>CM034152.1:683547391-683846081 GCA_019776745.2 Taxus chinensis
TTTGCTTCTAACCTACAAGTAAAAAACAAGCAAAAGTTCAACAAGAAGAAAAGTTCCAATCAAAATCAGAATGCCCAAGCATTCGAAAGCAAAAAACATTGTCGTATTTGTAAAAAGGGGCATGATGTTAAGGATTGTTGGTATAATGGGTTGACGATCAAGTCAAACAACAAGCCCAATCAACAAAAAACAGTCCAACAACAAGCAATCTCCTAGCCAGCAATCCCATGCATAGAACAAAAATAATTGGAAGAAGCAACAACATCACGATAATGTGGCCAATGAAGATGAAAATTCCAATGTGGATAACTTGTTAGTTGCACAAACAGTGGAAGAAACCTCCGCACAAAGTCCTTTCCTTGTATGTAGACTCAAGAACAACCAAACACATGACAGAGTGGAAAGATTGGTTCTTCACAATTATTGCATCTCCCACCAAAAACTCAATTTCAATCGGGGTGACACATCCTATAAAGTCATGGTATTGGAAATATGTGGTTGCCTCTTGGCAATAAGCAATGCACACTCACCAATGTCTTGTATGTACCAGGACTGACAAAAAATCTTGTATCAGTCAGCCACATATTGGATCACAATCTTCTAGTTGAGTTTGACTGCACAGGTGGTAAGAAGATGTGCCTCATTCGGGACAAAAACCAACAGTACAAGATTGTTGCACACACATCTAGCATCAACAATATGTTTCAATTGGATTTTGTGCCACGTGATAATCAGGCACTCATTGCTAAGGACACAAACTTTGCAATAGAGGATTGCCACAGTTGAAAAAGAATACAAATATCTACACTAGTCTAGTAGGGAAACAACATCGAACACCTTTTCCAAAGAATCCAAATAGAGCCATAGGCAAGTTGGACTTGGTTCATATCAATCTTTCCAGAAGGATGTCAAAGATCTATTTGGGTTATCAATACTTCCAACTCTTTATTGATGATTATTCTAGGAAAATGTGCATTTCCCTGCTTAAGACCAAGGATCAAGCCTTCAAAGAGTTCAAAGCTCTTGTTGCGAAATAATTTGGCCATCACACAAAGGTCCTCCCCTCAGATCAAGGGGGAGAATTTACCAGTAATGCATTCACAACATCCCTGAAAGAACAAGGAATTCTTTGTCAAATGATTGCACCTTACTCTCCATAGCAAAACGATGTTGCAGAACAACAAAACGGCACAATCATGGAAATGGTGCAGAGTATGATTGATGATGCAAGCTTAAGTAATGCATACTCGGCAGGAGGATCCAAAACTGCAGTGTATTTGCTCAACAAAGCAGCAAAATTTCCACTTAACAACATGACTCTACAGGAAACATGGTCAAGGAAGAAACCATCAATAGCTCATCTTCGAGTTTTCGAAAACAAGGCCCATATACCGATCCCAAAGAAGAAAAGAACAAAGTCGGACGTGAAGTCTACCCCATACATATTTGTTGGATACAGTGAAGATTCAATGGGATACAGGTTCATTGATCTGAAAACCAAGAAAGCCTTCATCAGCAAGGATGTTCAATTTGATAAGATGGGTGCTTCAAGTCACCCATTTGTAGACTCACACAACGAAATTTCAAAAGAAAGGCATGTAATGATTGAAGAAAATGATGAAAACAGTAATTATAATGATGGGAAAATTGGTGCAAATCCACCACCCACTGATCAACATATGCCAAGATGGTGTACAAATGTGATTAGAGATACCAAAGTAGATGGAGTCCCAGAAACATCTTCATCTAGACCAAGAACATGTAGCAAAGCATGTGAAGAGGTGAACATGGCCTTGATGGCTCGTGTTGTTGAATCTCATGAACCAGCAAAGGTCCAGGAAGACCTTGAGTCCGAGCCTTGGAAACAAGCCATGGAGGTTGAATGTCAGCCATTGATGAAGACCAAGACATGGCAACTCATAGACCTTCCACTAGGGAAGAAGCCAATCAGATGCAAATGGCTATTCGAGACCAAGTATACTGCAGTTAGCACAATATACAAGCACAAGGCACGACTCATAGCTACGGGTTACACTCAAAATGAAGGAATGTACTATGAGGAGACATTTGCTCCCACCGCCCAAATCAAGATAATTAGGATGATTTTTTGCCCTAGTTGCTCAATTTCATTGGAAAGTTCGTCAAATGGACATCAAATCCACCTTCCTCAATGGAGACCCGAATCAAGATGTCTACATGACTCAACTAAAAAGTTTTGTCCCAACAAATGAAGAAGCAAAATGTGTAGGCTGGTGAAGTCACTGTGTGGACTCAAGCAAGCTCCTAGAGCATGGTATAGCAAAATAGATGAGCATCTCATTCACAGTGGATTCAATAGGAACCCCTATGATCCCAATCTTTACCTCAAAAAGCAAGGGGAGAGATGGTGATCATAGTTGTCTATGGAAACAATCTGGTAATCACAAGCAATTTCTTGCAAGTGATAGAAGAAACAAAGACAAATCTAAATAGGTATTCAACATGACAAATCTCGGGCTACTTCACTATTGTCTTGGACTGGAAGTATGGCAAAAATAGAATCATGTCTTTCTCAAGAAAAGGAAATATGCCAAGACATTGCTCAAGAAGTTTCAAATGATGGACTGCAATCTTATTGCTACACCTATGGAGGCAAGCCTTCAGTTGTGCCAAACAAATCCATCACCACAGGTAGATGCAACTCTCTATTGTCAATTGATTGGGGATCTTATTTACCTAACCTACACTAGGCCAGACATAAGCTATTCAATGAACTACCTATCAAGATTCATGTGAGTTCCAAATCAAAGTCATTGGAGAGCCTTAGAAGTCTCATTTAACTTACCTACACTAGGCCAGACATAAGCTATTCAATGAGCTACCTATCAAGATTCATGCAAGCTCCAAAGGAAAGTCACTAGAAAGCGGCAAAGCCCATTCTGAGATACATCAACGATACCATGGGCTTGGGCCTAGAGTACAAGAGGAACAAGAAATTCTTCTTGGAAGGTTACACGGATTCAGATCATGCAAGCAACAACGATGACAGAAGATCCACTTTTGCCTTCGTTATTTCATTGGGATCTGGACCAATATCATGAGGGAACAAGAAGCAAAGTGTCATTTCACGCTCTTCAACTAAAGCAAAATAGCATTACAAGAGTTGTCCATGAAGCGATATGACTAAATCGCATTCTAAAAGGTTTGGAAGTTTCACAAAAGCAACCTATCATCTTGCATTGTGGCAATGATGGTGTGATAAAACTTGTTCGCAATTGTGTCTTTCATGAGAGGACCAAGCGCATTGAGGTGCAAGTACACTTCATTCATGAGCACATTCAGTAGCATCACATCCAACTCCAATTTTGTCAAACAGTAGACCAACGTGCAAATGTTTTCGGAAAAGGTGCACAGGACAAATTAGAGGCATTCAGAGAATTCCTCTCCGTGTCACTGGAATTAATGCAAAATTAAGGGGGGGAATGATAAAATTAGTATTTTAGTAGTTAATTTAGCATTGTATATTTTATTTATATGGACAATAATGCACCTTTGAGAGTATTGATGTAACTTATAGTTTCTCATAGTTATTTGTTGTGTCAATTTAATTAGGTGTTCAGTTCACTAGAGTGATTTGATTAGTTCAATTAAGTTGTTTAGTTTAGACTAGTGTAGTTAACTTGTTATCTCCACCAGTTATGTAGATTGATCTCGTGTGATCATCCGTTGCGATAGAACGTAACAAGGTTGTTCAATGTCAGTAAACATTGCAACTCATTTCAATTAATTCCCTGATCAGTTTTAAGCCTTGCATTTGATTTCTGGTTTCTATCAATGCAGACACAGATGTGATGTTCCTACAAGAAGTGTCACCAATCCAAACCTGCTACAAAATTACCCGGAAAATCACACTAGCAACCATTCAGCAACTCATACACTATATTCAACAAACCAATAATATGTTAAACAGATTACACAATGATGGAGACCAGTCGCCAATGATACAGTCTTTACGCCTCACATCAATGTTGGCAACCTAACATTCATTCAATAATGCAGTGTCACTTAGAGTGAATCTAAACTTGCGCACAAGCCTCTACATGGAAGTAACTTCCAACTCTAAGACACACCACTTCAAGCCTTAGGCTCGCATCCACATTCTACCCTTCTAAGAAAATTGGGCTTTGTGTATATAGCCAATCAACACCACAAACTTAATTCCTAAAACAAATGTGAAATTATGGTCCAAAGGACCTATTACAGACTCAATCAGCCTTTAAGTATTCGTAGCTTCAAATTATCTTTCTCCAATGCTTTGCAGCTTTCAAACAACTTTGTAGTCTTCCACAGCTTCAAGCAGTATTGCACAGCTTCCCTCAAGCTTTCGCGACTCCTCTCAATGTTCTGCAGCTCCCAATAGACTTGGGCAGCTTCCCTAGTATTCTATGGCATATGCCAACCCACTAATGCTTGTAAGATTGACTTCCGGGGCTTGCGCAAAGACTCCACAGAATTGTGCGCACTGTGCGACAGACCTGACATTGCGGACTAGGATTGTGCACTATGCAAACATTTGCAAAATAGTCTTGCACACTCCATAGGGTGCAACACAATACTATGTGGCCCACCAACAACATACTTCCTTCACAACGCGTCCTCCCAATAACACAAATGCACCACAACATGCAAACAACTAACTCCAATTGCTCAAGTTATTTTTGGTTGATACAAGATTGTTTGTGAACCCGAATGGCTCCTATATCATGGAATGTGCCTTCATGTAAAACCCTAGGTCACGCAAATGTGCAAAAGCCTTTGTATGACACGAAATAACTTTAACCTCTAACCATGGGTAGAAACCCCTGCAAAATAGTTAGTGATTGGGTTGAAGTGCAATCCCTACAATGCCTGCGTTGGTATTACTCTGAAGAAGCCTCAAACCACGCGTAGTTCTCCACCCAGAGATGTGATATCTATATGGATGCAACTATCTTAGATAGCTTGTTCACTTGATAATGTTTTGTAATGGCTTGCTTGTTTGTGGTTGACTTGGCTATAGATTCTTGTAACTTGAGAAGCTTAACTCTTGAACCTAGTTGGTAGTACTTCAAACCTGTGTGGGGAGTGCTCCCAATGTGTGTTGTTACTTTAGGGAAATTTAGGAGAGAAGCAATGCTCTTGAAAGTGTCAAGTGAATAAATGAGTGCATTTGACTTGCTTATATAAGCTTTCGTAGGTTTAATTTCACTTTAGGGGCTGACTTATAGGAAAAGTATCGACCCATAAAAGATATCAAATTGGGAAAATGATTGTTGGGTGGCTAGAGACGAAACTCCCATTTTCAGACCAAACCATTTGGCGGTTTGGTACCTATTTAGAGGTCTCGTATGGACAGGGAGTGAGGTGTTGGAAAGTTTTGGGCACGACACTTGAGAATGATAGACAATTGTGGAGTAATGCAAGTAATTTTGTGAGCAATTGAGCAACGTAATGAAGAGAGCAAGTCATGCAATAGGGTTAAGGATAGACAATTGAGCTCAAAAAGTAAGCACAATTCATGATTTAGGGATTAAGCCAATATTGACATTATGAAATGATAAAATACCAAATTCAGGCTTCTACATAGCCTTGGGTTTTTTTGTTAACAGCTATAGTTGGCTTACACACCGATTCAGTTGTATCTAATACAGCCTAGTTACAGGTATATTTGGATATGGTTGGATATGGTATCCAAACCCTATCGGAGTCACGTTGTACTCTTGTCCATATCCGACACACATATACGCATGCCCTAGCAGTAGGGATGTCGTATCCTGCAACCCTAGTAAATATGTACCAAGGGTGTATACCTTATTATTCGCCTAAGTAAAAGCATTATATTCTTTTATAGCAAGTAGCTTCAAAGTTGGTACCATGATATCTCAACATATTGGTTCCTTTTGTTCTTTTGTGTATGGAGGAGCTTGTTTGATTTTTTACAATCCTTTATATGTTCTTTTGTAATACAATCCATTTTATTTCAAGCAAAGTTCCAGACTACTAGAGAACATAAAAGAAGTGAGACAAAATTCAAGGAAAAAGGAAACTACTAAAAAATAACAAGAGAAATACTACCATGAGAAGCTTAACATGCACACGAATAACTTTGGGTCTTTTGAACAGCTGATTAAAGATTGGCAAGGACACCTTCCTCAAGGCCAAAATTTACTTCCAGCTCCATGGACTGGTATTTCCCTTCTCCTTTGGAATATCTAGAAAGAAAGAAATAGCAGAATTTTCCAATAGATTAGTAGAGATATATCTTATGTTTGGGAGAAAACCAAAACCAAAACCAATGTTGCTGAAAGTCTCAAACATAAGATTTCTTTACCTACTATTCTTACCCCAGCATGGGAGTATCTTTGTAAACAATTGTCTATGCAACCCGAAAATTCTACTATGCCGGCTTTTTGGCAAAAAAAAAAACTCCAGAGAGTTGGATCAATAGGGATGGCGCTTCCAGGGGTAATCCGGGCCTTGCAGTTATGGGAGGCATTGGTAGAACCTCTTATGGGTTGGTGGTGTTTTTCTTTGCTAAAAAGTTTGGTACTACAACTAATAATCATGCGGAGATCAAGGCTGTGTATTAAGGCATGCAGGAGGCTTTAAAAAGTGTTTGGCAAAAAATTCAAATCGAATCTGACTCCACAGTGATTGTTAGCTTGTTATCTGGTTCGGAAGGACACGGTCCAAATTGGCGGATGAAGAGAGAGATTTGGAGAATAAGAAAATTGCAGGAACAGTTTCAAGAGGTGCAGTTTAGCTATATTCCCCGAGCAAGAAATATAGCGGCAGATGGGCTGGCTAACTAGGCTCTAGATAACCATAACCTTCTCTGCTATGGACTACCACCTATTTGGTGGTGAATACGACCCAGGAAGACATGAAGAGTATTTTAAATTCAGATTTTGCATAATGAGTGCTTCTAATGTCCCTCTCTTGTAAACTGCTCAGGCTTGGACAAATAGTTTTCAGGCTTGGCATAGTAGAATTTGTACTTTTGATATATTTTTAATATGAATATGGTTATGTTTAAATAATAATAATAATAACAAGAGATAATAATAATAATAACAAGAGAAATACTACTATGAGAAGCTTCTTTTTTTATTTTGAATATATGCTTCATATATTAACAAAGAATATTTACAACAGGGGCCCGTACAAAAGAATCAAAATATGTACAGAGGAAAAACAAAAAAGAGTACATATTCCTTAAGCAAATCATTAGAGCAACCAAATCAGAGTAGTCTGAGGCGTCAAATTGCTTAGTTTATTTAAGCAGAAGACGCCCTTTTGCAAGAAGTTGCATTCTTCCTTCACCCTGCCAGTTCTGTCTAAAATTCTCCACCTTACCTTCTTCTTCTTGGAAAACATATATCTAAGTTTTCAAAGGATAAAAAGGGTTGTAACATGCACAAAATGCCAAAGACTTGCAAACAGATCCCAAATCAGCATATTTGAATCTCCAAGTAAACCTGCTCTCAAGTGAAGAGTCGCTGGAAAGCCACTGTCAGCCTAGTTTGAACATCTCTCGAACATGTTTTGGCAAAGGGGCAATCTCAAAAGAGGTGTTTCACAGTTTCTAGTTTAGTGTAGTAAGGGCATAAACCATTTGTCAAGCCCGTCTTTGAAAGTTGGGCTTTAGAAGGCAGCCCCTAACATATAACAAGTCATGCAAACACCCTTAGTTTATACGCTACTTTGATTGCCCAAACACTGTGCAACCAATGAACCTATAAGGATTCAACATCAAAAGCAAGCCACCGTGGATTAAGAATAGGAAGACATTTCTGATGAAGGAGATGGTAGAGCCGATGCGCATCATAATGAAAAATTGGGATGATCATATATCCATCCCCAATCTCTCCATATAGGGCCTTTCAATTCCAAGTTCAACTTAAATGTATCTTCAGGAGGAACAAAGCTCTGGATGTCCTTAATAGCTAACCAATCTGCAGTAGATAATGCAAATTCTCTAGCTAATGTCTTCCATGCTTTCCAATCACGTGTATTAGTACCCGATAGGTCTTTCCAAACCAACAACCCCTTTTGGCTCAGCCTGTAGTCAAAGTCTGGAGGTGATAGAGGCCTCACAATGGTCTCATGGTCTATTTGCATAATGCCAAAAGAAAAAGGAGGACTAGGGTTAAGAGACGTTACCATGAGAAGCTTCTTGTCATCAAAATCTCTCTTGAAGGCAGACAAATCTGTAAACTAATTTTCGCAATACAAGAACCTTGAAAATACACAAAAGAAATGGCAACTGAAAGCAAAAAAATATCTTCAAGGCTGAAACTTTTTCATTAAAGAGATGTTGCAGTTGGATCACGGATTTCAAAGAAAGGAGACCAAAGGTTAGCATAAAGAGATAAGGAATGCATCAAACTTCCATGAATAAAAAGGTCATTTCAGCTTACCAGATTTAAGGTACTTTTTCTTAACATTCCACTCAAAATCCCAGTGCTTCTCCTTGTTTTTAAGAGTCCAATATGACCAACCAAATGAAGCCTGTTCATAAACTTCCAATTGAGCATCACCAAACCTTTGATAATCTGACCTTGAAGCTCCTTTTACCTTCCATTCATTTGTCCATTCACCTGGAAATCACAGCATCAAAAAAAATTTGGCTTGAGAATAAAAAGTAAGCACAAAAATAAATTGGAACCCAAAGAACAAAAGATGAGAGTACAATAGATGGAACAAGGAAGGTGCTGCCCGTTACCAATAAATATGAGGGGACCATTTGCACTGTTTAAGGCTAGCAACTCAGGTTGCCTATTCTTCAAGATGAAATCAATATTTTCTTGAGCAGTCAAGTTATCGTAATAAGAGTCAAAAAGGTTGTAATAGTGAACATCAACTACAATATTTGAAAATAAATCGTTTGTTTGATATAGCTCATGTGGATCAGCTTTTCCAATCCTTTGGCACATTATTACGTAAGCTGTGGGAGAGTGCTTACGCACGGCTTTATAGCCACTCGTGTAATATGTAACCAGGAGATCCAAAGAAACGGTCGTTACAAGAGGTTCATTAAGCAATTCAATGCCTAAGAGCATAGAATTGTTACCATATCTGCCAGAAGACAAACATAGAATCAGATTTATGATTGATTACAAAATGCTGCACACATTAAAGATCAGATTAGAGCAACTATAAGCATATCTTCGCAATTTACAAGAAAAATAGGCCTTCTATAGAAATAGATCTCATCTTGAGCACCAGATGCAATTTTCTGCATTGCTTATTTGCTACAAGAATCCCCTCTCCCCCATAAAACAAATATTACTTTCTGCAAAAAATCAATTCAGCCATTTTTTTTATAATCATGAGCTCCGACAACACTAGCTTCAGTCCTCTTCTTTACGATTTAGATATTGCTGTTTAGTGCAATTATTCACACCAACTATAGGTATGGGAATTGAAAAACTTGAGTTCCACTTCAACATCCTGAGGATTTGAGTTCTGATTATAATTTATTTTAACTCTACTAATCAACTATTCTATGAAGAACCCTCTTCCTCTGACATTTTAAACACTGGAAAGCACAGTTGATCAATATTTTCACACAAACCTGGATGCAAGGAAGTCAATAACTGCCAAACTTTGGTATATATTTTGTGAAGAGTTAGCCCAGTTGGCAGATCCATCTCTGCTGGCACTGTGCTCCATTCCATTTTGTGAGCCAGGTGCTGCATGAAGATCAACAATAACCCGTATACCATGATTCCTGCAACCAAAATATATAGCTTTCTTGAATTTGACCTCTAAAATGTCATTTCAGAAAAACCCCATCTGTTTGTTCCCTGTCTAACCCCACCTAAAACAAAGGCAGGATCTTGGATGCATGTGTCCCTGGGTGTTTTCAACAACTTTTGTGGTCATCTTTCTTAAATATGTACAGGTCCTTCTAGTTAGTGTAACTTGGGAAAATGAATTCAGCGTTTCTTTTGAAAAATAACACATTGACATCCAAACTTACTGTGCCCAAGTAAAAGCATTATCGAGGGCTTGTAAAGATCCTCCTATGAAAGGTGCTGGAGGATTTGGGTCATATGCAATCCACCACCCAACTGGAATTCTCACAGTATTTATACCATTCTTTGAAAGGAGATCAAAATCCTTCTCTGTAATGAAGCTGCTTCTATGATTCTGCATTGTACCAGCCCAAAACAGGGCATTCTGCCTTAGATAATCTACATATAGCTTTAAAAATAAAAGGTAAAAGAAGCCTCCAAATATGTCATCCTTGTGTAAATAAAAACACCAAAAGTAGAAGCAAACTGATATTTACATCATAAACAGACTTTGCTTTCTTAGGACCATATCCATTTGCAAGTTGGTAATCTCCATGCAAATCATTTGCCACTATATTCATCTGGAATGTTGCTGCATTATCATTCCACCCAGGTTCTCCTTGATAATCTGCAGTAAGTTGCTCCTCGGATTGTGCCTGCCCATAAACCATAAGAAAAGTTATTGTTCAGGAGCAGCTGCAGATCCAGGTAGTGGAGGTTTCTCAAATACCAATTCTCTGTAAATACCTGCACGTACATTCCATTGAACACTCTGATATGTACCCGGTTATGATGTTTATGGTGCCTAACAATATGGAATGTTTGCCAATCACCAGGAGAATCCGCTCTTGCCGATACATTGCCGCCACCTCCATTTTCAGCGGTCAGAAATTGATCCCCAAACACTTTAAGTTGGTATGTACCATCAGACACTCTCCACAGCTGCAGCCATAGCACAACTCTTAATGTCTAGGCACACTACATCCTACAAAAATAATCCCCAGAGAAGCACGGAGGAGTTTATTGGAATACCTGTATGTGGCCAGATCAGAATTTTATCGCAGTATCAATATTTACCCAGAATAATAACGTATATATAGAATCACAAGCAATTTTTAAAACATGAATCCTGTATATGTCAGGACTCGGAAAGATTTCTCGAGATTATGTCAATGTTTATAATTATAAACCATTAGCATGCTAGTCCTGAGCACTAAGGAATGAACTACATTAAGGGAGCTTAGACATGCTGTTCAAGGTATGGAATTATTAAAATATGTTTGCAAGTAAATCCTAGAAGCCGTTTTTTCATAGGGGCCAGCACAAAAGAACACTAGTGTTTACCTTGTTTTCTAATGCATCATTTTAAAAGACAAATCTGTGAAATCAAGACATGGGAGAAAGACATGTAAAGGAAAATTTCCTGCAGACTCTTTTCATTTTAGTTAAGATATATTAGATGACTAATTAATACCAATTTTGTATCAAATTATCCTAGAAACAGCAAAAGAATTATTTATGCTTGCTTAACCTACTTCACTTCTAAGGTCTGCCATTTCATCGGGTTTTGGACCTCCATCCATTGAACTCTTATCGGTGTCTACAACATTTAACAGTTTATACACAATGATCTACAATCTATTTGTATTACTCTTACTTCCCGTTACAAGGCAGTGCACACAAATCATTCGGTTCCCGGGCTTGCTTAAGTGTTGCGTGAGAGGTCAGCTACACTCTCCTGTTCACAGTCTTGAATACACAGGCAGATACACATTATCAACTCTATCTACGTCTACAGGACTGAGGAGGCTCTCAGGAGGAGTATCCTACTTTCTCCTAGGATTGTTCTGATCGACCTTCTTAGCCTGGGCCATTCATCTGATAACATCAAGAGCTCTATATCGACCCTGTCCTGATGATAAACAAGGATGTTGGCACTCTTTCTGCTCCAGAATCTAATGCAGACTAGAGTAGAGGCCCTCCTTTCTTAACTATTTTGGCTCTTCCTATGGAAAATGGGCCTTCTTTTCACAAAAGTTTTTAGGATTTATTCGTTTGGAATTACTCCCTTTTACTCAATTGTTTAGTATTGATTATTAATTTTAGCTTTTTTTTGTTTTACATCCAACTTTTTTGGGTGGTTGGATTCTTTTAAGAAATGCTGATTAGCTATTGTAACTTTCAGTACTTTTAAGTTTTATTGATCTATTAATTTCTTAAAGATTTCCACAGGTATACATTAGAATTAATTATCTGGATTGTATCCTTATTGTTCCACCGTTTCTTCAGGAAATTATGCATCATAAATGGTAAAATTGACAGATAATGATAAAATATCTTCCTTCTGTCAATACCCGTACTGTAACACTGTGCCCATTTCCTCTTGAACAAATCCATACTACAAAAAATAGAAACAATATTATTGCCAGTGACCACAAAAACAACAGAGAAAAGGGTTCATTAATGGTACCTTAAATGTCTCCCAGGTTGAATTGGCATCCCTGTCAACCACAACACCATACCCACCCCCATACTCTGCACTAATGTACATGTTCAGTTTCAATGATTTGAACTGAACCCGTGTTCCGTCCTATCCTCAAGACAAACCCAATAATCAGTTCTCGAGGAAAAAGCGAAAAAAAAAACTAATGTAAACAATACAGTCTAGTAAAACATGGAAGCAACAATGCAATGGAATGACTTACAAGAAGATCATTGTCCTTAATATCATCAAAAAGAGTAGGTTTTATCCATCCTTCCACAACAAGCCATCCACCCAAGTTCACCGCTCTAACCTTGGGAGAAACCTCCAGCTTCCTCCTCTCTGTGCACAAACACCACCATCATCACTACAAAATCAACTCCCAAACACTGAAACCAAAACCCAAAACAAAATTTCCAAGTGAAATTCATTCGAAAATACCTGTGGAAGTAGAAACAATGGGAATGAGGCACAGCAGAAATAGAAGCTGCTGACATCTGCAAGTATCAGTATCCATGGTGAATTATATGGGTTATGGGGTATTGGGTCTTTCTTAAATTTTACAGTAGCTGCATTGGGTATTGAGAAAATGAGACCCACACAGAGGAGGAAGAAGGATAAAAATACAGGCGGCCTTGTTGTGGAGACAATTTTGAAAAGCTTTTCTTTTGCTTTAGAGGTGGATTCAAATACAGGCTCAATATGCTATGTTACTAGGCTGGCTGACTGTTCGTACTTTCCTGTCAGGGGCAACCGGGCCCACTCATCGGAAGGGTATCCGTGTTTTCCTTTTCTTTTAGCCAAACGTATTCCAACTCGACATTCCCCGGAAATCTCTGGCCACTCCTGTTCTGCCACCTCGGCACACGGGAACTCTAACAGTACACTTTTTCACACGTCACCATTTTTTACACGTCGCCACTTTAATCCCCCACAAATAAAAGGTCCGCGATGCCCGGGATTTGCTTTTACTTAATGAATTAAAACTAAATTAAATTAACTAGCAATGGGGACGCCTAGAAAGGTATGCATGGAAAAAATTAAAACTATATACTAGAGGAAAGTGAATGGAAGTGGTGGGGAAATGGAGAAAGAAGGAACGCCAGTTTATATTGACTATGCCGAGTATAACTAGCAATTGTATTGAAGGGGTGCAATCGAAATGTCAATAGATGTCAAAAGAACTAATTGTTTTCTATGCATACGAGGATCTGAATGTCAAGTGTGTGATGGATATTCACCCTTTAATGTAAAAGCGAAGATATAGAAGGGAGTGCAATGTAACTTTATTTTGAAACAAAGGAAAATCAATTATTGAATCTGAAGAAAGAAACAAGTGTTAAAGCACATGAACAAGAGAAAGTTCTATTACGTGAAGGTAGAAGGAGGAAGCCAACTTGGAGACATAAAGATTTAAAGATGCACGTAAGGGGTGTAGAGCCAGGAGGTGATTGCTCCTGTTTTTTTCTGAGGGTGGAAGGAGGCACTGGAAGATAATTAGACTACCTTTTGAAGGGGAGGTTAGCGATATACGTAGGTGGTTGTGGCTTCAAACTCTTGAGACGTTTATGAATGTAAGATCCATGTTGTTCTTTATCTCCAATGCCACTAGTTTTTGCATATCCTTATAATAAGGATTAGTAGAGCAAAGGGTGATAAAGAGCATGCCTTCGAAAGATAAATATGATAGGCCTGATTATCATAAAAGAAGGTGAATGTGATGCAAAAACTCTAATTGGCCATAAGTTTTGTTTTTTCATTTTCATTTTCACCCAAAAAGTCGAGACAATACAAAAAAACACTGGCATGAAGCCATTATAATCACTTCTAGGTTTGGTTTTGTCTATTTTGGAAGAGGCCTTCTCATAGTGAATAAAAGCATACGTGGGGGAGATCTCACTTCCTTTGAGGCCTCGAAACCAGTAGGTCGAGGATAAGCGAGATTGAATTCTCATGAAAGCGAGATCCCATAGGTGGTTAGACTGGTGTGTACTATAGACACTAAATTTTGGGTAACTTGTCCTTGTGTAATGTCAGGTCTGGCCATGTATCTTGCTAAGACAAATGCTCGCATTCAAAATCCAATCTCCTCATCTCTTTATCCATTCTACAACTTGCTTATCTTTACACTTTGTTTTGTCTTTAATTCTGGGAATAATATTGAACCAAAGCAACATGAAAACATTTGATATTCATTATGCAACTTTCAATTTGGATGTTGCTCTTTGGTCTAAAAATGTATGGGAGTTTTGGGATGTAGGGTTTAGTATTGGTTGACCTAGACAATCTCGCCCCTTCACAATCATTGACTTTGATTTCAATTTCAAATAATTCTTTTGGTCATTTAATCTTCTTCAGGGTCGGTTTTTACCAGAATAGTTGAGCTACAAAAGGCTATATAAGCAAGTCATTATCACTTTATAACTTGTTTTTCATTCTCATAAAATATTATTACAAATATCATTCCAAGAGCATTCATATGGCTCCTAAATCAAATGCACAACATCTAGAGTAGTCCATACAAGTTTGAAACACTCAACCAGGTCAAATAGGCTAGCTTCATCCATCTACAAGCATGTAAAGCTCATAGAGTCATGTCTTAAAAAGAGAAAAGTCACTCCAAGCATTGTACAAGGGTTTCAATAAAAAAAACGGGTTAGGTCACATAGTTGAGGCACAACACATCTCACCATTATTGTGTTAGGTATATTCTATATTAAGAAGTTAGCCCGTTATCTTGGTGTCAAGAGACACAAGGATACCCCTAGGGGGTTAGTTAGCTACACACTTTTACACAAGCACCTAAGAGAACTACACGAGGCTTGATTTCCACGACAAGGATACATATTGCAACACTTGGATTGGTTCAAAATTTAGGATTCTGTTAGCAAAATAATTTGTCATATGAAAAAATTATGTGTTTCTACCAACACTCGCGGGGCTACTCCCCTCCTTCTTGTGTATGGGGAGGGCTCCCATTATTGAATGTAAACAATCCTAATTCTATTTAAATGATGTGGGGTGGCCAAATAGGTTGGGGATCACATAGGCACACTTCACTGAACCTGTGGCAAAGTGTTTGTACGGGGTACAAGGGAGGAATTTGCAGCGATGGGGGGTGAAGGAGAGAAATTAGGAAAGGGAATGTTATCATTGTGAGTAGGCAATAATATAGTTCACACACAATAATTGGAGTAATTCAATATTCAATTAAAGGAAAGCAACAATGTAAGCCATTAGTGAGACTAACAAATTAAAGACACGTAGTTCATTATATTCATCTATAAAGGATGCAAAGCTCCTTTTTTATCACCATGCTTACAAAGTGCAAAAAAGAAAGAGAACAGAGGAAAACATGAAAAAGGGAAATGGAAGAAATGTAGCTTTTAGGTCTTGTGTTGGTGATACAAATCTCAACACCCAAACCACAATCCACAATTGTTACCAAGAACTAAAATTTTCAGGATCTTTTGGAATGGAGAAGCCATCCCAATTTATAGCATTGTGAATTGACCTTTCACCTACCCCTTATAGACAAAACTCAAGCACTTGGGCACATTTATAGGTCCTAAAAACATACTAGCATTTAAATGATTCCTAAGAGAGAAAACTAGCAATTGAAAACTATCTTTGGCCTTTCATCTATGTTTCTTATTTTCTATTTAGCCTTACACACCCTACAGCCCACTCGGTACTTGTTTATCTTTTATGAGTTTGGACACCAACACCTAGGTGCCCCTGACCTCTTTCTACCTTACTCGCTCTTTTTGGGACTCTTTTATCTTTTTGGGCATCTTATTTTCTTATGGGTCGACCTTCTAGTTGTCAATTATGAAAATCAAACAAGGGAATCATATAAATACATAATTATGTGATCAAAATAAGGGACCACACTCTAAGCATCTAGTATCATCACCTAAGCTTGCATCCAAAGGCATCTAAGAGCACTAAAGGCATCCATCTAACATCTATTCAAGGGACAAGGGACTGCATTTTCTGCATACACATCATAGGAAGGGGAAGTTCATTATTCCATCCACACATCTATCTACATCTAGCTATAACCCGCTATAACCCTAGTTCATCTATCTACATCTAGTTCATCTAGCTACATCTATCTACATCTAGTTCATTATTGTTACATCTAGTTATAACCCGCTATCAAGTGCACTTGCACAAGGGCATCCTAGGGCACGATTATTTCACACACTCACAAGAACTACATGGAGTCTGAGATGTAGAGTAACGGTCGGTCATAAGTTCACTCATTCAGGTGACTGTCGGGGGTCAGTCTAACTCCCCATATTGCATCTTTCTTTTTTAGATTTGATGTGGTTTTGTGGGTTTTGCAGGTGAACATTTGTTTTACAAGTTACAGGTACATCTAGTCGATCAAGGTGTGATATATAAGCGACTAAAAATGACTATCAACAACACTTGTGCCACACAACAAAAACTAGATTCCGACCATTTTCGCAGTCACGGGTGCCCCAGTAGCAGACTTTGGTGCCCAAGTGCCCCTGACCTAGTCCAGACGCCCTAGTCTGGCCTTATCCAACATTTCTAGATTTTACAGTGCACAGTTGCAATGATATGCCCTCTTTATTCATTAGTTTCCCCAGTCCATATTAGTTCCAGAAAAATTGCAAATCAACTAAGTCCTTTTCTCTCCCTCTTGTACTTAGGGTTTCATATTGTACTCATTTATTGTTTGTGCCATATTGTATCTAGCAACTGCATATCATAGTATACATTCAGTTACTCTATAATTAGGGTTTTATAAAATTTATATTTTTGTTAAATCACCCCCACATGACTCTTCATGATCTCATTCAACTTGTGACTTTACATCTTCCTAGGAAGAAATAAGTTCCCTTTTTATAAATCAAAGGGACTATTACAATTCAAATTTAGAAAGTCACTTAAGTGAATGAGACAAAATATCATGATTGCTTACAATGAAGAATTAGAAGGGGGGGGGGGGGGAGAAGAAAGAGGGAGAAAGAGAGAAGGAGGAAGGATTTGACATATTTGATGAAGAAGCTCCTCCTGACAATGAACTTATTGATTTATGATCCTCGGTGAGGAGTCTCTGAAATGGGATCTTGTTCCTTGAATTCTTTGTTAAACTGAAGTATCGTAGTTGTCAACTTATCTGCCTCTGGAATGCAAACACACCCCAACACCTTGATCCATGCATCAGGAACCTCACTAATCTTCTTGCATTAACTGAGCCATCTTTGATTATCCTTTTCAATTTCCAAAATGGAGTTTCTAATGTTGGCAATAGACTCTAAGACATCTTTGTTGAAGGAGAGAGAGTCACCTACCACTTTCTTTACCAACTCCTGAAAAGAAACAATGAGTTCTTTCGATGACGAATTCTCGGTGAGCGGAGGGAACTCACATTTATGAACATAGTTGTAGACCCCATTCAAGATCTTAAAAGCATGTTGCCTGCAAGAGTCCAATTCAGAGATGACATCTTTGAGCATTTCATTTCTCACATCCATGATGCAAATCCAAACTTGAGACAAATTCTCAGTAGCTGATGCAAACACATTCTTTCTCACGAGAGTGTGAGATTCGAAGGAGCTCATCTTGGACACTAGTGGGAACTCCTCGTCTAATCGGATCACCTCTTTTACAATATCCTCTTTTTATTTCTTTACTTTTGACAAAGTTGCAAGAATGTACTTGATGAGAGAATTTACCTCTGGAAATAATGTCTTTCCTTGCTCGATGCTTTTCTCAATCCACTTCTCGTTAGCGTTCCCTTACATCATGTAACCTTGTGTTTTCTTGACCATCTCTGGATCAACACCATTGGTCAGAGAAATGTCTTCTAGATGGAGATAAGATGTTTAATCATGCTCCAAAAAGGGTTGAATGTAAGCACTAAGATCTTTTACCTATTCCTCTAACTATACACTTGTTTGCTTGTATTCTTCATTCTAAACGAGGAGGTGGGAAGAGGATTCCTTGAACATATGAGAATCACCCTTATGTGAAGCTTGTCCCAATGAGATGTAGATCAACTCATAATATGACAGAGTCATCTCCTCAATAGGATTTTCATTCATAGGCCTAACAACTTCAACATATTGATTACTTGAGATGCCACTGAAGAATCGAGATGTTGTCTAGGCCTTCTTCCTTCACTTAGATTTTTTAATTCCTAAGATTGCTCTGAGGTCAGGCATGATAACTTGTTGTGTTGTTCTTGTCTTTCTTTTGATCATTTCTTGAATTTGTGGGAATGGATTTTCAAGAATTGATATGATATCTGTCACAGGAGAACTTTTAGGAACTTGTTCTAGAATCAACTCTTTATCATTGTGAGGAATTTATGCCATCAGAGAAGACATACCTAGATGCTTCTGCTGAGAAATATGCTTCAATTAATCACCCTTACTTGCCCTATGAAGTTCTGTGAGACCTTTAATAAACGGTTCCTGCTTACAAGCTCTCATGAAATATGGGATCCCTTTGTGCTTTTTTTCATTACCCTCAACTTCATGTTTATTATCTCCTTCTTGCAATGTTTTACCTTAATCATGTCGCCTTGACCAACTCGTCGAGCTCAACTCACTCAACTCACCAAACTCATTTCAACCAACTCACTGAGGAAAGATGATGGTGGATCCAACTTGATTGATGAGTTATTTTCATCAATAGAGCTCTTGACGCTTTTTGAATTTATTCAAACTGCACAATGTCTCTAGATTTTACCTGTTGCACCCAATGATGTTATGCCTTGCTCCTGACATAAATTTGATCAGGATGATGCTTCAGGAGCCCTGTGAAGATATGAATTTCCTTTTTTGAGTTATGCAACCACTTTACAACCTTACGAATATGTCAAAAAGCATAGAGAGGTGAATGAAAATGGAGCTAACTCCAACTTTCTGCACCCAAAACGGAGACTTTCTATTTTAATGAGTAGAATGAGGACCTATTATTTTGGGATATTTCACCTGTTTTGCTCAAATTTGAACCTATCAATCCTATAACATACTCAATTCAACTCTATTGATGATGTTTTACCCTTTTTGGAAAGTTTATATTTTTAGCAGCTATTTTTTGCATTTTCTACTTTTTTGCTATTTTGGGAAAGATTGCCTAGTTTGTCATCTTCAATGTTCTTTGAGTGCAATAATCTTAGAGGACTTATTATTTTTGGGAAGTTTCTATTTTAGTAAGTGATGGCACTATGTACTTACTATTTTTAGAAACAAAACTTATCCACCTTTGATTACAACTAAAATTTCTTCACTGGATTCAGTTTGCTTCCGGGACTTCGTGCTCCAAAATTCACCTCGATTCGCCCGCCATAATGCTTGGAAACTAAAAAAGTAGTTTCTAGGGCATGAAACTAGGGTTTTCTGCCATTAAAAAATCAGGGAATCATCTACTTTATTGTTACTATCTTCTTAAAGGTGCATGGGATGAGGAACAACTATGAAAATTTCATCTGAATCCAATTACAGGTTTGCAAGATATGCGTTTTTATTTTTTTCGATGTATATGACTCACCTTGATGAATTTTGACAGAGTTTCTGGTAAATTTGTAGGTTCTTGGATGCTCGAAGCAACAACAATGGAGGCCTAGTGAAAAATGAGATGAGGAGAGGCTATTTCATGTTTTTAAAACTCACAACAATGTTTTTGGCTCATGGGAGAGGTAGTAGCAAGAAGAAGTATGTAGAAACAATTAGTCAATTATTTGGGTTTTTAACATCTTGGCATGGGGCACATTTTCTTATCCCCTATGTCCCCATGGGACAGGGACAAGAGGGGTAGAAAAATATTCTCTCTTCTGGGTTTTGACAGGTGGCAACTCTTGATCGGATGATGGGGGAGTCTATGTCCCCGTGGGACAGGGACAAGAGGGGCAAAAAAATACGCCCTCGTCTGGGCTTGCCATGTGGAAACTCTTGATCAGATGATGGGGGAGTGAGGAAAATTAACATTTTAGCACCCGGGGATGAGATTGGGTCATACGAGGAATAACACAAGGGGAAAGAGAGGGGTGAATTTTCTTATCCCCTATATCCCCATGGGATAGGGACAAAAAATGTACCTTGCCCTAGTGATGACAAGTGGCACAGTGTGATTCATTGAGGAGGTGAGGGGAAAAAGCTCTCTTTTAACACTGCGGTGCTCAAACTTGATCGCATGAAAAAACCATTGAACGGGCAAGATAGGGGCGCATTTTCTTTTCCCCTATATCCCTATGGGATATGGACAACATGGACAAAAAAATGCACCCTCGCCTAGTTGTGACAAGTGGAACAACTTGATTGCACAACGAGATTGGCTAGAGTAAGGCAGATAAGCTCTGTAGAGTGTTTATCTCGGTCACAATGATGAACTAGGAGGAAAAGTAGGGTTGGAGTGAATTTTTTGGTCCCTCTATCCCCTTAGGAAAAGGAAAGGAGGGACAAAAAAATCCACCTCAACCTAGAGGTGACATGTGTCCTCTTGCAAAATTGGCTAAGTGTGAGAGACATACCTTCCAAGAGAGAAACTTGTTAATGGAGCTCCAAGAGATCTTTCTTGGTGAACCCTTATATGAATTTGAATCCAAAAAACCTTCCAAGATCAATTGGATGGGTCTAAAGTTCCAATTATTCTTGAAACCCCCTAGAATAGTTCCTTAATTATCGGGGAAAGCATGGTGTGTCTGCTGAAACTGAGCTTCTCGGATAAGTACTCAAGTCTTGTGAAAAATGTGAAAGTTCCATCATGCAGAGGATTGAATTTGTAGATAATGAAACAGATAAAGGTAAAAGGGTCAAGGAGGAATACTTGTTATCATGTTGGTTGAAGGTTGAGTGTGTGCGTTTCTGATTTCTGATCCAATGTTGATTGTGTGAGCTTCCTTTTTGCTAGGAGGAACTACATGTAATACAAAAAAGACCACAAGATATAGTTAATAGAAAAGGTTAGTGGATGTCTTTGCCTAGCATGAGCTAGATCTAGGAAGTGTGATACTTCCTCGATGGTTGTCAATCCACTGATATATAACTCAATATAAAATAACTGAACATGCAAATAAAAGAATCTAATGCTAGTGTTCTGATTTAGGTGTCTCAGACTACTATCAGTGTCAATCCAATTAAATGCTTGATAACTAAACTGGTGAAGGTCTTGGGTCAGGTTGTAGGTTGGGTAGGTGGTTTGAGGGTCACAGATAGGGTCTGGGTAAGATTTGGTGTAGTTTGGGTTGATTTTGGGTGATTAGGAAGCTTGCTGGTCTAAGGTAGTTTTACCAGGCACAGAGACTGACATCGGTCAAGGTGTGACCGATGATGGTTCAGGATGACCTGATATCGGTTACTATGGGTAATGGACAGAATGTCAAAAGTGGGTGTCTAGGCTCTCCCTATGTCTGCACAAAGAGTTGGGAAGGTCTGTGGTGAGGTTGTAGGTGGGGTATCAGGTTTGGGTAAGGTTTTGTGAGGTTTTGGGGATGTTAGGGGCCAGTTTAATGAAAGTTGATAGGAGAACAATAACCGATGTCGGTCTCTGGTGACCGATGGTGGTACAGAGGGGAGACCGATGACGATTAAGGTGACCTGACATGCCAGTGGGGTGAAATTTGGTGGTAATTAAATAAATGGTTATTTGGACTTCTCTGTGATTGCACAGAGAATGGAGGGAGGATGGTTGGGTTCGTAATAATGTCAGGAAGACTCAGGAATGCATAAAGAAGAGGTATGGAGAGCTAGAAGGTTGTGGGTAGTTGGATGGGTAGATTGGTAGGAAGGTGGGGATGGAGGAATGCAAGAAAAGAATAAGATCTAATAAAAATGATAAAAAGTACACTTTAAGTAAGTATAGAAATGATGCAAATCAAATACACTTACTTGTATTTGTAGGCTTGGTTGGTGAAGGAATGTAAGTGGTTGATCCGTGAAGAAATTTGTGGTCAGTGTTGTGGAAATACTTCCCAGAGTGCTCCTGTGAATGCTAATGCCTTTGGACAAGTATCAGGTGCTTGCTTGGGCCTGTGGTTGAAGTGTATTCCATCGTTTGGATGCTGAGAAGTCTTTGGTTCATGCTTGAATGCAAATAGATCTCTCAAAACGTAGAATGACCAACCTGGGTAAAAGGTTACAAAACTGTATATAAGGTAACCATGGTGAACGGTTAAGGTGACCAGCGTCGGTTGAGGGATAACCAATGACATTGGTTAAGGCGGGAAATCCTAGGTTTGCCAAAAATAGGCAAATCCTTTCTATTTTTGATGTGCTTTGATTGTCAGTCCGGGTCTCAAGTGAGGGTTAGCATTTAGATAAGTGGGAGTATTGTTGGAGAAGGAATAGGACTTTAATTTTAGGGTTAGACTAAGTCCTAGTTTGGTTAAGATAAGTGGAGACTCAGTCCTAGTTAATTAATAGACTAAGAATAAGTCCATGATGAGGTGTCTAGGTGATGTGGCTAGGTGAGGTGTAAATTAATTTAATTAAAGTAATTAAATTAATTAATAGTGTGAGGATGAGCATTAATTCAATTTTAAGTAATTAAATTAATATGAATGTGGGGTAAGGGGTCATGGTTAGGTGAATACGTTATGTTAATTAATTAAAGGGGACCAAGGGGAGTGTGACCCAAATTTGGTGTCTACATTTTGCCCCTTTTTTTTGCGTAGCTTGTATTGGTAAGCGATGCTGAAAAAATAGGAAGTGGTTACCCCAAATATAGGTGAGAGTGGGGTTGCCCCAAGTAGGATTGAAGGTGATCCCCCTCAAACCAGGAGTTGATGAGGTGTTAGACAGAATTCGTGAGTGGTTTGATAAATGGGTAAGTGATGAAAGTGAGAGTAGGTGGGTTATAGGTAAAGGTATGGTCATGTTGGGTAATGGGTAAGGGTCATATTGGGTAATAGGTAATGGTCATATTGGGTAATGGGTAATGGAACACACACACACACATGTATAGATTGTGATATGGTACCAGGTGGAAGAGCTTGCAAACTCTACATCATCCAAGGTTGATAGGTTATCCAAATGAGGTTGAAGTGATTCAGGTATCTAGGGTATAGGATATGGTCTAGAAACACAACTTAGGTTAGGTGCAAGAATGTTTAGGTATGATCTGGTACACCAAAGGTTTGGTTGGGATAAACAACATGATCAATAGGAAAGGTAAGGTCATTAGGCTAAACAACATGGGTAACAACATTGCAAGGTATAGCGAATACAAAAATTCATATTGACACTAGGGATGTATTTTAGGTCAGGGTATGTTGGGTTGGGCACATAGGTAAGGCCGAGGTATAGGTAAAGAACAAGTCCCTAAATGTAGTTAAGGAAATGTACAGGTAGTGTAGGCTTGTGGGTAGGGTGTAAATAGGTGTTGGTAAAGGTAAAAGGTATTTGGTCAATAATGTGTGTAGGCCAAAATGGGCATAATGTGGGTCAAAAGGTAAGGATGTGTGACCGATGTCGGTTATGGGGTAACCGATGTCGGTTCGCTAGGGCACAACATGACTGACATCGGTCATGTTGATTTGGGGTTAAAAAATGAAAAATCTGTGTTTTACGGATTCATTTTGATTTTCCACTTTTAGAAAATGATAGAGAGAAGGTGAAGATTGGAAAATGATAGTATGAAGTGCATTGAGTTGAGTTGGCGAGCCACGTAGTGGGTGATTGGTGTTTGATTAGGGTCCACGAGATCGATTTAATTGATTTCGATTCGTTTGGAGGTGAGGAGTTGATTTGGTCATGGAAGAGGTGGGAGAGGGAGTGGGTGGACCACCGGTGCAGTGGCCAGATGTGCCACCATGGAGATGGTGTCGAGATGAGGTAGGAGGAAATCCGAACCTGTCATTTGATTGAAAATGGTATTGTTGAAATTGTTTCGGTTAAAAATTTGGGTGGGAGTTTAATTTTGAATTTTTGGGTAAAATTAAAGGAAATGAGGGGTGGGAAGGTCCAATGTAGGTTAAATAGGTGGGGAATGAAGCTAGGATAGGTTTGGGTGGGTGGGAGTAGGGTGTTAGGTTGTTTTGTGAATTTTTAGGAATGGGGGATGGGTTTTGATTTTTGGGTACTGTGACAGAGACCGACGTCGGTCAAGGTTTGGCTGACATTGGTTGGTTTGGCTGACATCAGTCAGGTCTTAGGTGACTCGACATTGGTTAAGCAGAACCGATGATAGTTAGGAAAAACTGGTGATGGTCAAAGTGACTGGTGACGGTTAAGGTTAAGAGTAAATAGGGGTAAGAAGGGCTAGGTAGGAAAGTAAAATAGGTGAAGAAGGGGTAGGTGAAGATGAATGTAGGTAGAAGAGGGTAAAATATGATTGTGGCAATATGGGATAGGTAAGTAGGTGAAGTGAACTGAGATAATGGGTAATAATGATAAGGGTTAGTAGGCTTGTAGGTGAATTAGGTAAAGGGGATAGACACGATTGATGTGGTTGGGTATGGTTTGGTGGGTAATATGTGATTTGAGGTAGTCAAGTCTTGACATGGTTGTGTTGGATGATGCAGGATAGAGATCAGCTTAGGATGTGGGATAGAGTACCACCTCTATTGGTACAGATGTGGCCCAACATGACTAGAGGAGTGGGTGCATATGACCGAGGTTGGAGACTTATCGGGGTCTGACGCTATAGGTGGATAGTTGAGATCATAGTATGATGGTCACTCTCATCGACAGATGGGATTCAAGTGACCAATACCTTCCACCTACCGACGGGTGAGATGACTGTCACCTTAGAGGATGTGTACTCAGATCTT
This sequence comes from Taxus chinensis, assembly GCA_019776745.2. Lineage (NCBI taxonomy): Eukaryota > Viridiplantae > Streptophyta > Pinopsida > Cupressales > Taxaceae > Taxus > Taxus chinensis. The sequence goes on from CM034152.1 coordinate 683,572,446, forward strand.
GAGGCTACCTATTATGGGGGAGCCAGTTTATTCCATCTCATATGAGGCTTTAGTGGAGCTGATAGTGGTAGTATTTGGTGAGGTGATGGGCCTATTGACCTATCACATCCCAAGCCTCACATATGGGGACATGTATGCAGCCTACCCACAAGAGACGAGGTTGTTTGTACTGATGATGGAGGTGGTAGGTTGTTTTGCTCTGCCATATTCTAAGGGTGGGAGATTCCCATGAGCATTGATGGGAGTGCTTTAGGATATGATAGAGGAGTGGAGTCTACTTTGTTTGGGCACCAACTTTCCTAGTTTCAGTTATATAGGGAGCTATGGGCTTATGGGAGATTGCGGCAATTCAGGATGTGTTGTACTTTTTTACTACACTGTTGGGCATACGAGCACATCATGTGTGTGCGCCCAGTGGGTCTACCATGATAGGATTGGTTCAAGGGTGGCTTTCTCATAGTTGGATATAGACATTGGGTACCAGTTGGTGGGCAGCCGAGGGTGGTGAGGGCGACATATGATGTGATATACTACATGCGGTTGCTAGAGGGTTTTCAGGGGTTGATATTGTGTGGAGGCCATACATTGGTTATCCTTCATACAGAGGCATGGTAGAGGATTTGGAGGGATTATAGTTGTTGAGGTGGATACAGGGGCAGTGTGCTGGTGAGCATGAGATGATACTTGTAGATAGGGTTAGACGATAGTTTGGGCTACCACAAGACATGCCTCCACCCTTCCCATAGTACCGCAGAGATGACATGGAGAGACCCTTGTCTCCACCATGCCTGAGTGTTCCTACAAGGATAGGAGGAGATCAAGCACAAGATCATCGCATTGATGATGGGAGTCATTGATGGGTATAGGAAGTGGTGGGTACACCACTAGCAACACTAGAGGTGGGTAGCCAGAATTAGCTACGATCACAGTAGCAGAGAGATGTCATTACAGGGTCAGGTGGTGGCCACCCAGGCACAAATTACTATTTTACAGGGGCAGCTCATAGGGTCAGAGGCACAAGTAGCCACTTTACAGGCTCAGGTGATGGCTCTACAGGCCCAGGTAGCACAGGGACAGGATGCCCACACAGGGTGGAGATGGGGATGGTGGATAGGTGGCCACCTTACAGGCATAAGGTGATAGGTTTACAGGGCCAGCTAGCCACTACACAGGCACAGGTTGTGGCCTTATAGGCCCAGGTTGTAGCACAGGTATAGGTACCTCCCATAGGCCCAAGGGACAGGGTCCCATATTACATAGCACCTACACAGGAAGGAGGACAGGCATCAAGGATAGGGGCCGAGGCCATTATTAGTAGGGAAGAGTTCACAGGTTGTAGTGAGACCCATGGCACCACCGTAGACTGTGTCGATGGTGAGGTTCAGGGATGCCCTGAATGAGGCTTGCTACTATCAAGATCACCTGACGACTACCAGTATAGATGTCCCTTCATATGCCGAGTACAGAGCCCAGTAGGTAGCTAGTGAGTGGACGAGATCCAGGACTCATAGTTCAGGGAGTACAGGGGGCTGTCGAGCCCATGGACAGGGCTAGGGTGAGGTTACGAGTTCTTAGAGGCCAAGCCTGAGTGAGGGCTAGGTGGAGATTAGACTGAGACCCATGGAGGGTGTAGAGATGTTGGCAGGGGCAGATAGGTAGGGAGGAGGAGACAGGTGAGACTAGCCTGGAGGATATCAGGTGGGGTGATGATTAGTCACTTGATATGATCATTGTTTTGATTTTTGATATATATACCAACCTATGTGCCGAAGACGTGAGATTGTATATGAGAGATTTTAAGACACTTGTATTTATGTATATCTGTGTATATATGTATTGATACACAAACTTCCCATTTATATAGTTTATGATGTTTATTGGATGAATGATGTACTTTGTTTTAATTTCCATTGTTATTGTGTATTGATGGAAACTAGGTGAATTAGGCATGATTGCGTCGAGGTCATGTAGGAATGATTGAGTTTAGGTCAGTTAGGCATGGTGGAGTTTAGGTTAGTTAGGCATGGTTGAGTTTAGGTCATGTAGGCATGATGGAGTCAGGTATAGGCATGGTGGAGTTTAGGTGAGTAGGCATGGTGGAGTCTAGGTGAGTTAGGCATGGTTGAGTCTAGGTCATTTAGGCATGATGGAGTCAAGGTGAGTTAGGCATGATTTGGTCATGTTTTTGGGTTTGATTTAATTTCCAAGTGATTGGTAGTATGGAAAATAAATGATGATGTATATGTATGTTGTGGTGTAAATTTCCAATTGTTTGATATAATGGAAATGTGAAATGTATGATATGATGATGTAATCAAATGGTAGGTATGTATGTTTATATGTTTGTTTAATTTCCAAGTGTTGTGTAAAATGGAAACTAACTAAGGTAGAATGTGAATAGAAAAGGGGGGAAAATTGGTTAGGGTAAAGAGTGGCTGAGCTAACCTCCAAGGGCCCCATGCCCTGGAGTGCTGCCTACATAGCCCCGACAAAAAGGGGCCTCAGGCCGATGTAGTTCTCCCATAAGCTAGGGAAGAATATGATGAGGTAGAAGGATTTTAGGCATGATTGAGTTAGGTAGGTTTTAGGCATGATTGAGTCTAGGTCATTTAGGCATGGTTGAGTTTAGGTCATTTAGGCATGTTGAGTCTAGGTCATTTAGGCATGGTTGAGTTTAGGTCATTTAGGCATGGTTTGAGGTTCATTTAGGCATGGTTGAGTCTAGGTCATTTAGACATGGGTGATTTTGGTGAAAGAGGAATTCCTAAAATGTAGGTGTCAATGGTTTGGTCCTGTATAGGAGGATCAACAAGTAAAAAATAGGTGAATGGTAAAAGGAGATGAAAGTGCCACCTAATTGATAAGAACCCTGACGATTCTAGGATACCAAAGATTGGCTTATGAATGTAGGACCCTAAAGGCATTGCATAATTGACTATTCTAAGGGTGAAGAAAGTCACATGATCATGAAATGTCGCATTTGTGGCAAGTCCCTTGAGAAGGTAGAAGATTAGAGAGTAAAGGCAGTGAGGTGAAAGAGGCTGGTTTAGTGTAACCTAGTGTGAGACAACATGCCTACTTGACAAGAGACCCAAGATCAAAATAGGCAAGTCCATGACGAAAAAGTTATATTTTTCTTTTTGCTTTTGTTTTAATAGATTGATTGATGTGGGAAGTCTATGTGGGATGAGTAGAATATCTCCTTGAGGTCTTCGTGAAGCTGATCGATGCGGGAAGCTTTAAATATTTTTTATTTTATTTTTGCAAGAATAGTCTTCTTTTTGTGATAGACTATGTACAATATGGCTAGCTTTGTATAGTTGTCCTTCGAGGGATCAGTCTATTTATAACAACAAGAGATAGAAAGAATAGATGTCCTTTTTGAGGGAGTCATTTTTTTTTGCTAGAAGTTTGACTCAAGGAGTTTTGAATTTGAAAGTCCCATATATTGCTTTTTGAATTATTTTTGGACTTTTAGGTCATGGACAAGACTATAGAGAAGGATAGGCTCCTGTTATGAAGACAAAACTATAGTACACAAGGGTTAACTATGAAAGATGGGTTTTAAGTGATGAATGACCATGGGATTCCATCTTGGAACAAACGAAAAGTATCCATGAGAATCATGCCATGAGTAGAGCCGTGGTACTCATATTTAAGATAAGGCTGAAAAGTGACGGGTAATCACGTGATTCTTGTTTAGTCATTGATCCTTAAAATAGGTAAATGGAAGGTGAATGGTGCTCAAGGGACAAGCATTGAAAATAGACAGAAGGTGATATAGGACTTGATTCAATAATAGAATGGTCGAAGATGCAAGGCATTGAGGGGCTCAGGTTTCAGGTTTACCTTCGAGTGAAGACAAATGATAAGCACCTGATCCATAGGTATGAGTAATGATATAGGGTCCAAGCCAATTAGGAGAAAAGTTTCCCCGTTTACTTTTCTCCTCTTTTGTTACATGTTGATTTTCCTTCAGGATGAGGTCACCGACTTGGAAGGTTTGTTCATGGACATGTTTATTGTAGGCACGTTTGATACATTTTTGGTAGATTTGGAGGTGATCGAGAGCATTGAGATGACGTTCATCTAATAACTTGAGTTGTGCCAAATGGTCTTGGAAAAAATTCATCATCATTGAGCATCTCTTTGAGTGAGATACAAAGAGATGGAATCTAGACTTCAAGAGGCAGGACAACCTTTGTACCATAGAACCAAAGAGAAAGGCGTGGCAACAGTTGAGGTATGAATACTAGTACGATAAGCCCATAAGGAAAAAGGAATGTGTGTATGCCAATCCTTTCTAGTATCATCAACTACTTTCATAAGAATTTTGTTTAAGGTTTTTTTGGTTGATTCAGCTTGGCCATTGGTTTGAGGGTAATAAGGTGAAGAAAAACTGAGTTGAATGCCGAAGGCATCACAGAGTTTCTGTAAGGTTTTGTTTTTGAACTGTTTTCCGTTATCAGTGATGAGGTGGTGAGGAACACCAAAGTGACAAATGATGTGATGGTTGATGAATTCACATATTTTCTTGGATTTTGTAGAAATGAGAGGCATGGATTCTACCCATTTAGTGTAGTATTCAGTAGCGGTAATAATCCATTGATGACGTTGGGAAGAATGAGGATTGATCTCTCTGACAAGATCTAAACCCCATTGAGAGAAAGGCCAAATATCTCGTGTGACCTGTAAGGCATGACTAGGGGTGTGATGAAGATTAGCATGTTGCTGACATTTCACACAATGTTTGACATAGTCACAATAATCATGGTTTAGGGTTGGCCAGTAATAGCCCAAGGGAGAATGCGTTTAGCGATAGCTAAACCACTGAAGTGACCCCCATAAATTCCATCGTGAACTTCCTTTATGGTATAGGGAATTTCAGAACTTGTAAGGCATTGTAAGAGGATACTGTCAAAGTTGTGTTTATAAATAAGACCACCCATGATGACATAGTGAGAGACACTTTTGAGAAAGGCTCGTTTGTCCATTGTGAGTAAGATCTGGAGGAAAAATGGAAAGGGAAAGGTAGTCAAAAAATTGCTTATACCAAAGGTCATGTGGGTCAGGTTCAATGGTTTGACAAGGTTGACGTCTTCGAAATAGATAGGAAGGTGATTGCAGCCTTTGTACTATGACAAATATTTTTGAGTCAGAGGGTGAAGCAGGGATTTGAGAAGTAAGACAGGCCATGGTATCCACAAATTTATTAGTGGAACGCGGGTGGTTTGAAGTTCATAATGGTCAAAGGTAGTCAAAAGTATGTCAACATGATGCTTATACTTTTGAAGTATCTCATTACGACACTGGTTATATACCATTAACTTGGTTTACAACCAGTTGAGAATCACTAAAGATATTAATTGATTTGATGTCTAAGGTGATGGCGGTTTGAAGACCTAATATGAGTGCTTCATATTTGGTGATATTGTTAGTATAATCAAAATATAGTTTGAAAGATAATGGCATAGGCTCACCATCAAGAGGAATGAGGATAACTCTGGCACCACCCCCATGCTGACATTTGGAACCATCAAAGAATAAGGTCATCTGGTAAATGGTATCATCCAAAGAGAGGGTAGCGATGGATTCATCTGGGAAATCGAAGTTAGAGGATTGATTTCTGGAGAGAGGTGCATCTGCAAGTTGGTCAGTGATGGTTTTTCCTTTGAAATATTTTTGATGGATGAATTTGAGTTCTAGGTCTACAAGAAGCATGAGCCAACGTGCAACACATTGATGTTGGTAGGGATAGCGTACATGTAATGTAAGGGGTCAGTATTGGTGACAATGAAGGTTTTGTGGTTAAGTAGGTAATGGAAAAGTTTAGTGGTGACAAAAACTAAGGATAAACAGAGTTTTTTGGCGTGAGTGTATCTAGTTTCATAGTCTAAAAGCGTATGGTTTATATAATAAACCACTTGTTCCCTGTGTTGCTCATCACGATGAGTGAGCATGGCACCCAGGGAATGGTCAGTGGTAGAGATGTAAAGGTAAAATGGTTGGTCATCCTTAGGGGGAATGAGCATAGGTGGTTGGAGGAGGTATTGTTTTAAGGTGTCAAAGGCTTTGTGGCATTCATCATACCATTTGAAGGAGACATCCTTTTTGAGGAGATGATGAAATGGGTGGACAATGGTCAGAAAGCTGTGAAATAAAGTGATGAATAGATTGCAACTTGCCTTGAAAACTATGAAGTTGATGAAGGTTAGTGGGTGGAGACATTTTGAGAATAGCCTTGATTTTAGTGGGGTCAACTTTTATGCCACGCAAAGAAATGATAAACCAAGGAGCTTGCTAGAAAGAGAACTGCAAAGACACACTTCTTAGGTTGAAGGTGAACACAATACTTGATGAGACAGTTGAAGATGACCTTAAGGACTGTAAGGTGTTCAGCCTAATGTTTGGATTTGGTGAGAATATCGTCAACGTAATCTTCCAATATGTGATGCATAATGTCATGAAAGATATAAGTCATAGCCCGTTGATATGTAACACCAACATTTTTAAGGCCAAAGGGCATGACACGATAACAGAAGGTCCCCCAAGGAGTGATGAAGGCAGTTTTGTGTTGATCTTCTGGGGAAAGTAATATTTGGTTATAACTTGAGAAACCATCCATGAGTGATAACATCTCATGGCCGGCAGTGAGATCAACTAGTTGGTCAATGCTAGGTAGAGGAAAGTCATCTTTGGGGCAAGCTAAGTTAAGGTTATAGAAATCTGTGCAAATGTGGAGTCCCCCTGTCGCTTTTGTGACAAGAACAATGTTAGAGATCCATTAAGGGTAATCAATGGGTAGGATGAAGGAAACCAAAAGAAGGCACTGGAGTTCTTCTTTGACAAGAAGGGAAATGCGAGGATGCATTTTCCACAACTTCTGTTTCATGGGTTTGGATTCAGGAATAGTGAAAATATTGTGGACCACAATGTTTGGGTCAATACCGGGCATATCAGCATAGGACCAAGAAAAAGTGTTGCTATGATCCTGAAGGAAAGAAGTAAAAGCTTCTTGTTCAGCAACATCTAAATATTGGCCTATCTTTAGAATGTGCGGGTCATCCTGAGTGTTAATATTGATTTCGATGGTCAATTCATTTAACATGGTTTGTGTCTCAGAAGGTAATGATTAGTGAATATACGAATCTTCTGCACCAAGGTAGGTGAGAATAGACTCATCGTCCTGACATTGAACGACATTAATAGAAGGTGTATCATCATCGATCATGTCAGGATACAGGAAGGAAGAGAAGAGGGAGCCTTGCCATCTCGTTGATAAGTTAGAGGTCCCAAGGAAATGGTGTTCATGAAAAAAAAAGTTAGGAGGAATGGATTCTGGATGCATAGAATTTTTAGGTGAAGGTGGTGAACGGGGTGAAGAAGGTTTATCATCCTCAATGAGTTTGACTTGGGCCTTCTTGGGAGATGGTTCGAAAAAGCCAATATCAATGCGGTCTTTATGTTTATAATTACTGCACGGGATGACAATATGGTGGCCTTGTTCATAGAAACCAAAGCCAAATCCATTTCATGCACAAGAATCGAAGAAGGTGTGGGTGAAGCGGCGGTTGGTGAGAGATTGAAGGTTGGAGGAAAATGGTCAAGTTTGGGAAGGTGGCTCGGGAGAGTAGGTAGAAGGATCAGGTCCCCCATATGTTAATTTGGTGCAAAGGTGGGAAGGAATGTAAGGGAAGACCTCGCCTATGCGATGATCATAGCGGGGGTGTTGGTGAAGTTTTCCATACTCTTGAGGAATAAGGAATGTATCGATGTTGTACAAATAGTACTCCCCCAGAGTGAGGCGTTGAAAAAGACCTTCTAAGGGCTCAGTAGTTGGTATATGGGCAGCGAAAATGGATGAATCATTGGAAGAAGAAGCATTGGTTGGTTGAGAAGTAGATGGGTTAGTGGATGGGTTGGCTATAAAGGCTGTAGCGGAAGTGGGAATTGAGGGGTTAGGTGTGGGAGAGGTAACGACAACATTGGTGGATGGGGCCATGGGTGAAGGAGATGTGGCATCTGTGGTAGATGCCTTAACTTGTATAAGGACATCATTAGCTCTATACAACATGTTACAAGTTTTGAATGGTGAAGGGTCAGCTGGAATGGTATACTTATATCTTTCATGTTCAAATTTTACACAACGATGTAAGGTTGAAGGAACACAACCCATAAGGTTGTAAGGCTGTTCTTGAATTCCCCCTATAAGACGTAGAATAATTTTTGAATGGTATGTGTAGTCATTTTTATTCCCTTTCAAAGAACAAGGAAATCCCATACGTGCCGACCTATCACCCAGCGGGCGCTGGGTGATCACCCGAGGCACGCACAGGCGCCGAGCCCCTCCTTTATGTGAGTTGTGTGAGAATGCATTGCTTATGATAGAAACTTAAATGAAGAGAATGGAAACGAACCATACATCCATCTTAGAGCTTAGAATGGGATTCTTAGACCAATGTATTCATTCAGATAAGAAAAGCATTATAGAACATAGATCTGAATCACAACAGAAAGGAAATGCTCAGGGTTTTACACCCACTCATATGAAATATATATATATAACAGATCCATACAGATATAAGTAAAAATGGAACCACATATATCAATATTAAACACGTTTAGCAGTCACATTACATTCATTAAGGCTATCACAGATCCATATCATAGTGTAGACCAAAGTCATGCATCATAACTAGACTTAAGGCCCTCATAGAACAAAGAAAAATATTCAAACCCATCCCCTTGATACATCATACTCCTACAGATCCTCTAAACCCAACCCATAGAACTCTCATAGTATTTCTGCATAGCTTCACCTCCTTCCATTCTCTTCTTGGTATCTCTATCTCTGACAGGAAGTGGTAAAAATAGCCTTAATAAGCACCGCCATGCCTATCTGGAGTTATAGATCAGTTTCCAAGTGTCCAAGTGGTCCTCCATGGGAGCATGCTCCTTCAGACTCGATCTCTCCATTCTTTTCCATGATGACCTTATGGAATCTTCTATCGCAAGGTATATTCCTTTCATGGGCACCAAGTTGTCAGGAATGCACCTTATCCACTCCGCATGCGCAGTCCGGTCATGCTTTCCTCGTATTCTACCCGATAAGCTAAATATGGTTGAGTCCCAAAACCTTTGCTCTGCCTCTATGCATGCGCCACTGGTTCTACTAAACCCTCCTAAAACCCTGTTATGCGCGCTTTTGCCTCGCACACCCTTCTTCAAATAGGCCTTACATGCCCATGTTCCTTTTTGTACTTAGCTAATATTTTAGGGGTCCAAAATCACCCCACACTACGCCTATTCTCCACCCTCGGGAACATTTTCTCAAATAAAGAATGACTGTCCTTAATAGTTTGGGGAAAGAATAAAGGAATGAAGAATGGGGAAACTATGATTACTTCTGCAAGAGGAGAGGGAAATATTTCTTCAAGTCTACCTCCAACTTATTCCAGGAATTGAATTCATTCTGTGTCTATTAACAGAGGTCACCGACTAGGGCACTCACCTCTTCAAAGCCCAGCCCTTCTCCTTGGGTATTCATTATTTCCACGATCCCCTCCAATTCTTAGCCCAAATCCTCAAGTGCATCTATCCTTTGAGTGATCTGGGGATACAACTCCTTCATCTGGTTCTTGATTGAGCCCCACAAGGTCTCAATAGCCTTCGATTTCTTCTCAACCTCGGCTAGAACTCTGCCACGTTCCACTCTATTCACCTTTTTCTTCTCTTGGAACTCCTTGAGCTCCGTTTCATGAGTGGTGACCATAATGCTCGCCACTCTATCTCTATCGGCTTAGTTTTCATAGGTGGCCTCAACAACTTGGGTGACAACTTTCACATCAACAAGGAATTTATTGTACTAAGAAAAAATTGCCACAACCTTCATCTTATCCTCCTTCTCTTTGCGCGTTGATGCCTCTTCTATAGATTCCAAGGCTAGTGGTCACCTTTCCATTGTGAGGACACGGGTCAAGTCCTCTAGGCACTCCAGGGTGGATCCATACTTCTGCACTGGTGGTGTCAGATCTGGATGCTTCAAGACAATGGCATCTGTGATCATCTCTACTTTCTTGAAACCTCGCACATCCTTGCCTTCTCTTCTTTTAACCCACGCCTTGAGCACTGATTAGTTCCTCCCGCTTTAAGTCCTTGGTTCTTTCTTTGAGCTCTTCTTCCTTCTTCTCCAATTCTGCCTCTAGGAACTTTAGTCTGTCATTCCTCCAGAAGAGTCTAGCTTCAACTTCAACTGAAACCTTGTTCAACGCATTGCATATTTTTCTGTTTGATAGTTGTTGAGCGTTTACCAAGGGGTAGACTCCTTTTGACTCCGGTACATTCATTATTTCCCCTTGGATTACTTTGAACTCTAGCTCATCGATGTGGGACTCAATTTCCCAAGAAATCATTTTCCTTGTCCGAGGGTATGCACCTTCCTCATCAAATGATGCCATAGCCAAGAGTTTCTTCATTTGTATAGTGATTTGAAAGCGCACGCACAACACCTTGTTCGGATCATCAATGTAGCCCATCCCCTAAACCTGTGATGATTATGCACTCTTTCTCCCCATGTGCATGGCCTTAGGAAAGCTCACAGCCAAACTGGGATCTCCTTCCTTGTTGTTATATTCCTTTTATATGCTTGCCTCCTCTGTTTCCTTCATCACCATGTTCGCGCTACGTTCCATTTCTTGCTCTACCAGGTCATCGATGATTTTTTCTACTTCTTTCTCTGCGAACTCATCTACATGTTCCTTTGTGAGGCTTGGGGTATTTTGTTCTTTTGTAACTTCTTTGCTTATCCCTCTGTCCTGAGCATCCTCCTCTTCCTTATCATTCTTCCTCCTGACAAATATGTATTCATTTTTCTCTTCCTCTCCTTCCTCCTCCGCGTCATGTAATTTGAATATGGGAGGGCCTTGAACGGCCTCAAGTTCATCATCATCATCATCATCATCTCTTTCACCTCTATAGGCCTCTAAGCTCTCTGTACCCTCCGATTCATCCTCCTCTATCACCTTCTGCTTTTTCTTGATAGGAAATTCTGCTTTCTCTTCCTCCTCTGGTGACTTCTCTTGAGTGATGGGTTCTTCGTGCTCTGACGCTTCTTCTTTTGGAGTCTTTTCTTCCAGCGGGGACTTCTTTCTTCACGTGTAAGTACTAGGCTTAGTGCTTGTCTTTTGCATGTTTATCGCTTGTGTAGCCTGAACACTTAGTGATTCCTACACCTCTTCTCTTTCCCTTTTCCTAGGCGCGACATTCTTCCTTCCTATGGGGTCTTCAGGGACGGAGACGTCATTATCCAAGTAAGTGCCTTTCTCAAACTTTGGCCTTATGTGAAGGTATATCCTTACTGCATCCCTTCTAGCAATTGGTAATGTTACAGGCTTCATCATTTGTATCTCGTGGGAGACATATCTTTCCACATACGTGCACTTCTTGGGGTAGACTAGCTTCTGGCGTAGCTCACGGTGGTTTGCATCTACCTCACTAAGGTCGAACCTTAGCCTTTTGGCCTCCTTAAACCAATTAACTCTGGCTTGGAAGTATAACATGGTGAAGGAGAAGGGTAGTTTGCACCACAGACCCATGTTTTCATCTGTCAACCTAAATATGCCAATGTAGAAGTGTTGATATACTACGAATTCTGGATCTCTGTTCACGATTGCGGGTAATTACTCTAGAATCCTCCATTCCCCTCCAAATGCATCCATCATGCACTTGTACCACTTCTCTAAGCGTGCCTTGTGAGTGGCTGTCGTGGTCTCATAAGTATATTTTGTGAACCTCTTCTCGGGTGAGGGATCCTCTTCTGGATATTCCCAAATAAATTTTTCTGGCCTGTCGGGCACTTCAATCTCTAAAAACACAATGGTGAGGAGGATGTTACCAAAGAGTATCTTTTCTCCCTCATGTGCACTGCTTATAATTTCATCCGTAATGAAAGGGGACAAGTTGTAGATGGTCCCCTCATATATTTTCCGACATATGTTTAGCCATGCCTTTTTCACTTGAGTCCATCTATCTTGATCATTGAGCTTGGTTACAAAGTGCGTGACCATCCTCATTACGGGGTCTGGAATCTCTGCGATGTCAAAGTATCATGATCCTTTCTTGTAGTTATATGCGGCTACTATTTCCTTGATGGCCTCTTTGTCACTTAGGTCATCATCAATGTTATCCCCCTCACAGATAAGGCCTGTGAACTTGGAAATCAACTGGGGAGTTATGCACATCTTACGCCCTACAAAATAAAAATGGTCTTTGTGAATGTGCGACATCAACCACTTATAGAGGTGCTCATGTTTGATGAAGTAGGGTAATTCGTAAAGTTACAATAACCCTGTCTTCTCCAACTTAACTTTTACTTCATCGTTGTCTATGGGCATGCCCTTTAGTTTCCGCTTGTTTTTTGGGCGAACCACCTCTAAGGCCATTTATTTATTTGTCATGCTGGTGCAATGATTATAGTCACTTATCGTCATTTTCTACAAATGAGACTCCCATTCTTTTCCTAGCAATACTCCATCTGGGTATTACATTTCTACGTACCACTCTTCATTTGTTCTTGTGAAGGCATCCATTTGCTTGCCCTTGCCCTTGCCCTTCTATTTTTTAGGTGAGATGGTTGATTTCTTTGGTGCCATTCTTCTGGTTAGGTTAACACTTCAAACGTCTTCTCTTTGCTCTGCTCTATCACTCTGTCCAATCTCAAAGCTCAATCTTGCGAAAAAACCCTTCTAACTCCTTTCCCTAGCCGTCAAACCCTAACTGGAACAATTCTTCACAAGACGACGCTTCTCAACAATTTCCTCCATGCCCGTATAATCCTTTCCTACTAGTTTGTGGATCTATTCTAGTCACACACTCTTAGATTTCTCTGGTTCTTCTTTACACAAATCACTTCTCGATGCCCTAGTTCACGAGAGCTTCCTTCACTTCGTAATCGCAAGGTAAAATAATGAAGCATTCGACCTCTTACTTATAAATTTTCCTTCTTTCTAACATTGAATGCTATTATACCTACCACCGTACTTTAACACTAAATGTGGCTTTTTCCACCAAGCCAAATTTAAGTGCCCTCACTTACGCACCCAATCTTTCACAAAAAATTCTACAACCTTTTGAAGCACAAACAATCCATCTTGACAGAAGACTCTTACACGTGTGTCAACAACGTCAAAGGCACTTCTTTTGTCCTTCACCTGATTTTTTATCTCACCTACCTCATGTTGTTCCTGTGATTCTTCCTCCTCTGTACGTGGTTTCTTTGAAGTCTTATCCTAACACCAACCTTTCTCATCCACCTTCTCTTCTACGTGCTTCTTACCTTTATGCACTATGTATCCATCAACCGGGCCATTCACTGCAACTTCTACTGTCAGCTCAACTTGTATTACATGCCTATACTTCACATCACTCCACCTCACACTAAAACAGATGTGTGGTCCTCTACACATGCACAATCTTCAAAAAGTAATGTGGTTACCGGTGCCTAAGGCGCAAAACAAACAACAAAACAAATGACGAGAAAGAGAAACACAAGGAAAGAAATTGCATAAAGGGAAATTCTCAACTAACTGGAAATATTACCTTATTACAAACACCAAGAAGACTTATTTATAGTAGGGCTTTAGTCTACTCCCATTGAAGTGACCTGGTAACCTCATCCCATCCAGTGCTTGTAACTGGAAAGCGCTTGAATCAAGAATATAAGAGATGATGTAAGGTCCCAATCAATGGACTTTAAACTTCCTAGGATGGTGTAGATACTTGGAATCATACAAAAACACCAACTTCCCAACCGCAAACTTCTTGTTCTTGATATGACGATCATGCTATGCCTTTTGTCTTGATTTTTCTGCATTTTGACTCCATTTAGCAAGTAATCATCTTTTGTATAACTTCATCAACTTATCAATTCTTTCTTCCATCGCTTGCTCATCAGATAACCATCTTACGCACGCTATACGCAGCGAAGGTAATATGAATTCCACTGGTAAAACAACCTCCACGCCAAACACCAATTGAAACGGTGTGGCCTTGGTTAACCTTTTGTAGGTTTTCCTTTATGCCCATATAATAGATGATACCTTATCATCCCAATCTTGTCTTCTAATGTCACACATCTTAGTTAGTGTGTGGCTTAGTATTTTGTTAAGTGCCTCAGCAGTTCCATTTTCTTGAGGGTGATATGGGGTAGTCTTATGATGGGCCACCATAAATTCTGCCAACATAATTCTAATTGTTTCCTTGAGAAAGTGTGTACCCCTATCACTTGTTAAACTTAAAGGGCACCCATACCTATTGATTATGTTTTCCCATAAGAATCTAACAACTGTCACCGTGGTGTAATCCTTTGTAGGCGCTGCCTCTACCCACCATGTCAAATAATCAGTGCAAGTGATGATATACTGTGAACCTGTCCTTTGTGCAACTGGTGTAATTGGTCCTACAAAGTCGATTTCCCATCTCTCAAACAGTTCAACGCTAGCTATTGGTCACAAAGGCATTTCATCTCTCTTTCCAGGTTTCCCAAGGTGCTGACAATGGTCACAAGCCTATCAAAACTCAATACAATCATTGTAGATGGTTTCCCACCAAAGCCCTACTAATAAAATCTTCCACGCGGTAGAATTTCATGCATAGTGTCCTCTTGTAATCCCACCACACGCTTCTTCCATAATAGCTATGTGCTCATGTTTCAATATGCATCGATGCAGAACCTCTTCACAACCTAACTTATACAAGTCTCCACTAATAAGCATGTAGGGTGCGACACGTATTGCTAATTACTTTCTTTCTAGGGCCTACTTCCCTTCTAGCACCACACCTATTTTTAAGAACACTTCGATATCTTCCAAGTATGAGGGTGTGCACCATAACCTAAATAGCTGTATATTTGGCATGGTATCCTCAATGCTTTACACATCCTCTCCTGAGTCAATCCTTGATAAATGGTCAAGCCCTGAATTGCTCTTTCCTGGCTTCACCACTACTGTGAACTCAAATTCTTGATATAGAAGGACCCAACGACATATGCGCCCTTACAGAATGGTTTTTTTGACCAAGTACTTTGATGCCATGTGGTCAGTGTAGAATATAAATGGTGTTGCCAACAGATACTACCTAAACTTGTATAACGCATAGATCATGGATAGTGCTTCACGCTCGATAGTGGTGTAATTCTACTCTGCTAGTGTTAACTTTCTACTTGCAAAGCACAAGGCATTATCAACAATTCCCTCACTAGGTTTTGCTTGTATTGCTCCAATAGTTCTTCCTGAGGCATCAACATGCACATGGAAAGGCTTATCCCAAGAAGGAAACCTTAGTATGGGTGCCATGACAAGTCTATCCTTCAAGGTGTCAAATGCCTTCTGTTGCACCTCTCCCCTATGAAAGGCAATCTTGTGTCTAAATAATTCCTCCAGGGATGCAACGATCTTGGCATATCCATTGATGAACTTCTTGTAATACCCCGTATGCCCAAGGAATCCACACACTGTGCTTTTACTGGTAGGCTCCCCTAATCCTACAATAACTACAACTTTAGCGGGATCTACTAGCAAACCTTCTTTGCATATAATGTGTCCTAACAGGGTTCCAAATGGAGTAGCAAAGATACATTTCTTAATGTTGAGGGATATCCTCAATTACCGACATCTCTCAAACATCAGCCTTAAGTTGTCACAATGGTCTTTCACCAATCCATACACAGTCCAGTCATCCAGGCAAACTTGAAGAAACGTATGGATGAAGTCCTGAAATGCTTGTACCACAATACGCAAGAACACATCAGGCACATTTTTTAATCCAAAGGGCATAACCGTGTAGGAAAAATTTCCCCATTCAGTGGTGAAAGTTGTCTTTCTCTGGTCTTCCTTTATAATCCTGACTTGGTGGTACCTTGAGAACCCATCTGTGAAAGAGTAGACTTCGCGCTTGGCTACTCCCTCCAAGATTTCTTTAGTAAAGGGGGTTGGGAAGGGATCAATGACACATACTACATTTAGGTCTCTGTAGTCAACATAGATCCTAATCCTCCCATCCTTCTTGATGCTGATGACCATTGGGATTTTCCATTCTGACTATTCAATAGCCTCAATGATACATGATGCTATCATTTTGTCTATCTCCTCCTTGACCCATACACGTAAATTTGGGTTCATCCGATATGGCCTCTTTCGGATTAGGTGTGCAAATTCCTTCAAATTGATCTTCATCTCCCCCAAGGAATGGTGAAAGCCTTTGAGTTCATGATACCCGCAAGGGAATAAATCCTAGAACTCACGCAAAAGATCAATGATCTTTGAGACCTCCTTCTTCGACCAATAGTCTCCAATGAGAGCTTCCTTGGGTTCTGCTTCTGACCCAATATTAACCTTATTCATTTTTAGGGGCTCATGGTAGGCGTGCATCCTTTCATCAATGCTATATATAACTGTTAGTGCAAAATCACAGCACCCCTGGATGCAGATCAGGTTTCTAGGTTGATCACTCAGGCATCCAGTGTGATTACACAACATTGAATCCTTTCTCCAGGTGTGGGACCTGTAAAATGAGAAAGGAATCTCTAGAGAAGGCTGGTTCCTGCTCCTAAACTACCTGCCACAAGCTATTCCAGTGCAGGCAAGCTAATCTAATCCTAATCTAACAATGCCAAGGAGACAGAGAGAGAGAGAAAGGAAAAGAACAAAAGCCTACACTAAAATGGTGATACACCAGAGAAGGAGAATGTTGAACATCTATCAAAACTGCCATGGGACAAAGAGAGGTGAGCAATGGAAAGGATGGACAGATGCATCACAGGCCCAAGGATAGATTTCACACAGAAAATGTCCCAAAACTCCATGAACATAGCTCCAGACCTGTAATGAACATTCAAACATGCACAAATACCTGCAATGAAGAGAGGTCTCAAGAAGAGAACAAACAAAAGACGAGCAAGGATGGATCCTCAGATGCATCACAAAACATGCTTTTTGTTGCTCCAGAAGTTTACACAGAACATCATTCCCTAGTAAAAGGCAAAAACACCATTACAGAGCAGGGAGGAGGTTCGAACTCCATTTTCAACCCTAGAGAAGAAAAGAAGGGAGGGCAGAGCAGAAAATATGAATAACTTGTTCTCTTCTTTAAAATGAGCCAAATCTGGCTTTATACAATGCATGGGTCGAGCCCAGGAGACAGAAAACATAGGAAAACGTGTAAGCAGCCCAACCATTGACCAAAACGCATTCTTCATTAAAATCGGTGGTTGAGACATCACTTCTGGCCATGCTGAAGAAGAATGCGACCCATGTGCATTAAAACTAGTTGTTGAAACGTCGCTTCTGGCCATTATCACGTGTCAGATCTGTTTCTCAATTTTCTCTCTCCAGAATACACCAAAATTCAAGATTGATCCCAGAATATGTAGAGAATTTCATAAGCTTTCCGTTGATATAAAGAACGTGCAAATCCGAGCTCTGGATCGAAAGTTGTGGAGGTCTAAAGTTTTAGGGCACAAAACAGGCGAAAACGTGTTTTGAAATCTTTCCCGCACTCTGCCACCTAGATGACACGTGGCACTAACATTGATTGGTAACGCGTGATTCTCTCTCCTCTACCTTTCGGTGAAATTTCTTTTGAAATTTCCTTGTGGGCCCCTAGCTGGGACACGTTCGCACTATCCCATTGGTTCGGGCTGACCCTTCAAAACCCGCCCTTTGACTTTTTGACCTTTTCACTTGTGACACATGTCATGATTTGATTGGATGAGCATTAGGTCATTCAGCCTGTCGGGTTTCTTGACCTGGTCTGACATGCCTTGGTGAGGACACATGGCAACTTCTCATTGGATTTCGGGCTTTTCAGCTTTTCGCGTCCTTCGCGTACATTTGTCCCGGATGCTCCCAGTGTTGTTTGGGACTAAAACACTTCCGATCCGCCCGAAATGGGCTTCCTTGTCCCTTATCTGCCGATGACATGTGGCGCAATCTGATTAGCTCTCAAAAGGGCTATTCTCAGCTCCTTTTTTCTGCGATCCCGCGCGTCCCTTTGTCCCATTTGCCCCAGTGCTGAATTTCCCTGTTTCGGCCGAACCGGCCGGTTCGCGTCAGATTTTGGTACTCTTGTCCCGAACTGTCCCGCTCAGCAGTTAGTCGTTTTCTTCCTCTTTCAGCCGGATCGGCCTCTCGCGTCCACCGCATACTTCATGGCCCGATTGTCCCAAATGCTTAGCGGGCCGCCTGAAGAGAAATTTTCGGCCGATCCGCGCCTAGATGTCCCAAGATGTTGTCTCGACTGCTCTTAGGACTAGGACTTCAGCCATTTGTTCGATGATTTTTCCTGTGTTCAATCTACTTGCCTAGAACTGCAATAACTTCTGATGCATGTTTATCGAAATTTACCCTGGGAGGGTGAAATTTTGACATATAATAACATCACTCGTATACCTTCAGAGTGGTTAACATCTAGACTTTCCATTTCCTCCCCATATATGACATAAACCATCTTTCCTTTTTCCTTCTTTATGCATGCATGCTCAAACTGCATCTCCTCTAACTCATCATCATCGAATCATGCCTCTAAACTGGGCTCACCTAACAAATCTAGTAGCCTCTCTTCTAGCCATGGCACTATCCCCCATCGTAAGGTGCTTGTATCACTTGCAATGCCTTATCCACTGATAGCTTTGTGCTCTGATATTCAAAATATTGGATGAGATTAGTTGTCAGCTCCTGCAAATTTCCCATATGGTGGCATGTTTCTGAGTGGATATACCCTATGCGCGCACAACCTTGTAGTGTGGAATATAACTTATTTACCCATAATGATGGTGGTAAGGCCTCTGCGCCTCCTATCCATAGGCCTTCTCACATGCTTGGATATGAAATGAAGTGGTCTCTTTACCATGGTAGTCTTGTATGACTGTGGGCACATTGCTTCTAGAGAATCTGACAGAGAAGGAAATCCTAACTTCGCGCCATTCTAAGAGACTCTCGCGGTGTGTAGCCCACCACCATGTTGTAGTCCTGAGAAGGACATAGTTCAGACATCCCTGTTCTTTCATCCTCACTCCTCCACTGAGCTTCCATGTCCCATAAGAAAATTTCAGGGTATGCTCCTCTAGAGTAACTTGGCAACTTCTTTCCTCCTAGGTGCTTGACTAAGCACACCTTGATCACTCTTGTTACAAATGCCCTTAACTATTGCCTAATTAACTCATAAGTCCCGTGTGCCCAATTGTCACACACCATGCTTGTTGTATCACTCATAGACTAAGCATCCTCAAATTGGACAACTCCTTTTATAGGGTGAATTATCTCCGAGTCTCTGATGGAGCGCACATAAATTATTTCAAGGACCTCTTCTCCTAAAGGCTCAGTGTAAGGCATCGACTTCCCATCCTTCAAAAGGATGATGACCCGTTCCTCCTTGTTCTCAAAACTGATATATCCTTTATTGAACCTCAGGTCAGCGTTGTTCTTATAGCACCATGGGTGCCCAAGCAATGTTGGAAAATTGTCTGCCTCAGTGAACACCAAGAATTCGAAGTCCCCAATAAACTTTCCCCCTTGAATGGTGATCACTACATCCTTCAATACTCCAATGGGCATTGTCTTAGTTTTGTTTACCATATATAACACATTTGAAGATGGCTGTAATGCGGGCCTTCCCATCTGATGCCAGGCATCTAATGTAAGGTCATTGACTTCTACTCCCATTTCAATCAATATGTTGCTCAACATCCAACCATCCAAAATTGCATTTGGTGTGATCTATTTGTCATAGTCAAGGCTATAGGGAGGGAGGTTTGCATACAACGCCTGCCTTTTGCACTCTGCTTCGATGTGTGGTACCTTCTCCCGTAGCCATTCTCCTAGTAAGGAAACCATATTCTCTTGCCTTAACATTTTACACACTTCCTTGACCTAATCCAGGTCCTTCTGTGGAGCCTCAACATTCCTCCTTTGCTCATGCTACCTAGACTGCTCCTTTAGACACTGGATTTCTCCCTGCAAATTCTGAATGGCATCCATTGTCTTTTGATATACTTCCTTCTAATGGGAAGGGTCTGAATACTTCCCGTGCACCACTTCTTCTCTTGAGACTAGAGTCCTTTACCTTGGTACCTCTTTGGCGTGCACAACCTCTTCTCATGTTGTCACCAAAATAGGTTCTAACCCTGACTCACGTGCCACTCTAGGCATCCACTATGTGTCGGCCTTGTTTATACTCACCATCCCAGTGCCCTTATCCTTCCGATGATACTGGCTCATGTGCTCAAACAAATCATGGCACTCCTCATACTTATGCTTCTTCCCGCACCATGAGCACTACAATAAATCTAGACACTCATGTTTATAATGTTCTTTAGATCCACAATTATAACATGTTCCTCATGGGAACTCACTTCGTCCTCCATTGCAGTTACTGCGACCACGAATATCCTCTGCGAAAACCTCTTCCACGCCCCCCTCCATGTGTGTGTCCTTCATAATGATAGTCATCATCCTTTGAACTGCTTGCAAGGATAGTCTGGCACACACCCAAATCAATAACATCATGGATTTGATCAATCAGTCTGTAATCCTTGGTATCATGGGTTGTAGAGGTTTAGATCTTACATTAGCAAGAAACATTCTTGTGGATTATGTGCTGCAATAAGGGACATCTACTTGCATCATGGTCCCCATGACAAATTTCACAATCTACTACTATGGTGCGTACTAAATTTCAGGGGAAACTATCCTTTGTATGTCCCTCCACTTCATAGTCTGTACACCAAAGCCCACTACGAACCTCATGTGCTAAGTTTGTAGATAGCTTTTCCAACTGCTTGGCCATTGCAGTAATTTGAGCCTCTAGAAAATGACTAACACTAGTGTCAGCACTTCTAACAACTTTGGCATGTAAGGCAACTTCTAATGCCTCACGTGGGTCTGTGAAAGTCTTATGTGACAGATGCCCTCCTAAATGGAGTGATCAATCCTCCAACAAACCATTGAGCATGTTGTGAAGGATGAATGTCATATGAGAGCTTTGACAAGATAGTTTTAAACCATGTGCATCATACTCCCACACACTCTCTACCATCCCATGTTGGATCTCCTTTAAAGCCATGATGCTCTTCTGACTCAAACTTCCAGAATATGGAATTCTGCTAGGAAGGAATTCTTCAATGTGGTGTAGTCTACCACCATTCTGATAGGGGTTGTACTTCCTATACCAGCCATGCATGCACGCCCTTGCAATGTTGTTGCAAAATGACTTGCCTTGCGTTCCAGGGTAGTGATCCCCTTCGCGTGCCATAGCAAATCACATTTGTGCACATGCTCTGCAACATCTTCAATACCCCTATAGTCTGGTAGGTGTAGAGACATCTTGAA
This sequence comes from Taxus chinensis, assembly GCA_019776745.2. NCBI lineage: Eukaryota > Viridiplantae > Streptophyta > Pinopsida > Cupressales > Taxaceae > Taxus > Taxus chinensis. The sequence goes on from CM034152.1 coordinate 683,593,826, forward strand.
AAACACTTGGGGAGGTGGTTGGGGTCCTTGTCCTCCCGATCCAAAGCCTTGGTTCCCTCCAATGTTTCATCCTCCTCCAGATCCACTGGATCCACTAGGTTCTCTCCACCTCTAGATCCACCAGTTTCCAGAAATGGGCCTGAAGCTAAAGAGTTGTGCCTAGTGTCCCCAATGTTCCACTGAAATGTGTGCACCAATGGTCTGCGAGATTACTCCACTTACCAGAAGTGTATCCCGTGCACCACTCCCAGATGCATTGCCCAAACCTTGTGTACTTGCACTTTGCCTAAAAATTCCTCTAAACATCGGAATGGTATGTGCAGCCATAGATGTTCCAAATAAAAATTATATCTCCTAGGTGTTGATCGGTCAGTCCCATTGATACCAACTGGGTTATTAATACTTCTCCCTTGATTTGGAAAACTAAGTGCCAGGGGCTGGTCGTCAGGTGCTTTAGGTTCAGATGCGCACCGATGACTCTTCTTTCTCCATGTGACAAACTCTCATCAGAAGCTAAAGGGGCCTCTCTCCCATGATTTCCAAGATGGGGTAGCACAAATTACTCAGGCTCCATGTCCTCTGTGTGAATTTCAACACCCTCTCATAACTTCTCCCTCCATATATCCATCACGCTTGCAACCTCACGTTGTCTAGTCATCTCCCTTTCATGATCTTCACTATACTTGAGTCATCTCTCCTCCCTTTCCTTTTCAGCCACAATGTTTAGCCATCTTCCTCCACCCTAGCTTCCTCTCCCAGTGCTCAAAGAAGATTAGCCGAGCCCTGAGGAATGCTTCTAAACTCAAAGTAATGACCAAGATCTTCATAGCTAAAGGAATAACACTAAAAAAATGATCCTCTACCCTCCCTCAGAAACTCAAACTTAGTAACTTCTGGGAAAGAATACATGTCAAAATGGCATATTCTAAAGTGTAACTGGCTAGCACTCCCTTCCACCAGTGATAAAAAAACACACATCCAAGTCAGATCTGCATCTTGCAACCTTTGATAGTCATCTTGGGTCCACACGTGCAATCTATAATACCAGCTTGATCTGGATGTGTATGTTGAAAGCCATTCATATCACTCTACTGGGAAACAACAAAAGAATATCCCATACAGCTCATGGTATAGGTTATTTTCTACCCATCTACAGTGCATCAAACTCAAGTCCAATGTTGAATCTTTGAGAAAACTCATCCCTCTGTGCTCTTGAACCATGTTTCAACACTTTCTAGAAGTTAAGCACTCTGTCATCACACATCATAGGGACAAAGATGCATGCCATTTCTCTCAAAAATTTTAAAAAGAGGTCCCGATAATAGAACCAAGATGTATTCATTTTTATGCCTTTTCAATGAACAAGGAAATCCCATGCATGTCGGCTTATCACCCAGTGGACGTTAGGCACTCACCCAAGGCATGTGTGGGCATTGAGCCCCTCCTTTATGTGATTTGTACGTGAGAATGCATTATTTATGATAGAAAATTAAGTGCAAAGAATGAAAATGAACCATACATCCATTTTAGAGATCAGAATGGGATTCTTAGACCAATGTATTCATTCAGATAAGAAAAGAATTACAGAACATAGATCTGAATCACAACAGAAAGAAAATGCATAGGGGTTTACACTCACTCATATGATATATATATATATATATATATATATATATATATATATATATATATATATATATATATATATATATATATATAACTGATCCATAAAGATATAAGTAAAACTGGAACCACATATGTTCATATTAAACACGTTTGGTAGTCACATTACATTCATTGAGGCTATCACAGATCCATATCATAGTGCAGACCAAATTCATGCATCAGAACTAGACTTAAAGCCCTCATAGAACAAAGAAAAATATTCAGACCCATCCCCTTGATACATCATACTCCTACAGATCCTCTAAACCCAACCCATAGAACTCTCACAGTATTTCTACATAGCTTCACCTCCTTCCATTCTCTTCTTGGTATCTCTATATCTGATGGGTGGTGGTAAAAATAGCCTTAACAAGCACCACCATGCCTTTCTAGAGTTGTAGATTAGTTGCCAAGTGTCCAAGTGGTCCTCCATGGGAGCATGCTCCTTCAAATTCGATCTCTCCATTATTTTCCATGATGACCTTATGGAATCTTCTATCATAAGGTATATTCCTTTTATGGGCACCAAGTTGTCAGGAAGGCACCTTATCCACTCCGCATGTGTAGTCGGGTCATGCTTTCCTCGTACTCTACCCGATACGCTAAATATGGTTAAGTCCCAAAACCTTTTCTTTGCCTCTGCGCACGCGCCATTGGTTCTACTAAACCCTCCTAAAACCCTATTCTATGCACTTTCTCCTTACACTCCCTTCTTCAAATAGGCCTTGTGCTCCCACGTGCCTTCTTGTACTTAGCTAATATTTTAGGGGCCCAATAGTACGGGGCCCACGTGAATGTGGAGAATGATTTTTCTAAGGGTGGAAGTTATGGCATCATTGAATGAACGCAACATAACTGGGTTATCATGCATGTAATTGACATTTATACACATTTGTTTGTATGCATGAGAGAAGATAATGTTGATGTTGGCACTTCCATCAATCATAACATGTCATACGTGTATATTATCAATGTAGATTGACATGAATAGGGCGGGATCAGGATCATCTGATTGGATAGGTACAATCTCGTTGTCAGAGAAATTGAGAGCAACTCCCTGATGAGTGGTAGCGAGTGTAGAGGGAGATGAAGTGGTGAGAGAAGTCACATGATGAGGAGTAATCATGGATGCCATAGGAGTTGGGTCGTTAGGTAAAACCTCGATGGATTACAAAATCTCCATGAGGGCCTGTCGGTGAGACTCAGTGGTTTGGACAAGGTCGTACAAAGATATTTTGAGCGGAGATTAGTGTAATTGTTTAATCATTATATGATGGGCGACTCCATCGGGAATAGGGTATGTGGGTCCATTAATGATGATTTTTGGTGCAGGTGCTAATGGTATATTCGACACAAGATTGGCGGATGGGCTGGTTATTTTCTCCTTTCCTTTGTCTTTCTAGGTGTGAGGTGAAATATTAACCATATTAATATTGGGTAAGGGGGAAGTTGAGTCATGATAGGTGTAGCGATAGGACATACAAAAGTATGGTGATGGAATGTACCAGTGTTGTGTAAAGAAGGCAGTGCATTGACATTTTGGCAGAGGTTTGGCTAGCTCTCTTATACGGACCATATTGATCTCGAAGGTTGGAGGGAGCTAAAATGGTTATGGAGGAAGAGGTAAAGGTTATTGAATAAGGAAGGGGTGAGGATGCGTGGTGATGGGTGAAATTGGAATAGGGTCCTCGTCTAAAATATCATCGTTCGTTAAATTTTTATTTAGGAGGACGTAGTTAGAGAAATAATGGTCTTTAGAGCCTTACAATTTTCTACATTATGCCTTGAAACGCACGATGATAGGTGACAAATTATGGTATCGTTAAACCCTACTTGTTTAGGTTTTCAGTGGGTTGTAAGGTATAAGTGGTGGTAATGTAATGATAGCGGTCTCTAAAAGGTTTGCTAATATGTTAGCATAAGACACTGTCAATGGGTCACAATGCGAAGTAAGTGTGGGTCTAGATGGAGGTGTGATTGATGTTGGTAGGAGAGGTGCCACAGGAGGTGGAATCGAGAGGTGGAATAGGTTTGACCACTAGGTTTGGTAGGTAGTACTTGTTTTAGGTTTGGGTTGTACCTTCTTAGGAAAAGGTGTAACAGATGAGCTAGCGGTTGAAGGTGTTGTAGGTTTGACTACCTCTTTGGAGGGTAATGGGCTCTTGGATTTTGGTTGTCACCTTCCTGGGTAAAGGTGAAGAAGGAGTACATGTGATGTAGAAGGGAAGGTAGATGGTGGAAGTGGATGGGTTAGCCAAGGTGATAAGGGAGGTGCAGTAAAATGTTTCTAGAAGAGGAAAGGTGGAAGGTATTGGTTGAAGAGAAGGAAATATCATGGTAGTGATGAGGCTATTGGAAGTGGTGTGGGTATAGGTGGTAAAAAGGATAGTAGGTGATGGTGAAGGCATGTACATTTGTAATCGGTAATTTGGGTGTAACAGAGAGGCTCGTGATGAGGAGATGGGTTGTTGTGCACTTTTAGTTTACCTGAGGGTAGGAGACTGTTTGGCCAAGGTTGATGGGTGAGGTCCCAGAATAGATGGAAGTGGTGAAGGTGAAAGAGGGGTAGTGGGAGAAAGCTGATGTATGTGGACTAGGAGTTTGGGTCTTCTCTTAGGTGGGGGAATATTCTTTATGCTAGCCTGTGAGGATGTGGCTAAATCTAGTTTAATAGGGGGATGGACTAGGCTTGATGTCAGACATGACTCCTAAGGTATGGGTAGATTTGGATATAGGTGAAGGGTGTAAGTGGTTTTGACGCAAGTGGTTGTGAAGGTAATGGTAGAGGTGTAGATGTGGGTGAAGGTGATGTGGAAGATGTAATAAATGACTACCTTAGGTATGACAGGATTTCGTTACTCCAAGTAATTTTGGGTAAATGGTAGAAGTATCAGTACGTGACATCTGCATTTGAGTTGAAACATGCATTCTAAGGCACCCCCAAAGCATGGAATGATAAACGTAGTTTAATCAATCCTCAAAATGTGAGAATGGCGTGGCAGTAGAAGGAACCAATGTTGATTTTGTGGTGATTCCTGTAGATAAATTTGGTGCCTTGTGAAACAGGGAAGTGATTAGCTTCTGAACTCTATGGGTAAAAGAGACTGAGAGAAAATCAAGTTGATCCTTGAAATCCGATGGAGAGTTATCTTTGACTGAAAGGGCTACTGTCAATGGGTCATCTACATGTTGGGGAGAAGGCAAGGTGGATGAGGTAGGTTTTTCTTTTGGTGAAGAGGAAGGTAAGTATGACTCTCCCATGGGTAGGAGAGTTAATACTACGGGTTGTTTGTCAGATTGAGAGGTGTGTGGGGAAACTACATCTACAGATATGGTGGACTCCACCATGGGTACATGGGAAGATGAGGGAGACTCCTCTGTGGGTAAAGGAGTAGATGGCATAGGTTCCTCTATGGATGAAGGATCTTGTGCAAGAATTTCTTCAATAGATGAAGTAGGGAAACTGTGCTGAAGGAGCTGGTAAGATGTCAAAAAAACATGAACCTTGTGGATATTACCGTCATTGGCCAAGGAATCACTAGTTTGGTTGGATGAGGGGGTGTGATTTGGGAATGGCTTCTTGAAGATATGAAGGTTCTGGTTAGCTGGTGCATTCAGATTGTCCAAGACGAGATATCCTTTATCTAACATTTCTTGGACAATGTTTTTGAAAGTGATACAGTTACCATCACTATGACCTCAAATGCGATGGTAATTGCAATAATCATTTTCATTGTACCATGCAAGCACAAGGCGAGAAGGGTCAAAACTAGTATGTGGTTTGATGGGTGGAAGGGTAATGACTCCATATTTTAAGAGTTTTTCTAAAATGGCAGAGTAAGGCTCTCCTATGGGGGCATAATTGTGTTTCTCTCTTCTAAACTGAAAGGTCTGACATGGGGGAAAGGTTAGACAAAGGTTTTTCTTGGTTGGATGGATGAGACGGGATGGATTTTAAAATGATCACGTTGGCAGACCCCTTGGTTTTAGAATAGGTATTTTGGGGTTTGGAAGAAGAAGAAATATCATTTGATTTGAACAGCAGTTTTTTGTTACATAGTTGTAGCTTCTTTTCTTCAAGGGCACGAATTTCCAGCTTTCGGGCCATGGTAAATGCCTCATCAAAGGTGCAGAAGGTTTGGACCTGGAGATTTGGTGATATATGTCTGGCACAAGCCCTGGTAAATAATTTTATTAACTCTGTCTGAGGTAATTGGAATGTAATTTTGGTTAATCAGGTTGTGCCATCGAGTGAAAAAATCTGTGATAGATTCATCTTCATACTGGCATGTGGCATATAAGTCAGTCATGGTGACTTTCTTGACAATATTGATAGAAAAGTGGTCAAGAAAATCCTGAGAAACCTGGTTAAATGAGAGGATATAATGTCTAGGTAAAGAACTATACCAATCCAAAGTAGGTCCCGTTAACGACATTGGAAATGTCCAAAGGAACAATGCATCATCATGAGCGATCAGGTAGCAGACATGTTTAAAAGACCACAAGTGTTGTTTTGGATCTTCTTTGCTATTGAATCAGTTGAATTTTGGCATTTCCCAATGCGTAGGGTACGGGTGAATAGGAATGGATGGGTGAATGGGTTCATTGAAAATCTTGTCATATGTTAGAGAGTTACGTGAAACTGAGACAGATGCTTCCAATGTCTGCATCTTGTCCATCATCATTTTGATTAGGTCATTGGTGGGTTGTGATGATGGGGCACCCCCTTAAGTATAAGGGGGTAAATAAGATTGGTATGATGTAGATGGCATCCCAGTGTGTGGCGGTGCCATGTACGAAAATTGTGATGGAGGGATATGAGAGGGAATGGAGGTGGAGGGGAAGTACCCAGAGTAAGCAGTAGAGGAAATAGGTGGTTGTTGGTAATATGTATACGTAGGTGGGGTGGATGTAAATACCCTAGTGGTGATTGGTGGAAGAGACTGGGGGATAGAGAGGATGAGGTTTTGGAAGGGAGTGTGGGCTGCTGACACCAAAGGTGGCTAGGATGCGATAGGTATATAGGTAGTGGAAGACATGGGCACACCTGTACTGAGAGTGGTGGATGTAGGCATGGTGGATGCCATAGGGGTGACAGATGTCATGGGTGTGATAGATGTTATAGGTACAATAGATATTGATGAGGTGGGTCAAATAAGAAACAACAGGTGGTAAGGTGGAGGCATATAGGGAAATGCTGGTAGTGGAAGAGGCAGAAGTGGGTACAAGTATAGGTGGGATGGATACAAACATGTCATAGATAAGTTTCCTAGATGAGTCACGAGTGGATGAATGGGCTAAGTAATATTGTAAAGAAGGTGGGTTCTGATCAAGGAGTTTTGCAAACTCCTCGTCACTGGTGCTGATGGTGATAGGTTGACTGGGATCCATGGGTGATAAAATGGAAGGTAGTGATGGGCTAGCGGGAGCAGCTGAAGGCTAATGGAATACGAAGGCGTTGGCTTGGCTATGAGTCAAAACCATGTGGGTTAGCATAGACCTGGTAATCTGATCTCTATAGATGACACAAAAAAATAGAAGGAATGGAGAAAAATAGTTCTGAAAGGTGAAAACTTGGTGTTGTTTAATTGAAAAATTAAAACACAGGAACCAATGGTGGTTTGATAACCGATGACAGTGATAGAGGGTAACCGATGACGGTTAGGGTGACCGATACTGGTTACTGTGGAATAATCAAAAGTTTGATAAATGTGGTAATAACTGATGAAAATGAAGAAAAATCTGGATTTGACAGTGATTTCAAATACCTAGAGGTATGATGATGTATCTAAGAAACCCTAGAAAGAACAAAAAAGTGATGAGTGTTGTTTTGGTAAAATAACCCAAAAAAGTAGGAAACTGAAAATGGTTAGGTAAACTGATGACAGTTAGATGAGTAAACTGGTGACAGTTGCTGGACCGACGTCGGTCACTGTGAAATTTGAAAAGATGGAGAAAAATGGGATTTAGTGACTTAGATCAGATAGAATACCAACCCAGAAACCTGAGTATGGTAATGATGGACCCTAACACACTTAGAAACAATTAGAATACACCAACTATGATTATGGAGTGTGAAAGGAAGAAAAGAATGGAGAATACAGACCTCTCACCTCAAAACACAAATCAAGCAAAAACTAATAAACACGAAATCCTATTGATGAATTTTATGTTCCAGCTTATGTTATTTAGGACTGACTTGTGAATAGAACAGAGTTTTTGGTTTGATAGAAGGTTTCCTATAAAAATCCAAGATCTAAGGATGGTTTCAGGTAAATTTTTGGTGGGGTGGTCCTTTCTCTGAGATAATGACTAGACAAAGAAACTAGCTTGGTGCCCACTGTCAATCCTCTGATTGTGTGATCATTGACAACTTCTTCTGGGTAGGATGATGTTTAAGAAGATGTGTAAATTGTTTAAGTGGTTTGGTATAGAGAATGTGTAAAGTGAACTACAATTGAATTAGTCAACCATCAGCTGGGCATGACTTCCAGTGTATAGGTTTCCCTCAAATTAATGTGAGCTACAATGTGACATACCAAAATTAAATGCAAATGTTTAAAGCCCAAATCCACAATTTAGTTCGATGTAGAAAATAGAGAACATAGGAAGAGGAATGTTCTTTCACTAAATGCAATACAGTAGAAAGGAAGACATGTTCTTTTTAGAGCACCAAAAACACAATTTATTTTAGACAATAGAAAGAAGGAGAAGATTCCAGAGAAGAAAATTTAATGTGAATACTTTCAAAGGGAAATAAACACAAATTTTTTTACCTAGGAATGAACAATGCAAAAGAAACCCTTGATGGGTCCCACTGGGCGTGCCAAAATGTTTCACCAAATTATTGTAGATAATGAAACAGATAAAGTAAAAGGGTCATGGAGGAATACCTGTTATCATGTTGGTTGAAGGTTGAGTGCGTGCGTTTCTGATTTCTGATCCAATGTTGATTATGTGAGCTTCCTTTTGGCTAGGAGGAACTACCTATAATACAAAGCAAGACCACAAGATATAGTTAATAACAAAGGTTAGTGGATTGCGTAAGTGTGAGCTAGATCCAAGAAGTGTGATACTTCCTCGACAGTTGTCAATCCATTGATATATAACTCAATATAAAATAACTGAAACATGAAAATAAAAATCTAATGCTAGTGTTCCGATTTAGGTGTCTCAGAACTACTATAAGTGTCAATCTAATTAAATGCTTGATAACTAAATTGGTGAAGGTCCCGGGTCAGGTTGCAGGCTGGGCAGGTGGTCTGAGGGTCACAAGTAGGGTCTGGGTAAGATTTGGTGCAGTTTGAGTTGACTTTTGGGTGATTAGGAAGCTTGCTGGTCTAAGGCAGTTTTACCAGGCACAGAGAACGACACCGATCAGGGTATGACTGATGATGGTTCAAGATGACCAATATCGGTTACTGTGGGTAATGGATAGAATGTCAAAAGTGGGTGTCTAGGCTCTCCTTGTGTCTACACAAAGAGTTGGGAAGGTTTTTGGTGAGGTTGTAGGTGGGGTATCAGGTTTGGGTAAGGTTTGTGAGGTTTTTGGGAGATGTTAGGGGAGGTTTAATGAAAGTTGATAGGAGACACAGTAATTGACGTTGGTCTGATGACTGATGCCAGTACAGAGGGGAGACCGATGATGGTTAAGGTAACCGATGTTGGTAGGGGCAATTTGGTGGTAATTAAATAAAAGGTATATTTGGAATCTCTGTGATTTCACAAAGACTAAGGGAGGATGGTTGGGTTTGTAATAATGAGGTATTAGGAATGAATAAAGCTGGAAGAGCTAGAAGGTGGTTGGATGGGTAGATTGGTAGGAAGGTGGGAATGGAGGAATGCAAAGAAAGAACAAGATCCAATAACAAACGATAATGAACCTACACTTTAAGTAAGTACATAATGATGCAAATCAAATACACTTACTTGTATTTGCAGGTGCCTGGTTGGTGAAGGAAGGTAATGGTTGATATGTGAAGAACTTTGTGGTCTGTACCATGACAATACTTCTTGGAGTGTTCCCGTGAATGCTAATGCCTTTGGATGAGTATTAGGTGCTTATTTAGGCTTGTGGTTGAGTGTATTCATCATTTGGATGCTGAGAAGTCTCTGGTTCGTTCTTGAGTGCAATAGATCTCTCAAAAATTAGAATGACCAACCTCTGTAAAAGGTTACAAAACTGTATATAAGGTAACCAATGACGGTCAAGGTGACCAGCGTAGATTGAGGGATAACCGACATCGGTTAAGGTGGGAAATCCTAGGTTTTCCAAAAATAGGCAAATCCTTGCTATTTTTGGCGTGCTCTGATTGTCAGTCTGGGTCTCAAGTGAGGGTTAACATTAGATAAGCGGGAGTATTGTTGGAGAAGGAATAGGACTTTAATTTTAGGGTGAGACTAGAGTCCTAGTTGGTTAAGATAAGTGGAGACTCAGTCCTAGTTAATTAATAGACTAAGAATAAGTCCATGATGAGGTGTCTAGGTGATGTGGCTAGGTGAGGTGTAAATTAATTTAATTAAAGTAATTAAATTAATTAATAATGTGAGGATGAGCATTAATTCAAAATGTAAGTAATTAAATTAATATGAATACGGGGTAAGGGTTCATGGTTAGGTGAATACATTATGTTAATTAATTAAAGGTGACCAAGGGGAGTGTGACCCAATTTTGGTGTCTACACTTTCATATATGTCCCGAAGGGTGCACACCTGTTCTAGAAATACCAAAAATAGCCTTTATAGGCATACTGAAGAATTCAGCTTTAGAAGCACTGCATCGAAAGAAGTGAATGAGCTCATCACAATGTTTTAAACACTTGGGAAAGGTTTTTACAATACATATGAGGTCCTGTAAGATTAAGATATGACACAGAGGGAAGACTAATCCAGAGGGGTGTTCAGGAGGGTTCATGAGCAAATATTTAATATTAGGGTTGAGTTGTCATGTTTCAAGTTTTATTTTTTCCCTTGCAAAAACACATGACAACAGTTGTCTCTAGCTTGGGGACTTGTCCTGGATCGAGTGTAGTGAGGATAGGGTAAGAAATAATCCTAGAATCTCATGTCATTGTGTGTACCAGTGTCTTGTCCTTTAGGCTTATGGAGACATTTCTTCCAAACAAACACGTAAACAAACACACACATAAGGGAAACACACTAGAAGCATAAAACAATACACAACTAAATAGGAAATTATATTCCAGGGGAAGGATGTTTACAGAGGTAGGGAGAGAATGTACACATACCTGGCAACGGGTTGCGATAAATATACACCATCATGGAACAATGGAATTAAATTAGGCCTCCAAATCTAAAATACCATTATCCAATCATGTCATGCTCTTGTGATGGCTCCACATAGTTTAAGAAGAAGGAGACATACCAATATTTCATCTTCATACTTACATTGCATTGAAAATACCCTTGCATTCAATGAACACTTTATTTCCAGCCTAGAATCCTTATTTCTTGTAGCCCTATCCTGATGCTTTATGAACATGAGAAGATAATCCTCCATGTTTTAAAAAGTGCAAACATTACATTTATCTTGGAGACATTAATCATCCTTGAATTGCAACATGAAATCATTATTTGAATCAGTGAGGCACTTAGAAGAACTGAAAACAAACTGATTCTTTTCCCGTTTGATATAGTTTTGGAAACTTTCACTTTGTTGTTAAGGACAATTACTTTCAAGAATGGAGGTGACATCAATGGTATGAAGGTTTTTTGTGGCTACCCCATACTATGCAAGAGCATAAGCTCAAATAATTCAAATCAACATAATTTCATAACACAAGTATTACATATTATTAGGGAAGGATCTCCTAAATAGAAGGAGTCCTATGGCCACTCCACTAAATTGGCATTCTAATATATTATGTGAGAACACCCCATTCTACTAATTATGTAAGTTGTTTAAACAACTTACATAATATTACAATAGTTATTCTAACAAATATAACTAACCCAGTGTTATTGTTACTTATGTAACGATAACTTACATTTACTTTATGTAATAGTTTTTAACCTAAACATAAACACCCTCATGCGAGGACTATCCATAACATTCCCCCCCTTAGTGCTAACATGGGGTGAGGAACATTGTTTATTGCATCCTTCATTTGAGTTATTTCATAGTTGCCCCCCTCCAGGTAAATACCTTTTGGATGTCATTTATAACCGAAAATGTATCCAATTACAATATTTTCAAAAATAATACATTTTCCCCCCTTTTTCAAAAAATTAAACTATCCTCACCTTGAGGGTCTTTACAAATTCTCATGACTAGTGAGTGCCCTAGGTATATCATTGGCAATTTTTATATTTATAGTTTAAAATTGTTGGCTTTAAAAATAAAACCAATATTAAAATTTTACTGATAAAAGCTTTAACCAAATAGAATTATCATTCAAATCAACATTATTTCATAACACAATTATTACATATTAATAGGAAAGGATCTCCTAAATGGAAGGTGTCCTATAACCACTCCCATAGTCACTCCACTAAATGGGCATTCTAATATATTACGCGAGAACAACCCATTCTCCTAATTATGTAAGTTGTTTAAACATCTTACGTAATATTACAATAGTTATTCTAAAAAATATAACTAACGCAATGTTATTGTTACTTATGTAACAATAACTTAGATTTACTCCATGTAATATTTTTTAACTTAAACATAAACACCCTCATGTGAGGACTATCCCTAAAATTTTTAATCATCATTGAGTGAATGTTGCAACATGGAAGCATGTTCATGACAAGGTGGAGCTTTGGTAATGGTGAAAGCAATATGAGTCCACATTTCTTCACAATATTCTTACATATTCTCACTTTCTTTTCTGGAACAATTATTGTCAATACCTACCGACTCAAATTTTACCTTGACATCATTTTCAAAACTAAAATCCTTGATTTGGTCATGGAAGCATCCATCACCCTTGAGTGAATATTGCATTATGGATTAATGTTCCAACCTGGTAGGGTGTCCAAAGGTGGTGTGAATAATTTGACCTTGACCCCACTCACAAGACTGCTATACCTTTGATACAAATTAACTCAAGATTTTCCTTACTATCATTCTCCATGGTGGAGGAGTTGTCTTCATAAGTGAGAATATCCATAGGAAATTCAAGAATCTCCTTTCCTTTGCATTCATGATCTTCTTCACAAAACAAGAGAGAGGAAGACTTACCTTCACTTTCATGCTCATTTTTCAGGGCATTGAGGAGAAAATAAAGCTCATCCATTTGCTTTATATCAACATCAAACATTGGTGCAAGGAAATGTGAAACATAGCTTGCCTCATGCCTATCTTGTATTTCCATGTCCTGAGTCAGGATATTGAGACTATGTCCACAGTCCTCAAGATGTCTTGCATATATAACTCTTCCAAATCTGCCATATAATCATTGTCATCTTCATTAGGTGGGTCATTGCACTGGGCCTCAAGGAGATGACTAAAAATATGATCCATACATGGCCAAAACTTATTTGAAGAGTCATCATCCTCATGTTCTTCATTTCTTGTTAACTGGGGCTCATATTCTTACAAGACCTAACATACTTGGTTTTCAACACTCTCAGACAAGGAGAAGAGATTCATGCTAAGTGGGAAGGGCACGCCCTTGAGCTCAAAATCCATTTCAACATCCTCATGACAGTAATGAGAGAACCATGTTGGGGCAAAAATATGAGAATAATATTCAACTCCATCTTGATCATTCCTTAAATAATATTTGTGTCTGCAAGGAAACAAAAAAATTCCATACTATGATGATCAACATTACACTCATTTGGTGAGGATGTTGGAATCAATTTTCTCATCCACCTTGGTTTTGAGAAATAAATTGGACTCTTCCATTTTCTCATCTGTGATTGAATAGAGAAGGAAGTTTGATTCTCTAACTATCTCCATTTCATCATTCAACATTTGTTCATCAATTGAAGAGTCAAAATTGGAAAGGAGATTATCCATGATTACCTCGAATTCATCAAATTGAGTTCAAGATGAAGGATTACCTTCTCTTACATCTTCATGGTTGATGTAGTCCTCGGAAAGCATTAGGTCATATGTCATAGAAAAAGAATCTTCCTCTCTTAAATCCCTTGTTTCTCCAATGGGCCGTGCATTGAGCCAGAATGAGTTGATGAATGGGGTTTCAACTATCGTGTCTTCTTCTTCATCATCCAATGTGTTGATTTGATTCTCATTAGAAGGTTTAAGGATATGACATTAATCAAAAGTGCACAAGAATCTTCTAGGGATGATGTTGAGTGGAAAAAGTATACCACTTAGCAGAAGGAACACAGAAGGTTCACGCATGTGAACAAGATGTGTTCAAAGGCATAGAAGGATAGGGAGGGAAACACACGTGGAAGACATGGAAATATTTGGGACTTAGCCATTTTCAGGATTATAGGATATTTTTGGAGATAACATGCAGAGCACACAAACCGGATAAAGACTTGTGCGACACGCATAGGCTATTTTTGGAAGAGCGTCTACTAAGCCCTTTACATGGATTTGAGTTAAAAATAGAATTACTATTGCCAGTTAACCAGAAGAGATCTATTATTAGTGCACTGGCATACGTGTCTATTATTGTAAAGGTGCATGGCTATTTTCAGCATGCAACCTATTTTGGGAATTATGTAAGCGGTGAAGGGAAAGTCTCCACCCTTATAAATATGTAGTAAACTACGTAGGTTAAGAGAGTAAGTAGTGAGATATTATGGAGTTATGTTGCCAGACTGATGCACACATAAGTTTGTGATACTAAATATTGTAAGAAGCTTATGTGTATTTATCGTGTTTAATATAATGGAGTGTATTGACCGATTCAATGTGTTAAACATGATCATAACTAGTTATTGTATAGTTTAATTCATTGTGGCTATTGTTCAAATCCATTACTCCTTAGATCTAGATATGGAATATGCTCTGTAGAATGTTTATACTATTTATGGATTTGAATGTATTAACCATTCATCACGTTCTTATCCTACACAAGCAACTCTAAGGAGGGGCCTGGTACCTTTGCGTGCTTTGGGTGAGTGCTCAGTCTAGGTTGAGTGATGTGCCAGCACGCCTGGGTTATTTCTGGTAAATTCTAGGCTATATCATTAGTTCTGTTTCTGGGACCTCTTTTTCAGTTGTTTTCAGGATTGTTCGTGATGAAGACGTACTAGTTGACCTTAACAAGTGTTGAGGAGTGGATAAAAGATCTAGAAGAAGAGTACGCACAAAGGTTCAACACTGGATTTTAGTTTGACGCACGCACGTGGGTGGAAGAGAATCTGTATGACAGTTTGTATGAGAGCTTATTCACTATTTTTTCGGTAGAGCTGTACGAGTGGTTGGTTGTTTATGCATCTAAAAGGAATTGGAGGTATCACTCACTTGTCTAGACGCAAGAAGAATTTTAAGCCCTTTATGATGTAGATTTGATTTGGATAGACATTATGGATACTTGGTTTCATGGTGTTCTGAACAAATATATTGTGGAGTACTCAATTTCCACTTATTCTTGCCCATAGGTAGCGGAATTCCATTTTTTACGATATTCCAGGGGGACTTACTTGCAAGGAATTCCACTGACAATTAAGATCTTGATGGTGACCCTGAACTTGGAAAGCAAACTGATGGATAACTAAACCCCACCATGCATGGGAGAGGGAGTAGGTTTGGTGAAATATTGTAGACCTAGCGGCATAAAGGAAGAGAGAAAAAATGTGACTTAAGTATAATGAGGCATGCGAGAGGGAGATATAGAAGCAATGAGATGTTGTAGAGTGAATGGCGTTGCAGAGAGAGATGGTTCATGAAATATTTGGAGCTCACGTAGAAGGCATGGATTCAGAGCATCAGGAACTCCCTCATTTGGGAAAGCATGACAGGGAACCCCCCTTAGCCTCACATGGAAGCACGCTAGCAGAGACAACCTGGGCCATGGGCGCGCATTTGAATCTACCTGGAAACCTCACCCTTGTGCTTTGTTTTCTAGTAACTAGTACGACAAGTAGTCAACAAGTTAATTTAGGCACTGGGAGAGCAGGAGTAAGTCACATAACAAGTACATTGATGACAGGGAAAACATCTTCATTATTGTTTGGAGGTATCTTTATAGGCGCATCATCTGTACAAAATTCGAGCGCATAGAATTTTGGACTCACTTATGGGAGTGGTAACACTTCATAGACTATAGGAGTTCAGTTCAGTAGTACTATTGGAACACAAGATAATACATATTTTGGTCTACTTCTAGCTATAGGTGGAGGATTAGGAGGTATAGGTGGTTCTTGTTCCGGTGGATTTGGTGGTTCTGGAGGCAGAGGTAACACAAGAGGTTTTGGATCAGGTGGGCAAGGTCCACACCAACCCCAAAATATTTACATGGAGATGTCTCTTCGTCTGCCAGAATATAGGGGCATAGAAGATACTGCTGAACACGTGCATATGTGTGAAATAATGTGGCGTGCAAAAGGGATCATGGCTTCTAAGTGTAAGGAAAGTCAATTTGTAACTACATTACAAGGACACACACACAGTTGGTATAATAAGTTTGACCCTGATCAGACTTGCGTAGACTATGCAACGTTCAAAGATGCATTCCTTAAAGAGTTCTATATCCCTGAGTTTGAACAGGAGAGTATAAGCGTGCTCAAGGATATTAAGCAAGACACTACTGAGAGTGTCAAGGAATATGATTTTTATTTCAAGACTCTGTTGTCTAATATTTCGTGTGATATTCACACAAGCCAGCATGCATAGTGGTTTGTTGGAGGTCTGATTACACCTTTTAGAAGGGTGCTGTCACATAAGACATACACTAATCCATGTGAATCCCTTGAAGCAACTTTACACGCTGAGGAAGTTAGGAGCATAGATACTATGGTGAGCCCATTTTTAGAAGCACATATTACAGCTATGGCAAAGTAGTTGGAGAAACTATTAGTGAACTTAGCACATGAGACGCACACATGGATTTAGTGTACAAATTGTGAAGTATAAGGGCACACCAAGGATAGTTTTCCCTGTAGATTAGTGCGTTCATTATTAATGGACTATGAGATATGTCATTTGAACCATGATGCTAGCCACTGCCCACTATTGCAACGTGCAATAAGGAAGAACATCTCTTGTTATTATAAAATTTATAGGTCCACGACTCATGATACAGAAGACTACCAACTGATTGGTCAGATTCATGATGCTATAGATATTGGTGTACGACAGATGAGAGTATTGGATAAATGTAAGGGTAATGGTGAGCATCAGGATCAGGATCACAATCAAGCGCACTATGATTAGAATGAAGGGAGTTTTGAAGGAGGTCATGGAAGAGGTCGAGGATACCATGGTGGATTTAGAGGCTGAGGCCATGGTGGTGGACGAGGCAAGTTTCCTCACGGAACATGTTATACATGCAAATCTCTTGACCACTACATGCACGAATGTCCTTAGAATATTACATGTTCTTTATGTGGAAAGAATCATAGCTATGAGGAATGCCCAAACTTATATGAGCATCTCAGTAATCATCATAAACAAGAAAACAATAGCACATGGATGGTTAGGATACATCGCACTGTGGAAAAGAAGTGGATGCCCAAGTTGGAACCAAAATCCATGGTATTGCTTGTAAAGATCACTACCCATGTTGAAGCTACGTGCGCTATAAGGGCGTTATAATAGAAGCCTACTATCATTAAAGAGGAGGTTCTACATGCATAATACCTAGATCCTACCCATCAGAAGGAGGTTTATCAAGAGACCATGGAGGTCCTTATAAATCTTCAGGGTGAAATATAATGTTTAAAGGAGCAATCAGGGAAGATGGAACATAAGAAAGCAGAAGAGATGGTCCAGTCAGATATTGATGACTTGAAGGAGGTATGCAAAATGCTATGCTAGGATAATATTATTCCATTACTAGGGATTTGGCTGAAGGGAAACACTCCATGTGCTAATACTGAGAATGGGTGACAAATCCTACATGCAAATCTTTCCCCCCATAACTTACAGTATGACAAGGAAATAACTCTAAATGCTTTCGTGGATGGATGGCTTTTGAGTAATATCTTGATTGATACAGGTGCAAAATTCAATGTGCTTACTTTAGATGTATGGGTATAGATGGGGAGACCTACATTGCAGCCATCTTCTAATGTATTATTTATGGCTAATTAGACTAAGGCCACTCCTATCGGAGTTTTAAAAGATGCATCCATTACTATATAAGGGGCCAAGTTTACTAGGGATTTTGAGGTTTTAGCGCTTATAGAAGTAGAAAGTTTCCCAGATCTACTTGGAAACCCTTGGTGTTATGAAAATAATGTTGATCTTTGGTTCAACAAAGGATATATGAGTTTTTAAAACAAGGAGGAAAGAGGTATTATCCCTTCAATAGATGGAAAATATGTGCCCTATGTTGAGCCTTTGAGTGAGGAAGATCTGAATAGGATTTATGTATGCACCAATTGGGACCTAGAAGTTATCGAGCTATCTAAAGAAGGAATCCTTTAGTGGGAAGATGCATAATCTATAAGCGATACTACAAGTATTGCTTGTGATAATTGGGCTCATGGTACTTATGAGTTAGTAGGGTGAGAAGTGAAGAGCACATTTGTGTGAAACAATAAACCTCGTTCCGTTAGGAGAATAGGTAACAACCCTAAACCTTGGTACACTAGGGAAGGGGAGCCTATGGTATTCTTGCGCACCATGGAGGAATAGTGGATGGACCAGTTGGAGAGAAGAAGTATGATAACATATACCTTGTGTCTCGGTAGAAATTTCTAATCAACATTCTGAATGAGGCTGGGACATCTACTACCAAAATGATCGCTGAAACTTTTTTGTTTGGAAATCTGGTGAGAGCCACCTGTGCATCTTTGACCTTCCCTACAAGTGAGACCTCTTTTGATTACAAAAAGTAACAAGAGCCGCTAGGTGGAGTCATGGTAATTTTGAGAGCCTTGGCGACCTTCAAAGGCATCACGTTGTCTGAGGCACCATAATCTATTATGCAATTGTTCAATACATATTCTCCAACAAGAAGGGAGACATAGAAAGGTTCAAATTTATCAGTCGTTGATGTACTCAGAGAAAGCATGTTCTGTGAGGGAGGTGTAGATGAGTTTGGTAGCATGTATTTGGAACTAGAAGTTACAACATTGGGTGTTAGACTACCACTCCTGATATATCGGATAAACCTCTCAAATTGTTCAGGATGAGTCCACAAATATTCAGTTTCAGTAATCTACACTTTGGCCTTGTTTGCATATTCTATGAATTCAAAGGGAGCAGATGTGGACAAGTGGGGTGAAGGGACTGATTTTGGAGTTTGGATAGGCTTAGGAGTAGGATTTGATGTTTGAGGAATGTAAGGTATTTTGAATGGCGCACTAGGAGCTTTTAAGGAATTATATTTTGTAGGAACAAATTTGGGTTTAGAATTGTGTTGGCGAGAAAATTTGTCGGGTGGAAAAACTTGTGGATTTCTTGCCAACACTCTAGGAATCTAAGTCCCTCTACTTAACCGGTGTAACTGCCGTATGTGCATGTGTGAGAAAGTCTAGATTTCTGTGGTGGTCTTTCGACTGGGGATCCAACAGGGGCACTCCACTGACCCTGTGGCAAAGCTAGTAATCTCTTGCTAGGGAAGTCTTCGTCTATAGAGCGGGAAAGGGGAGTGAGAAAAGAGGTAGGAGAACTAATGTTGAAGGTAGAAAATCAGATTTCTACACACACACTAGTTAGAAACTTCAACACATGCATTTATCGGAAGAAATAACTCTACGAATAACATCAAGACCAAATAGAATTCACTGATCACCAAGTATCAAGAAACCCCTTAGTCAAAGAAAGCTAGAAACTCCTTCTTCTTGTATTGATTTCTCAAATCAAAGTTGTACATAATGTGGGAATGGAAGAAATTTGAGAGGGGAAGATAGTAGAAGAAAATGGCTATCTCCTTTGCTTTCTCTAGGTACAATGCACTCTTGAGTCTACAAGATCAATTACCAACCCTTTGCAATGGGAATGGCGTTACAATTTATAGAATGAGAGGTGACTTATCGTCTTCCTCACGACCCTCCATATGCCTTAATATGACTTAAGATTCTTCATATTCCACTTTAAATATTTAAGTCCCTTTTATAATAGCAAGGCGACTTAATTTACATTATATTTCTAAAGTCGTTTAAGTCATATTAAAAAGTGCAACCCTCAACGTAAAAATATAACATTTGAAAAGAGAGAGTGTCGTATGAGAAGCGAAGAGTGAGAGAAAGAAGAGGAAGAAGAAGAAGAAGAACTATGCTGAAGGATGAGTTGCTGCAATGGACTTGGCTCCATTCTTTGACTGTTCTCCACTTCATGATCCTGAGAAGGCTTCTGACCCATCCACTTTGGCTTCATATCTCCCTTATAAAAATCAACTTGTTATTTTTAGTAAGTATGAGAAATCAAGTGCCCAATCTTCAACTAGATGTTGTGGCTTAGTTTTCCTCTTTCTCTGTGTTCCTCGTTCCTTCTGGATCAACTTGCTATTTCTAGCAAGTTCTCAAGGGCCCACTTACTATTTTTATTAAGTGCCAAAAATGTCCATTCTGGTGAATTCTCAGTTGTAGTGCACCTCCAATGTCTTCATCTCCTTCGCAGGCTCTTCTATTGATGACTTTCCCAAAATAGCAATTCCTATGTAGTAGACCTGCTATTTTTAGAAATTTGGCCTCTAGGGGTTGGATTGAAGTGGAATGAAATTTTTTGATATGGGTTTTCACCCAATATCACCCCTATGAAATTTCGGGCTTGCCCGCTTAAAAATCTAGGAGATTTTAAACTTTTAATTTTCAGACCTGGTAGTGCTTCTAGGTATGGTAGCCATTAATGGACCTCAAAATTGTAGGTCTGGTTTTCTCCTCCATTTGGGAAGAAAATAATATTTCTGATGTGGGTTTTTTCTTCTAGTGTTTCACGTGCGATCTTACTTCAATTCGGAAGTCGGTTTGACGGGAAATCCCACTTCTTTCTTCGTTGAGCCGAAAAGGAGATTTCTTCCTTGTGGATGCTCTGTTACATGTGGGGGGAGTTTGAAGGTGTATTTTTTATGGTCTTTGATAGAGGAATGAACAGTAATAAATGGTTCATTGATTCGTGCACTGGTTTGCAAGCTTTGTTTAGATTTCCATTTTTTAGCTATGGGGATTTTGTTGTTCTCTTCTTTGTTGTTCTTCATTTCTCGTTAGCTTGATGAGGATTCCTTTTGAGACCTATGCATCACCATGGGAAAGGTATTTCAGTTCATTTTTTGATCTAGTCTAAGAATTTGCAATGGCGGAGTGATGGTAGAATGTTGCAGAGGAAGAATGGAGTGCACATATAACTGTTAGAAGTTAGAAGCGGGAAAAAGCGACACTTGGAAAAATTTCAAAAAGATATGCATAGGTAGGGCTTGGGAACATTTTTACATGCTTTATGTCCCTGACCTAAGGGATGTGAGAGACATCAATTTCCACAATGAGCAAGACGGCGACACGTGGCACTAGATCCAACGGCAGGGAATGAAGGAGGAAAAAGCTGATTTAAAGCACTAAGAGCTGAAAGGAGGTCACATGGGTGTCCAAATGAATCCCTATGGGGGTTGGGAGAATTTTTCAAGTTCTTATGTCCCCTACCTCAGGTGCATAAGGGACATCAAATTCCATGGTGGTCAAGAGCATGACATGTGGCGCTCGATCCGACGACAAGGAATGCACGCTCCAAATAAGCACCTGGGGGATGAATTGTAGTCGCGTGAGTGTCCAGAAGACTCCCTATGGGGGATGGGATAATTTTTCAAGGTATGATGTCCCCCACCTCAGGTGCATAAGGGACATCAGTTTCCACGGTGGTCTTGGAGGTGACACATGGCACCTGATCCAACGACAGGGGATGAATGCTCCAAGAATGCACCTGGGGGCTGAACTGTCAAGTCTGAAGGTCATATGAGGGCCCCAGAGGTCACATGGGGGCTGGGAAAAATTTCCAAGGGCTGATGTACCTGACCTTATGGACGTTGGGGACATGAAATCCCGCCAGGCTCCTGGTGCTGACACGTGTCCTCTCGAAAAAATGACTAAGTCTTGAACTGCGTTTGAGAGGGTAACTTAGAATGAAGATAACTTGAGCTCCCGATGGAATTTCTTGGTGAAATTTTATATGATCATGACTGTAAATGGAATTTTTAATTCAATTATGGGGGTTTCATTTCTATATTCAGCCATATGATCCCTTAAAAATTGGATTTTTTTATCTGGTACTCCACTTTTTCCTAAGAAAAACTACCTGTCAATCATATGCGCCAAGGTGTTGTGAAAATAATTATTTTACCATCATGTAGGTATTGGAATAATCTTTCTATATATATATATTTTTTTACTTCCAACTCCATCCAAAGCTCTTGGAATCTTCTTCTGAAGCCCAACAACTATTTTAGGCCTGTGTGCCGCCTAGGCTTGTGAACCCTGTTTTTTACTCAGACTGCTCCAAGTCTTGAAAAACTTCCCAAAGCCTTCCAAAATAATTTCCATGATGTTATAATGTCTTCAATTCACCTCCATGTTGAATTTTTCCCTTCCGTTCTGCTCCAGGGGGTCAATCCAGTCCTGGGAACGCTAGCGACATCCCTTCTCGTGACTCCCCAAAATTTGCATTTTCAATGAAGTCCTAAAATCACCTAGGGGAATGAATGAAATTTCCTAAATCACCTAGGGGGATGATATAACATTGGTTGGGAGGTAATTTGGACTGACTAGACATAGCTGGGGTTGCCTAGGAATGATAAAGCATGAAAATTTCGGCATAGGGGTATAGTTGTCATGCTTGGAAATTTCCAATTTCCCTGTTGCACATTTGCACAACAAAAAATTGGAAGAGGAATTGGAAAGCTTACTTAGGATTGTGAGAGTCTTCTTACTTGTTACAGGGTTAGGCTCCAACAATGCAGACTTCATGGAAGATGGAAGTGGAGATCCTCTACTGATTATTTTATTTTGTGGAGTCTCCATAGGAGGATCATCAACCTTCTTTTCTTTTGCAGCAGTGGAGGGAGATGCTCTTTTCTCAGACTGAGAATGAGTGAATACCGCACATGAGAAATTGGGCGCATCCTCTTCATCTTCTTCATCACATCTAAAATACTCACAAAATCTTATTTGTGTATCATTTTCAAACTCATCAATTTCTAGGAAATTACCACCTTCACTTTCTTGTTCAAGCTCTTCTCCACCTTCTTGAAATCTGTAATTTGCATTCATGAGTGGGGCCTCCAAGATGAGCCTTTGGGGTGCTCCTGCAATATGATTTATGTTGCTTCTTTAAGAAGATACTCATTCAAATAATTCCCTCTTCAAAAATGCCATCTCATTCACCAAATTTTACAGCGATGGATTGGTTCTCTTATCTCCAGGATGTTGGGTCTTTCCCTTTGATGGATTATTGATCTTTCCAGAGAGGATGAGATTGTCATCAAGTTCAATAGCCATACTTTGTGCTTCGACAATGTTCCTTGGTTGGGATCTTCATAGTAAAAATCCTACTTCTGATGATTGAGCATTGATGAAGAATCTCTTGACATTGTTTTGAGATGGCGATTCCTCTTCAACTATCCTACGAAGCAACCGTTTAAAACGAGCCACAAAGTCTCTCATGGTTTCATTTTCTCATTTCTCTATTTGAGCCAAATGCACTAGGAGGTCTTGACAGTCTTTAGTTGATTTAAATCTCTCTTCAAAAGCATCCTTTATGTCATTCCAACCCATGATGGACCGGGAAGGCATGAGGTAGAACCATTCTACTACTTTTTCTTGGAGGGACTCCATGAACAGTCTCATGAAAACATCTTCACGTTGGACACCGAGAATTCCACATGATGTCATGAAAGCAATGATGTGTTCTTCAAGATGTTGTGTTTTGTCACCTTTGAACTTTGGAAAGTTCTTGCAAGAACCCGTTGGTAGATCGTGAAGAGGGGGTTCAAGAGCAAGCGAACCTGTATTCCTTCCCCATGGAACAATGGGTTGAGGTCTTTCTACTTCATCTTCCATTGTTGTTTATGTTTCTTCTCTTGCTTCTACAAATTATTCTTCTTCTGGGAAGTCAATGACCAATGGTGGTTGAAAAATGGGAGAATTTGAAGGGGGAGTATCAATGGGAGTCTTGACATGATTTCCAAGTGAACTGTTTGAAGAGCTAAATGGAGAGGAGGCCTGAGAGAAGAAGTATGGATTATCTCTAATTCATTCTTGATGATTTTGCAAAGCCTCGAAACTAGAATAAACAACAAATCTCAACCTACACAGCCTGATGTATCTTCCTTCAACCAGATTTTGGAAACTTTTGTAGTGGGAACATGAAAGGACACTATGGAGTGTGAAAAGTCACATGTAGAAATCAACAGTGTATCTTTTGGCAACGGACTTTCATGAACTCTCCTTTTTTTTAATTTTTTCAATATTTGATATTTTTTTAAATTTTTAGACCTTGTACTCATATATTGGGTGCAAATGCTGCTAAGTCTGCCCCACGGTGGGTGCCAAAAACTGTTGGCTAGAAATTTTTTCGGGTGGAAAAATTTGTAGATTTCTTGCCAACGCTATGGGAATCTAAGTCCCTCTACTTAACTGGTGCAGCTTCCGTATATGCATGCACATGAAAAGGTAGATTTCTGTGGTGGCCTTTCAACCGGGGATCCAACAGGGACACTCCATTGACCCTGCAACAAATCTTGCAGATACCTACAAGAGAGAACTTTGTTTGAAGAGCGGGAAAGGGGAATGAGAAAAGACGTAGGAGAGATAATGTTGCAGGTAGGAAAACATATTCCTGTACACACTACTTAGAAGTATCATCACATGCATTTATGATAATAAACAACCTTGTAAGCATCATTAAGACCAAATGAAATTTGATGAATACAAAGTATCAAGAAATCTCTTAGTCAAAGAAAGCTAGAAAGTCCTTCTTCTTGTATTAATTTCTCAAACAAAGTTATACATAGTGGAGAAATAGAGGAAATTGAGAAGGGGGGGGGGGAATGGAAGAAAATGACTATCTCCTTTGTTCTCTCAAAGTAAAATATAATCTTGAGTTTACAAGATCAATCACCAACCCTTTGAGATGGGAATGGCTTTACAATTTATAGAATAGACTCAACTCCTCATCTTCCTCATGACCCTCCATATGCCTCATTTCTTACTTTAGACTATTCATATTCCTAAAAAATATTTAAGTTCATTTT
Organism: Taxus chinensis; assembly: GCA_019776745.2. NCBI lineage: Eukaryota > Viridiplantae > Streptophyta > Pinopsida > Cupressales > Taxaceae > Taxus > Taxus chinensis. The sequence goes on from CM034152.1 coordinate 683,618,788, forward strand.
ATAAAATCAAGGTGACTTAATTTACATTATGTTTCTAAATTCACTTTTAAGTGACTTAAAGGCATATCAAAAAGTGCAAACCCCAATGAAGAATTAGAACATTTGAAAGTGAAAGAAAGTTGGGGGAAGATGAGAGAGAAAGAGAGAGAGAAGAAGAAGAGGAGATGTCGTGATGAAGTTCTATGGTCCTCGTTCATGGAAAGCTCTGATGTGACGAAGTTCTGAATGTTCCAATGTGCCAAAACTGCTCTTTCAGTGTGACTTTCTTTTTTTAGTAAATTGTGATTCTTGCTTCTTCTTGATCATCTTGGGGTGATGAAAATCTTCATTCAATCCTATGCACACTACCCTTGCCTCGGATGCTTCTTGGGGTGACTTACTATTTTTAGTAAGCACCCATATAAGGGACTTACTATTTTTAGTAAGTGGCCATTTTCACTGTTTTCTGCTTTGAACACTCATTCTATCTTCCTTATGATCTTCAATGCCCATTGCCTTTGTCTCATCTACTTTTGATGATGACTTTTCAAACATAGTATGTATAGGAAAACTTAGTATTTTTGGAAAGTGGATTTCAAGTGCTCGATTTATGATAGAACATAATTTTTTGGACTCATCTTGTTGTTATGATCACACCCTCCAAATTTCACATAGTTTTGCCCACTAGAATGCATGGAAATAAATTTTAAGTTTTTCACCTAGCAGTGGCTTCAAGCACAGAGCTACCATGGCGGCCATTACTAGAGCTTGAAATATGTAGGTCTACGTTTTGTCTCCATGCACAATGAAAACAACTCCATTGTGATAGGTTTTTCATTTGGAGCTCGTGTGTAAGTTTTTATCTCACTCCTATTGCCATAATGATGGGAAATCTGACGAATGTGAGCTGGTGCACAAAGTGGGATTTTTGTTTGAGAAAATGATTTAGAGCACCATTTGACCTCCCATTTGTTTCATCATGATTTTCTTGAAAAAATTGGAAGTCTGTAGAAGATGACACCTTGATCCGACATGTATCTTGTGAGATATGAAGATTTCTCGATCGGGTGACTTCATGGTTATCTGGCAAAAAACCTTCATTTTCTTCCTATTTTTCATTTCTTCAGCACTTTTGATCATTCCTTCCACTAAAATATGTGTATTTTCATGAATTGAGTGTTTATGTGGCCATGGTGAAGCTGGTTCGTAGCAACAATGGTGGACCGGGTGTTTGGACAATCATGCACAGAGCCATGACAAGGTATGAAGCTGTGAAGGAGAAATAAGGGGGGAAGAAATGGTTAAGTGTTGGATTTGAATATTCATAAATTACACATGGAGGGGTTGGGTGACTATTATGTCCCTAATTTCCCTCACCTCAAAGGGACATGAGGGACATCAATTTCCATGGTGGTCAAGGTGATGACACGTGGCGGAGATCCGACGGCAGGAAGTGAAGGCTTGACAAGTACCCGGGGGCTGGAAATTCACTCTTGAAGAGGTCACATGAGTAACTAGAACTGTCCTTAGGGGATGAGCACATTTTTATATGTTTGGTGTCTGTCATCACCAATCCGGCACTACGATAATTCTTCACCGGGAACTCCTCGTGCTATGATTATTTACTAATGCACAGCCTTTAGTTTGGTGGACGTAATCTGGAAACAAAACAACAACATAACACAAGAATACCATTGACTATGATAAGACAGAATGATGACAAATCTGAAATATCAAAATAAATTATAATATTAACATGAAACTGTTACAATCTCACCCATGAGATTCTTCAACAAGACTATGGGAGAAACTTTACAATTACACCTCTCGATGGCTTCTTCAACACACCTTTAACTGATGGCTTCCTTCGCACACTTCCTACAATATTTCTCACTACTTCTTTCTATGCTAAATGAGGGGGGTGGCCTCTCTATTTATAGAACTTCCAGGCTTATCCATCCTATCTCTAAGATAGGATAAGAAATCCACTTTGACGAATCATATTCCATACCTTAACTCTTATCTGTACATGTAAGCTTATCTGTTAAGATAAGATAAACCTTATCATTTTACATGGGTTCCACATTTTTAGACTTTTTACAAATAAAATACACAAAATATTTATGACCTCACTCCTTGTCCTTATTACCAATATAATATTTCTAATTCCTAATCATGTAGACCCTACTTCTCTAATTACCCAAACTTTGACATTTTAACATTACCGGACCACTTACGACAAATATTTACTTTTTACAACATTCCTATTGTACTTTGACTGTTACTGTACTCCACATTATTAGCGGCACCGTACTGACGGTGCTGTTATCTTCTATCGGACGCTACTACTAATTACACTTAACAACATCCTATTCCTAATACATATATTAATGAAATGGAAATTTTGGAGGAGCAAAACTGATGTGCCAAAGTGTTGTTAGAAATATAATTTCACCATCATGTAGGTATTGGAATCATATTTCTAGAAATATTTTTTTCCTAACTCCATCCAGAGCTCCCAAAATCTTCTTCTGAAGCCCAATAACTATTTTAGGCCCGTGTACTACATAGGCTTGTAAACCCTGTTTTCACTTAGACTGCTCCAAGTCTTTCAAAACTTCACTAAATATTCCAAAATAATTTCCATGATGTTTAAGGTCTTCAATTCACATCCATGTTGAATTTTCCTCTTCTATTCCACTCCAAGGGTTTAATCTAGTCCTGGGAAGGCCAACGATAGGCCTTCCCAATACTGCTAGAAGATAGCATCTTTTCAGAATTTCCTAAAATCACCTAAGGGGAAATGAATGGAATTTCCTAAATCACCTAAGGGGATGATATAACATTATTTTGTAGGTCATTTGGACTGACTGGATAAATCTAGGGTATCTTGGAATGATAGAACTTGAAAATATGCTAAGGTTACCGCACCCTTGGAGGAGTTACTAAAAGGAAAAGGGACATTCTATTGGGGGAACCATAACAATGCACATTCCAAGACATTGAAGGAGAAACTTACTACAACACCTATTTATGCGCTTTCCCTCCTGGGACAAACCATTTCATGTACATGTGGATGCTTCTGGCATGGCCATTGGCATGGTGTTGGCTCAACCTGAAGAAGGTATTATAGATCATCCTATCTATTTTACTAGTAGAAAGTTGACTCATGTAGAGCAGAATTATACAACTACAGAGCGCGAAGCTTTGTCAATGATCTATTGCGCTACATAAATTCAGACAGTACCTGCTAGCAACACCATTTGTATTCTATACCGATCACATGACATTGAAATACTTGGTAAATAAGCCAGTCTTATAGGGGTGCATATGTCGATGGGTACTCTTATTCCAAGAATTTGATTTTACAGTTGTGGTAAAACTAGGGAAAAGTAATTCTGGCCTGAGACCATTTATCAAGGATATAGTCAAGGGAAGACACGCAGACAATTAAAGATACCATGCTCTAGATGCATAGTTATACAGGTTACATGCGTGCCATCTTCAAACTTGGAGGATATTGTTGTCTTTCTATGTACAGGTGTGGTGCCAGAAGGACTAAAATCCTTAGAGAAGAAACAACTTGCAATTCGCGGGACACCTTTTATGTTGATTAGTGGTGACCTATACAAGTTAGGTCGAGATGAAGTACTATGCAATGATGTGTATTAGAGCATGAGCACACAGATATCATAGAAGAGGCTCATGGTGGTATTGCAGGTGGGCACTATGTAGGTGATGCCACTGCGCACAAAATTCTACTCATTGGATTGTGGTGGGAGACCCTGTATAAGGATTGTAAGGCATATTGCAAGGCCTGTGATCACTTTCAGTGCCTTGGAAAACTAGGGAAAAGAGATGAAATGCCTTTAAGACATATTCCTAGTGTAGAACCATTTGAAAAATGGGCTATAGATTTTGTGGGTCCTATTTTTCCAGCTGCGCGTAGGACTGGATCGCGCTACATCATCACTTGCACAGATTATCTTACAAGGTGGGCAGAAGCAACACCTATAAAGGATTATACAACAACTACAACAACCAGGTTTTTATGGGAAAATATTATTACAAGGTATGGATGCCCACTAAGTTTGACCAGTGATAGGGGCACACATTTTTTTAATGAGACAATTAGAATTCTATTGGATGAGTTCATGATTACACACCATAAGACTACACCATATCATCCTCAGGAAAATGGGACTGCTGAAGCTTTCAACAAGATTTTGAGCCAGGACATTGACAAAAATTTGTGATGTTGGAAGAAAAGATTGGGATGATAAATTTTTGCCGTGCTTTGGGTGTATAGAACAACATACAAGCGGTTAAACAAGGCCACACCCTTTCAATTGGTGTTTGGCATAGAAGTAGTTCTTCCTATGGAATTCATGTTACCTTCTTTATGTATTTCATGTGTAGGAGGTCTAGCTGATGAGAAAGCATTAGAAGAATGAATTGAAAAGTTGACCAAACTAGATGAGATGAGCAATAACACGATGGAGTCAGAAGCAAGAAAATGCTAGGCAAAAAGCATGGCATGACAGGCACATTAGGGACAAAAAGCTTGAGATAGGACAGATGGTGCTTCTTTATGATTCTAAGTTTCTGCGCCATCCAAGCAAACTTAAAGTGAATTGGTTGGGACCATATGTTATCACTCACATACTTGAAACAAGTGCTTTCAGTTAGAGGTGCTTGATGGAATACGGTTACCCGATTACTTCAATGGGAGTAGGCATGAAGCCCTACTATAAATAAGATCTTCTTGGTGTTTGTAATAAGGTAGTGTTACATTTAGATTAGGTTTTCATTATGTATTCCCTTAATGTATTTCCTTCTTCGTCACTATGCTTTGTCAATTTAGTTGGTGTTTTGTATAAATAAGTGCGTTTGCGCGCTAGTAAGCTAATTACCATTTGCAGAATTTTTATGCGTAGAGGACTGCACATACCATTGGTGTGGGGTGGATGTTTACAACTGGGTACAAATCAAGGAGTAAATTGTTACAGGTGCTATTTGAGTTTTGAAAGGAGTTGTTAGAAGAGAGATTGATTCTAAACAATGACCATAGATGGGATAAATGAAGGAACAATATAACGTGAGGTAAGTAACAACCATGGAGACTACCAGGAGAAGGCACAGTGGTAAGGTACTCAGGCACATGGAAGCATGCTGAAGAGAAGTATGTAGCCAGAAGGTAGGAAGGCACGCTAGAAGGTTATAACTAAGGCGCGAAGATGTACCACATGGAAATTGTGAAAATGGTCAATTAATGAGAGGATTATTGGTAGGTGAAGGAGTAATAAATGCACTAATATTTTTGAAAATCTATATAAGGACATGATGCGAGTTCATTTTTACCATTGTGATCACAAGAATTTGAAAGAGCTAAGTGAAATCGAGTTGAGTGAATGTATATTGAGGTGTGGAGAGTGTGAAACTAGACGTGGAGAGCATATTTATGTGTAGAAGAAGCTTGCAGTCCCCATTGGTGAAGGGTTTGAGTGAAGCAGATGCATTGCGAAAGAGCTAGGGCACATGATTTCAAACTAGGGCATGCAGATTCGAGCTAGGGTTTGGACATGCTCATTATAGAAGATAGAAAGTGAAGCATTTGCACATTACAAAGGATAGGAAGGTGAGATTTTTCAGATGGCACCAAAGAAAGTACCTGCCGCAGGAGCCAAAGGAAAGAAGAAAGTGGAGGTAGAAGTTGAAGTTGTGCCTGAGAGTAATTTTTTGGAGATGCAGTACCCAGAAGGTGTTATAGTTGGGAAAGAATGGGATTCCCACATCTGTAAGTGTAAAATAAGTGATTACAACCACCACACATCGGATAACAAGGAGTTAGATGCATTGTTGAGCACGAAGACCAATAAGTGCACAATAGAGGACATGCCAGTATATGATGACACTGGGGAGAAGTTGTTAAACTAAGGTTGGAGTCTATCAATTGTATGAGCTCCCTTATTTTGGCAAGTATGAACCATTATACCAGTGGTTAATGAGCAGAGTCCATGAGGACTTCTTCTATTTCACCAGGATGGAGGGTCAGAATCACAGCCACCTTGATTGCAACACTGACAGGATTAAAAGGCATAAGGGTAGACCTGGATAGTGACCTAACTGATAAAGCAACAATCATGGAAACATGGAAAGAGTTAGGATATATAAAGGGTCCGCATGGGATGGACATTGACAAGTTGAAGAAGTACCCAGTGGTTCAGGAAACTGCACATCTGGTAACAAAGTTGAATGACCAAGAGAGGTGGTTTAAAAGTGAATACAATGTGGCTACATATCATGAGGATAATGTCACAGGGAGTGATCTACAACATAGTAGGCTACATTGCTAGAGAACATTATCGAGGAAGCGTGCACAGGTGATAAAATTAGTTTTGGCACTATTTTACTTTCTTTAGTATTTATGGAGATTGGAGTGCCCGATGGGCCAAAGGACAAGATCTGGGAGTATCCCATGGAGAAAAAATCCCTTGCAAAAAGGTTTGAAAAATATTTATGTGAAGGTTCGATGAGTGGGCCATTCAAACAGAGGGTGGAGATGTGGTATGATAGGCTCTACATGGCATTTGAAGAGGAGTGGCACATTCCTAAGGAGTTACCATTAGTGGTGGGCAAGACAATACAATTCGTGGTGTACCAACACTTCTGCATCACACAATTTGCTATGAGGGATGGGACTTGGAGCCCATGGTCCAAAATACCATATGCCTTCATAGCGTGCTACTTCCAGGCATCAGTCCACCATTTTAATGATGCGCACCACCTAAATTTTATTGCAGACAAGGTAGACTATGACTACCACACTCTGAGGAAGACATATGTATTTCTAGAACAGACTGCCTATGTTGAGAGGCTCATTTCAGATGTTATAAGCATGAAGCCTATAAGCTTGGAAATTGGGGACATTGGAGCAACACTCGTATACCTTCAACTTAAGCCCAAGCTGGAGAATAAAAAATATGTGGAGAATGAGTTCGCATGCTCCCAGGGCCACCTAAGGGAAAACATACAATGGAGAACATACCAGCTCCAAAGCCCACATGGAGGAACCTATAGAGGTAGATGATGAGGAACTCTGAGGAAGACATGAGGATAGTGGAGATGCTTAGAACATAGGGGACATTTGGAGTATACCTTTAACTTAACCCACTGGAGATAGAGAATAGAGGCTATGGAGCACGTAAGTACCCCATAACCTCAGGTACATAGAGGAAGAAGAGGACTTGGAAGTAGCACCTAAGGTCCAAGGAGATGAAATCTAAAGAGAGCACCATTTCAAGAGGGTTTTCAGAAGAACAAAAACACAAGGCATGGGAACTCCACAGTCAGTATGAAGATCACCATGAATCTCTCCATAGAAAGATGAAGTTGCCCAAAAATCTTTTAAAAAAAAGGAGAAAGTTGAAGCTAGAATGAGGAGGCAAAGGAGTCTGTAGAGAGTGTGCTTGGGAACTCCTGTACCACTAGAGGATTTGGAGGAACCCAAGGATGAATAAATGAAGGATGAAGAAGAAGGAGTAAAGGAGGCAGGAGAAAAAGAACAAGATACTGGCGCTCAGAACATAGAAGATCCAACTCCAAACATTGGTGCTCAAGTTCCTAAGGGGCCAAGAACAAAGAGGGAAAGTGGGGAGTATGTTGCACTGATCATGGGCTATGATGAGGACATAAGTAAAATTTTTCACACATGATTCTAGAATATAGTAGGCCTCAAGGAGTTGTATGGATGGGAGTTGATGGACCCAGACATGGCTACTTGCACGCGTGAGGAAATAATTGTCATGGTCCATGCAAAATCACATGGAAAAGCCTGATTTTGATGTATGTGAAGAGTCTTGTGTGTCAAGAAGAATGAGAAAGGCACTGCAAAATAGGCACATAACTATCAAGCCCACTATTATGTCTGATGAACAGGTGAGTAATGCCTTGGTGAAGGTATCTACAGAGGTGGCGTGGCAGAATGTAGATAAGGCTGTAACTATTAGAGTGCTAAGAGAAGATATCAAAGCTAAAGATGCTGAAATGGCACGTCTAAAAGGAGAGAAGGACCTAGAGAAAAAGAAGAATGGGGTTCTCATCACCATGGCAGAGGAGATCGACGATCATGTCCTGAAGGAAAGACCACACCTAGAGTCCAAGGTACCTAAGAGATTCCCTTTGGCTATGCATTATGTGTACCTTAGTTGATTTGGTGCTTGAGGATGGACCGATGGATGCCAGAACCAAAGGACCTTGAATAAGAAGCGAAGAGAGAAAGGGCTATCAATAGTTAGAAATATTTCATCTTATGAAGCCTTGCTCCAGACTTTGCAGGAAGAGCTGAAGAAAGCAGACCAGGCATTAAATATTTGTGCAGCTCCAGAAGCAGTTATCTGAATCAGGAAAATGGTAGAAGACAATGAAGTCCTGAAGGTGATGAAAGATGATACTTTGGGGTGCATAGAATGATTGGCATTGGTAAAGCAAAAATCATGAGGCCCTTGCAGCAACCCAAGACCCCATAAAGAAAGGCTGGATGAAATTGGAAAGCTTATAGCACAGAAGATGGATCTTCTGGAAGGAAGGGTGACTGCAATGTCCAACATTGTTATAGTATTACAGAATGAGAAGGAAGAGATTGTGCAAGAGGAGTTAGATTATATTGCATCAGATATTCCAGAAAAGGTAGAAGTTGTGCTAAGTGATTGGAAAACCTTAGAGGCTGAAATCAAAGAAGAATATCTGGAGTTAATTCTTCCAGTTGAAATAGAGGACATTGTAGGGTGAAATTTCATTCTTTGTACAATAATTATTTAATTTCCTTTCATTCCCATTCTTTATTCTTTAAAGTATCAAGAGGCAACCATTTCTAGGGTGACAATGCAGTTTAGTGTGGGGTAATGTTGAGAAGACAAAGTATGAACACTTAGCAGAAAGCACACAGAAAGGTTCACACATGGGAACAAGGGCACGTTCAAAGGCGTGGAAGGATAGGGAAGGAAACATGTGTGAAAGACAAGGACAGATTCGGGACTTAGCCATTTTCAGGATTACAGGCTATTTTTGGAGATAGCGTGCAGAGCACACAAACTCAGATAAAGACTTGTGCGACACACATAGGCTATTTTTGGAAGAGCGTCTACTAAGTGCTTTGTATGGGTTCAAGTTAATAATAGAATTAACTACTGCCAGTTAACCAGAAGAGATCTATTATTAGTGCACTTGCATGTGTGTCTATTATTGTAAAGGCGCATGGCTATTTTTAGCATGTGACCTATTTTGGGAATTATGTAAGCAGTGAAGGGAAAGTCCCCACCCTTATAAATATGTAGTAATCTACGTAGAATAGAGAGAGTGAGTAGTGAGCTATTATGGATTTATGCTACCAGACTGATGCACGCATAAGTTTATGATACTGAATATTGTAAGAAGCTTCTATGTATTTACTATGTTTAATATAATGGAGTGTATTGACTGATTCAAGGTGTTAAACATGATCATAACTAGTTATTGCATGGTTGAATTCATTATGGCTATTGTTTAAATCCATTACTCCTTAGATCTAGATCTGGAATATGTTATGTAGAATGTTTATACTATTTATGGATCTGAATGCATTAAATCTTCATCATGTTTACATCCTACACAAACAACTCTAAGGAGGGGCTTGGTACCTTTGCACGCTTTGGGTGAGTGCTCAGTCTAGGCTGAGTGATGTGCTAGCGCACCTGGGTTATTTCTGGTAAATTCTAGGCTGCATCAGATGAACACTTCATAGTGCAGAAAATCATTAGGATCTTCTTGAGTTTCTTCTTCCTCAAAATTATGAAGTGCTTCAAGATTTTTATACCTTTTTTGTAAGGCCAATGCATAATTCTAGACTTCATGGTAGGCTTCAGGATCATAGTTTCCTTCTTCCACTCTTAGAAGTCTTTACACATACTCCCTTCTTAAAACATCCATTTCTTCATCTCCGTATGCAAGAAAATCATCTAGAGGAAGGGAAATGAAAGACAATGTTATGATTTTCTTAGTCAACAACGTGAAGTTGAAAATGTTACCTTCATTACATTATAGACCCTCATGCCATTCATATAACATTTCATATCTTTTATAAATCTTCCTCATCCATTTCTTGGATTCTCGATCATTAGTGGGTGCAATTCCCATTTTATTTCTTTTAACAACACTCTTATTGAATTGTAGTCACCATGAATTGATGACAGGGTCTTCATAAACAACAAAATTCTCCATTTTGGAAAGTCTTTTCATGTTTATTACATAAATGATACTGACCTTCTTTCCCTTATCTTTCTTAGATTTGCAAGAGATGTTTCAAAATGAGGGTTGATCAAAGATTTGCATTTCTTGGAAGTCATCACATTCTTCTTCTTCAGTGTCACTCATTAGTACCAAACTCCAATCTTGAAATTTTGTCATCGTGTTGCGGGAAATGAATGTGACACAGATTCATTCCTTAACAGAGTCACCTTCAAAATATGTTTTGTTGTTTTTTGGAATATATATTTTTTTGTATTTTGTAGAGATCTTTGTAGGTGCACGTGGGCATATCTCTCCCCAGCGGAGTCACCAAAAATTGTTGGCAAAATAATTTTTCGTATGAAAAATTATGTGTTTCCACCAACGCTCATGGGTGATTTAATTAAAAATGGAATTAAATTTGATTGTAGAGTAACCATTGTAATAAATCATGTACACATTCTAAAATATAGTATTGACACAAGCAAACTAGCATATAAAGTATTAAACCCTAAGTAAGAGGAGGTAGAAGGATTTAGCTGATTTTTGAGTGAACATGAAGTGATCTGGACAGGGTAAAGTGATGAACAAGGTGTAAACAACGTCATAATTACTCTTTGTAAATTATGGAGTTCAAGTATAATTACAGATAGGGGCTCCCGAGTATTGATGACTGATCCTGGGTGCCAATGACTATGCAAATGATTAGGATCTGGTTTCTGTTATGTTGTAAGGGTTTTATAGTTGTTCCTTGTTAATCACCTGATATTTTATCCTTGATTGACAAGGGTACATACAACATGAAAAAGAGAAGTTCACATGCACATACCCATAAACCACATCAAACCAAAAAAGGAAAAATGAAGAATGAGGATTCAAACTGACCTTGGTGGTTACCCCGAGAATGAACTTATGACCGAGCACTGCACTACATCTCAGACTCTATGTAGTTCTTGTGTGTGTATAAATGATGCCCTAGGATGCCTTTGTGCAAGTTGCACTTGATAGCAGGCTAGATCTAGAATGTAAAAATTGTATAGCATGTGTGGATTAAATATAATAAAATTCCCCTTCCTATGTTGTGTATGGAGAAGTATGCATCCCTTGTCCCTTCAATGTATGCTAGATGGATTCCTTTGAAGTGCTTTAGTGTCTTTGGAATGCAAACTTAGGTGACGATTGTAATGCTTAGTGCTTGGTCCTTAATTTTTAAAATATAACTATGTATTTATATGATTCCCTTGTTTAAAATTTTTAATTGACAACTGGAAGGCCGACCCATAAGTGAAAATATTCCCAAAAGATAAAATATACCCAAAAAGAGTAAGGTAAGAAAGGGTCAAGGGCACCCAGGAGGGACAAGAACACTTGGGTGCTGGTGTCCTAGTTGGGTGCTGGTATATGAATCCATAAAAGATAAACAAGTTAAGTTCTGACTAGGCTATAGGGTGTGGGAGACCAAATATAAAGAAAGAGACAAATAAAAGAGACCAAATATAGTTTTCAACCACTAGTTTTCTTTCTTATGAATCATATAAGTGCTAGCATGATTTTAGGATCTATAAAAGTACCTAAGTGTGTGATTTTGTGTCTAAATTTACCCCCACTTTATGTTTTTGAGTGAATACTCGATAACATAAAGTAGATAAGAGATGTGTATCTTATGATCCTCTAGAGAGTGTGGTGAATAGTGTGTTGAGTGGAAGAGTGAAGCGTGGAGTGATTACAAAGTGAAGTGTGTAGAATATGAAAGTGCAATGGACCCTAGGGGTGAAGCATGTGTGTTGTTTGTACCTGTTGTGTTTTTATTTGCTTGTTGCAGGCTTCTTCTTTTTGCGTATTATGGATGGACCTGTAGAAGAAGAGAAAAATGAGTAGTCAAAGTCTTGTATATGAAAAATTGTAGCAAAATATGTAAAAGCACGTAAAAGTAGTAGTAAAGGAAAGTGTGTACCTAATTTAAAAGAGTGTAAATGATAGAAAGATGTCCTAAAATACTGTGAAGAGTGATTTTTTTGGGCGATCTCATGCCAATAACAAATTTTTTTTGGGCGATCTCATGCAAAGTGCAAGTTTATCTCATGCCAAGAGCGAGTGTTGGGTAGAGAGGTATAGCTTTACTCTCCTTCCATGACTCTACCTTTAGAAACATCACTGCAGATGGTACGTCCTGATTTAGTTTCAATTTTCCCAAATTAATTCTGATTGTATTGGTTGTTCTGATTGAAGGAGGTAGAAAAACATTCTGTAATTGAAGGCTTATGCCTGTAACTGTAAAACTATTGTAGGCTATGTTGTACTAAGAAAATATTTGTATCTGCCCCCAGGACATTAATGCCCAGGGGAGGACATAAGCACCTAGGCACTGTTGTCTTATGCTGGGAACTGGTGTATGTAATGTGATTCTGACCCATGTCTGATTCTGGACCGTTCTACGAGTGTGTTCCTGTATTGATTTTATATTGTGTAGATATGTATTATAGTTATGAGCTACTGTAGGGGTGACTTATTCACCCAATGTATTCCCCCCTTTGTTTGGGGTATATGCGACATCTATAGGATAATGTGGTCCAAAGGAGAGGACCCTAAGTTGATATGCATATCTAAAGTGAAGATACCTGCAAGGGGTAGGGGATGTGCATGGTAGAAAATGATTAACCGAAAATAGGATTTTTAACTATTTTATGAGTTAATCTAAATAAAAACTAAGTGTTATATCGAAGTGCTAGATCTAAATATTTTGATTTTTGTATTTGAATTGATTAACATAATAGAAATGAACGAGATATGTTACTAACATGTGAATAACTTACCTCATTATGCTTTGGACTATAACAGACTGGTATGCAGAATGGGTAGGCTATGACTGAATGACTTCAGGAAGGGAAAGAACTGACTGTTTGTCTATACTGAGGCACCTGGGAGTGTACTGGGGCTCCCTGGGGTACCCTGGTCTGGATTTTGGGTGCTAGGAGCTATGAAAAATCTCAGGATTTTGTTTGAAAGTGTTACAGGGAGATATGAAACCTTGTTTATCTGTCATGTTGGATTCGCTGGATGGAATGAATAATGACTTGCAAAACAAAAGGTTAGCGGGGGGGGGGTCAGGACTGTCCCCAGCCACCAAACTAGTGGAATTAATGTTGAACACTACATTGCATTATAGACCCCGATGTAGTTCTGGTGCGTGTGTGTGTAATTTTGTGCCTAGGATGCCCTAGCACCAATGGTGCGGTAATAAAGGGCAATAACTAGATGTAAAATGTAAAATAATCGATATAATGGAAATAATACCACCCTTTCCCATTGTGCTTGTGTGATGTAGATGTGATGTAAATGTAGACGAAGCCCAAATGCAGTCCCTTGCCTTAGTAGTTAACTTCCTTTGATGTGTGTGATGTCTGGCCATAATGTAGTGAGTATGCTTTGTTTATATAGAGATCTCTTGCTCAAATTTTGACAATAGTGACCTGAAATTGCTAACTATGACCTAGGGGAATACACGAGGTGACTGTTAGGAACAACTTTGAATAAATAAATAAAGACCACAAATCACGATGACATGGGCACCTAAAATCATGGACTGGGGGTGCCCCAGTGCAACCCTAGGTGCCCAAATGTAGACTAAAAGATGAAAACTGAGCTGACTACGACATCTGAGACACTCTAAAATAAGGACAAAACTATAGAGACAACTGACAACTGAACTAGAAAAATAACCAGGATGACTGACTCATTAAACCACAAAAAACCCTATAAATAGGTCACTAGTGAATAGTTTTATTATGCAAGATCCATATATGAATTAACATACCTAGCAATATAAATGTAATAGTAAATGCGTGATTTTGTGACTACATTTGCCCCCACTTTATGTTGGTGAGCGGAAAGCTTGGTGACATAAATTAGATAGAGATACATACCTGAGTAAAAGCTGGAGAATCCCTAACTATAAAAGAATGCACAAATGTGTAGTAGAAGTGTGCCAAACCATGAATCAACGAGTCGATCCATTCAACGTAAAAGTGTGCCAAACCATGAATCAACGAGTCGATCCATTCAAACGTAAAAGTGTATGTGTTGCGATAAAATGTGGAAAATGAAAATAATGATGTGATGATTTTGAACCCTGTTAAATATCAAATAGATGGGTAGGGAGTGATCAGTTCCTAACCCGAACACTTGTATATGAATGGAAGGATGGGAGGATTTGGATGTCTTGATGCCATAGGAAGAGTGTAGGGAGAAAAGTGTGATTTTTTCCAATCTTTAACTACATCCCCAAGATCTAGCCACTGCAGATAGAATTAGATCAAAAAGTTGTGATTTTGTATCCAGATGAATTCAGTTTAAATAGTTGACCCATATAGGAGTGACAAGGGGAAAGGAAATCTTGCCCCCACTTCATGGCTGTCATTGTAATATAAAGGCTTCCAAGTTATGTCATGAGGAACTGGGTGCGATAGAGAATGGGATCTCTTCCAATTTAGATCATTTGGAAGTGAGCGCGATAGAAAATGAGATGGCTTTAAAGTTAGGTCGTCTAGAAGCGAGTGCGATAGAAAATGAGATGGATTATATATTAGGTCATCTGGAAGTGAACGTGGAATATAGAATAAAATCCCAAGTTATGTCATCTAGGAATGGAATGGTGAATGCGACTCTCAAGCTAGGTCATCTGGGAGACTGCTCGTGAATTTGAATGGTATGATTTGAACGTGTTGATTTTGATTGGTTGATTAGTTGTTTTAGGTTGGTTACTCGTGTCAAGGGTTTTTCACTAATCACCCCCAGGTTAGGTCATTAGGGGGAGAGTTGCTAGGAATTGATAATATGTCACGTAAGATGGTTTTTAGTCGCTTGATGCTCCCAAGTTAGGTCATTAGGGGGAAGTGATAAGTTACAATTTGTAAAGGTGTTTTGGACAACGTTAAACAATTTTTGCCCCCAGATAAGGTCATTAGGAGAGATTGATGGCAAAGTGTCATGGTATAAGTTGCAATGTGTTGGATTCATGAGTTTGGAATGTGTGGTGACATAAGGGGGATTATAGGGGGACCCTCAATGATGTGCCCCCCTTTCAGCGAAAGAGGGAGTGGTGAGGGGAACAAAATATAAGCCGAAAGTAATGATAAGAGGTTAAAATGAAGTTGTAAGGAATAGAAAATATTGGTATGGTGTATAATGTGTGTGAAACATGTGTAGTATGGTGGTAGGTGTAATTATGAAAATAATTCCACAAACAAGGTGCTAAATCAGAATAGAAATGATCAAGATATGAGTAAAACGATGTTGCGTGTATTAGTTGTGATGATAAAACACGAAATGTAGACCTTATAAATAGAAAATGGGCAATTATAATGGGCTTATAAATAGAAAAGGTACCTTATCACTAAATTTGTTTTCTGTGTGAGTGTAATAGTGTATGCGAAGTAAGTGAGGATGCCTCAAGTGATTACCACTACGTCCGACTTGGTTTGAGAGAGTAGCGACCGTGATATTGTCACATACTAATGCGAAGTTAGTAAGTGTGTTATTTTTTGCTTAAATGTAGGGTGTAATAGGCTGTTGAGGTGATTTTTTTCTTTTTTTCATTTTTAGTTTTCTCGTCGTTTGGGGCTTGGAAAAAAGCGATGAGGGCACTAGTGACCCTTGGGACTGGAGCGCCCAAATCCGGGTGGTAGTGTCCTACTCTGGGACACCCCAGTCCTATTGTTGGGTTGCCCTGTTTTAGAAAATGTTGATGTTGTGGGTACTGCTATGGAATGTGTTTCTAATATGTTGAGTAGTTATTTTTTTATCATGGAAAGTGTTCTAATTGTTGCGTTTGTTGTTTTTTGTGTTGTGCAGAGGGATATCCACTCGATGGGTGGTTGACACTTGAGTACATTACTGGGATTGGGTTTGTTGGATGATGAGTGGAATGTGTTAGACTCTGCTGACTTGTGGCATATAGCATGGATGGGGGATGTGCCCTATACTATGCCTATGTTGATGAAATTGTGTGAGAGGTGGAGTGCAGACACATGCTTATTTTGGTTGCCTACGGGAGAGATGACAGTGACATTGGAGGATGTATATTGTATACTATAGTTTCCAGTGGTTGGGGAGAGAGTACAAGTGATGGCAGTAGTGGATATGGAGTGACAGATGCACTCGACTAGACAATATTTTATAAAGGAATAGGCTCTCATGGAGGTCCATATTAATTTGGATGTGATATTGCAGTCGAGAGTTCCGCATTTGTGGAAGTTCATCATAGTGGTTATAGCGTCTTGTATAGCAGTGGAGGGAGGGGGTGTCAAAATCTTGTATAAGATGCATGGCATATGTCAGTGGATAGAGGAGTATGTGATAGGATATGCACGGGCACAATGTGTGTTGGGCCACTTATACAGGGACTTGTATCAGTTCACGCAGGATGAGCATGATGGAGGTATAGGGCCACCACACTACTACATGTATGGGCATATGAGCACATAACCGTATTAAGACCAGTTCTAGTGCCACGAGGAGAGTGGGGTCATTCAGAGATATATGCTTGACGGTGGGTGGATATTCATGGTAGGAAGATGGACACAGATAAATTTATGGCCATGATAGAAAATATGGGATCGGAGTCGGTGATATGGAGGCCATATCACGATTACGGGGGATGTCTTGAGGATGTGACAAAGATACTATGTATTCAGAGAACCATGTGGTTAGAGGATTGCTTTCTAGGTGTAGCAGAGCTTTTTTAGGTGGAGAGAGTATTGCAGTAGTTTGGGATGACACAACATGTGCCCTTAGAGCCATATATATGGCTATAGGCCATTATATCCCCTAGGAGGGTAGGTGCTAGGCTAGGGCCCATGGCGGAACAGTTAGTACTACCAGGGTTAGATGTGATAGACCCAACCATAGTAGCGATGGATTGTGGTGATGTAGGGAGTATGGAGGATTATCAAGCGTGGTGGGAAGTGCATCGATGGGTGTTGCTATATCCAGTATTTGCGGGTGCAATGGAGTTACTTATAGGAGGAGCAGGTGAGGGAGGCATCCCTGATGCTGTAGCAACAATGATGGAAGATCGTAAGTATTTGTGTATGCTAATGTGGTTAATGAATTGTTTATGTTGTGTTGTGTATGCGGTTGACTAACATGAGGTTATATGTTGTGTGTGTAGGAGATGCCTATTGGTCATTGATAATAGTCACCTCTATCCACACATTGACGTGGAATGTGTCTAGCGATGTATTATGTGGAGAGATACTAAAGTATGTGGATGATATCATGGGTGAACATGCCCCTCTGTTTGAGCCAGTAGCCATAGTAACAACGACATGTATGGTGCTACTTAATGAGAGGGACAAGGCATGTGAGGATACTCGTCATGCCCAAGAGGTGGTAGATGGTGGTCCCTTAGCTCAGGATGTGTTCACATGTTATATAGATTTGCAGCATTAGTTCTTGGAGCAGAACATGGAGATTGCCATGTTGCATAGATAGGTGGAGAATTTTTGGGGCTGCAAAATGCAACGTTGTGTTGGTGGCAAGGTGTCAAGTTCTAGGGCTTTCATGATACACAAGAGTGATAGTGATGATGAGATTTGATAGTGATGATTGTATATGATGTAGGGGGGCCTTGCCCACTATGATGAAACATGTTTTTGTGATGATGATCGTATGAACACTATATGTATGGACACCTATTTTGGATGTGTATGTGATCGACATTTGAGATGTTTTTTTATTGTGATCTAATGAATATCATATGGTTGTATGATTATTGTTCTAGCATGTGTACTATGGTATATGTGATGAATATAAATTTGTATGATGATGTTAGTAATGGTAGATTAAATATGAGGATGTAGATAACTAATGTAATGCGAGTGATGAGATGAATAAAGTATGTAGCATGTAAGTACTGTAATGGTGATAATAACATGAATGTGAAAATAGATAAGTGTAGCATAAGTAAGATGTGAAAATGTAGTACAATGGTAATATGATAAAGTGATGAAAATAGGGGGGGATTAACGATGCCCCCCAAGTGTATGGGGAGATAGGCTCATATGATAAGACCTGCCAGTAGTCAAGTATGAGCCACATAAGAAAGAGTGCATCATTGGGAAATGATTGAGGTGTGCTTGACGAATGACAAGATGCACGGTGAAATGTTTTTGAAACTACTCCCTCAATAGTCATGTAAGAACTGTAAGAACAACCATGATGATGGGTGGATGTGGATGCATATGGAATGGATGGATCATGCATGTATGGACCAACGTGCATGTCATATGAAGTGACCATGGGATATGTAGAGACTGGTGGAAACCAATGGGATGGATGTGACAGATAGTGTGGGTGAGGTAGATGTAATGAATATGGAGGTAGAAGCAATGGAGTTGGTGGATAGTGAGCATGCGACGATGGCGATTGATGAACAAACTAAGTACCTAGGCATAGGAGACTCAAGGGGTGTATGCCTACGCTGTCGTGGTGAAGGAGAAAATGATCACTCATGATATGAAAAATATATGACACTAGTGTCCTCTAAATTTGTAACCTCTCACATAAATCTAGGGAGTCATTGTCACGATGGCCACTAATATGATGGTAATTATAGTAATACCGATCATGGTGGCATTGTAAATGGTGTGGAAGGTGGTGGTGATTGGAAGGAAGCCGAAGTAATCACTTAGTAAGTAATATACACAAGACATCAGGAGGTTGAGCATTAGATGAAAAATAAATAGGCTCATAGTACAGAGGTGAAGTAGTAGTGGTAGTAATTGGTTGTAGAGGCATAGGGACATGTGTAGGAGATGGAGGAGGAGACTGAGGTCATTGCCTTTACACTTTAGGTCGAGATAAGGGTCGTTTTGGATTGTTGTTTGGAGATGGAGTAGGAGTAGCATGATTTGCTTGAGTTTTAGCTAATGGTGGTGGTTGATGAGGATGTAGAACTGGAGGTGTAGGTGGAAGAGTAGAGGGCCTAATAATCAGAGAAATGTGGGAAGGCTCTATGAGAGAAGAAGCAAGAATGTCTTGTTCTAGATCAATAACCCTGTAACACAAAAGTATAAAGGACTCACAAGTATCATACTATAGGCTTTGCTTTAGAGGAGGAATAAGACCACGACAGAAGAGGAACTAATTTTCCAAGTCACTAGGATGAAAAATAAGTTGATGTATGCATGCCTTAAGGCGTAAGATGTAATCCTGAATAGGTTCAAAAGAAGAAGAAGCAAGAATGTCCTGTTCTAGATCAATAACCCTGTAACACAAAAGTATAAAGGAATCATAAGTATCATACTGTAGGCATTGCTTTAGAGGAGGAATAAGACCATGACAAAATATGAACTAATTTTCTAAGTCAATAGGATGAAAAATAAGTTGATGTATGCATGCGTTAAAGCGTAATATGTTATCTTGAATAGGTTTAGAATATCCCTAATGAAGGGTGGGAATATGATCATAGGTGACCCTAGGACTAGTATTGATAATAAACCTATGAAGGAAGGCATCCTCCATGACGTAGAAAGTGTTAATAGAACCAAAAGGGAGATGGGCATACCATTGTAGTGCATCATCAACTAGACTAAACAAAAACGCCTTAAGTAATAGTCGATCATTAGAATAAGAGGCCATAAGAGTGCGATAACATGCAATATGAGCATGAGGGTTTCTAGTACCGTCAAAGCATGTGAATGTGGGAATGGTGAAATCCTTAGGAAAGGTTGAGTTATGGATTTTTTTGGGAACGAGATTACTATGCAAGGAATTTTTATCTATAGATGCGTAGTAAGTCCTACTTTTTAAGGTGAGAGAGTGAACCTGAGATTGAAGTTTTCCTACAACATGCATGAGGGAGAAAGATGCAGCCTATAATTTACTAGATAACACCCTAGATGCGTTGGCACATCACTTAGCCTAGACTGAGCGCTCACCTGAAGCATACAAAGGTACCAGGTCCCTCTTTAGGGTTGATGTAGCAGGATGTTAGCATGACGAAGGAAGAAACATATAGATCCATAACTAATCCATCATTCTACAATGCATGCCATATTCTGATTTATGAAAGAACAAAATTAAAAAATAATCATGACTTGTTATCCCTGTTTTAAGTTCATGACAAAACGATCGGATAACCCCTACGAAAATTTTTGAAGTTGATTTTGCATTATGGCCTATTTTTAAGAAAATCGGGTTTTCGGGTTTTACCAACAGCTCGACATGAGTTTTAACATGCTTTATGTCGACTGTCTTCCGAAACCCGAAACCCGCCTTGTATTGAGAAAATCAGGTTTTCGGATCCCCGGCGCATCGGAACATCCGCAATCCAAAACATGTTTTATGCCCCATGTTTTCCGATTCCCGAAGTCCGCTTAATCCTTTGTATCGGGTTTTCGGGGCTATGTAGCATCTAAGCACCTCATGCTTTATGCATCATGTTTTCCGAAACCCGAAACCCGAATTGCACTAAGTCCCCTCGTGTCGGGTTTTTGGACCTCCCAAACATGCTGACATGGCATTCATGCCGAGTGGTCGGTGAGTTGGCACGTGCCGAGCTGAAGTGTATTAATTACCAATTTTCTTATAAATACGTGGATTTCCACGTCATTCTTACCATTCGTATTTTTAATTCGTGGAATTTTTGTGCGTGCTCTTCCGTTTTCAAAACCCGAAAACTCACCTTGCTCGATTGGATCATCTGTTTTCGATCTTACATTTCTCGAATTGAAGGTATTTTTCTTTCCCTTCTTTATTCTTGGTTTTTATGGATCGATTGAGCGTATTTTATTCCCAATTTCTTGCCGGGTGTTGAAGGTTTTCTTTCCTTCTTCTTTCTGTGTTGCTTTGGAAAGGGTTTTAGGTTTTTAGGGTTTATCTCTTTTGAGACTATCCCTTGATGCTGTTTCTTCCAAGTTCTATTATATGCATGGAACATGAATAATAAAAAAGAAGGAGATTACATGTTTTGGAATTCAACGAAAAACCCTGTTTTTCTTCTTGGGTTTTAAAGATTGTTTTGCAGAGCCGGAGACCCGAAGTGTATTGACGGATTGGCGCACTGGGCTTTCTCAAAATTCCGAAGTATATTGAAGTGTCGGGTTTTCTTCCAGTTCTGACATCCACAAACAGGTGTTGGGGTTTCTTCCGTGTCCGACATCAAAAGCAAGTGCCGGGTATCTCCGAGTTCCTGTCATCAACGCAAGTGTCGGGCTTTGCCAAAGTTCCGACATATCAAACTTGTCGGGTTCTCAGGGTTTTCCGACATCCTCCTCAGCATGTCGGACTCTTCTATTCTTCTGGCATATTCAGTCGATCGGGATTTTCAGTGTGGATAACATCTCCTGAGTTTCAAGCCTTTCTCCCTCCAACATTCTTCATGTCAGACCCTGGTCCATCTCAGGAGAAGGCCGAGAAATCTAGCAGGATGAAGTAAAAATTCAAGAAGCCAGAATCTCCATCATATATTGATTGCAATTATGATATCAGGGACACTGAACTTGGCAATATAGATATGGATGACTTCTGGAATAGGGTGAAGAGTTCCTCTCAAACCCCATGGATGACAGCTTTAGCTAACAGTGGCTTGCCCCTTGTAGCAGGCTTTCCCATGTCCGCCCAATGTCCAGAATTTTTTTTGGCTTGTGCGTCTAGTTATGACTCGGCTTCTCATTCCGTGAAGAGCCAGGCTGGTGAGGTAGTGATCAGGCTAGATGGAGCATATTTTGATGATCTTCTAAAACTACCTAATTTCGAAGAGTATGGGGACCTGAACATCAAGTCGGCTCAGAAGGCCTGGGATAGTAATCAGGAAGACTGCATTAAGGATGTCAATAAGAAGTTCCTGGTCAAGGCTAAACCAGCAGTATCTAGATTTCCAAGGACTATCCCCAGATGTGATTTCATACAAGAAATCAATGATATTATCACCCTGCTGAGCCGGGTTTTTGGCTTGCCTGAATCAAATGTATTTCATGGATGGATGTATCAGTTTATGGTCACCATTATGAAGAATCAGCAAGGGATTGACTGGGGGACCCTTATCAGCAATGAAATTTATTCTCAGATGATGACGGTCTTATCGACTGGAAAGTTTTATATGTTTTCATATGTGGCTTACGCAGCAGCGGGGATGAGGAACTATCCCGGGCTGGATACTAAGGGAAGCAGAACTACAAACCCAGTTTATAAATATTTCCCTCAATTGACAAAGAAGGGGTCAAAACATCATTTCAGGAGGGTAAATGATGCCTTTTTCTATGAGAATATCTGCAGGCTGAACCCAGAGCTGAGGAAGACGAGAGTCTCAGATGAGGCTTGGACTGAAGTGTCCAAATGGGGGTGTATCTTCTTGCAATTCAAGAAGTTTACATATCTTTGAACAGTCATGTACTCGGGAGAGCCTTTCCGTCTGCCTCGCTATCCAGGGGATAGATTGATATTGATAGAATTGGTCAGACAGCTGTTGGATTTTCACAAATTCCAACAAAGCAAGCATAAGGCAGCTGTATCCTTCCCAATTTCTATCGGGAGATATACTTGCTCGACAGTGGCAAAGGCCAAAAATGTTGAATGTGAACTTTAGGAAAAATTAAAGAAGCATATGAAGTCTCGGGATGGTTTTGACATCCGAGGAGTGCTTAGAGCCTATGGAGCCCAACATCTGCACAGGCCTGACATTGAGGATATATGGGTTGATCTGCGTAACGAAGTTGCGGTTTGCAGAAAAGATAATAGTAGGTTGACTATTAAGGAGATTTAGACGCTGGAGCTTTCTGATTTTCCAGATGGCACGAATGACAATGAAAATGTGTTGGATATGTCCTATGATGGGCTTAATGAGGATCAATACGTTTTCCCATCTATTGATTGGTCAGCCAGCGAAAAAGCCTCTATTACAGATAGGTTGGCTCTCATTCTTGCTCGCACCAAAAAATGGCTTTCCTCTTGGGGAATGAATTTTAAAGATGACAAGTTTCCAAAGTTGGCTGAAACGGAGGTGGGGCCCTCCAAAAAGAAAAAGGACAAAGAATCTTCTGGGGGGCCTATAAAAATCAGGATTCCCAAGAAGAGGAAAGAAAGACAAATCTCTTCAATTATTTCTCCAGCTGAAACGGTGGTTGTGCCAGAATCACCAACACCACCAGAAATAGGAGAAATTAATTTGGAAGAAGGAGGAAGCCAGCTCTTGACTTCATCATTTGTTGATTATCAAACTGAAGAAACTTTGTCTCTTGCATCCTAGGCTTTGGAAACTGAATCTGTGCCTCCCCCTCAACAACCACTCCAACCTCCTCATTCCCCATCCACTTCTTTAGGTATGGCCGGTATTTTCTCTGGACTCTCACCCCTCTCTGCTGGAACCCAAGTGATCACCAGCACGCCTCAACTTGTACCTCTCTTTGTTGCATCTACTACCACGTTGGCTACTGTTCCTCCTCCAATAGTAGAATCTTCCCCCCTTGAGAGTAGAATACCAGTTACTACAACATTGGCAATTTCCTCTGATACGCCACAATGGCTACTCGAGAAAACTCCGAGGAAAAGGAAAGTGATCGTACCCCTACCAGCCTTTGATTTCAGCTCACTCAAGGCTTCTACTACGAAATCAGCCAAGAAACCCAAAACAGTTTCAAGGGTTTTGGTAGATGCTTCAGGAGATAAGTTTGCAGAGATTGCCACTCCCTCGGCTGACAAAACTAGAGATGATATAACAGCTGCTGATTATCAGATAACCAAGGTGGCTCTAGGGAAAGTGACAGCAGAAGGAGCGCAACAAGATGCACGGGCTTCCATAGACGTGCTGTGCCAAAAGTTGAAAGAAACAAAGGACAACAGAAATGAGCTTAAGGAAAAAGTGGAGCAGTTGACAGATATTTTGATTAAACTCTCAAAACCCCTTGAATCCATACCACCTTCTTCTGTTTCTACCGGATTCGATTTCTCATCGGTGCCTACGATTGAGAAGATTGCTAAAAAAGGAAGGGTGGTTGATGAATGGATCCAAAAGTTGCTCCAACA
This sequence comes from Taxus chinensis, assembly GCA_019776745.2. Lineage (NCBI taxonomy): Eukaryota > Viridiplantae > Streptophyta > Pinopsida > Cupressales > Taxaceae > Taxus > Taxus chinensis. The sequence goes on from CM034152.1 coordinate 683,643,052, forward strand.
GGGGAAGGAAGTAATTCAAGACGTGGTGAAAGTTCATGAGTCTTTGGGGGAGATTCAGAAGGAAGGAGAGAAGATGGATGAGGAATTCACTGAAGAAATTGGACAGCTTGATTTGACTTGTGAAGCTCTCCAAGTGCTAAAGCAATTACCAGCACACGTCTTGGTGGAAGAAGGTATTCTCCCACATACAGATAAACATTTCCAGCTCACCAAGGCCATCAGGTTCAGAGTAAAGATTCTCAACGAAGCCTGCAGCAAGTTGAGAGAATCAAGGGATAAATTGATCGATGGGAAAAGTGATCTGGAGGAAGAATTGCTGAAGATTTGTCCAAAGGTGTCAGTTGGGAACTCAGGTATCCTATCACCAGATGATCTCTTCAAACAAATCCAAGAGTCTGTTCGGCATGAACCTGTACACGGATTTGACCTTGAAGTCATTGGTCAGTTTGTGAGGATTGAACATACGTTGGAGGCCTTAAGAAAGCTCAGCAAAAAATTGAAAAAGCTTCCCGGCAGTGCCAGTGATATTCATGAGACCTGCGAAATGTGGAATGATCATTCCACTGCACCTGATGAGAATGAAATGCAAGGCATAATTCGAAAGTTCCAGGAATTTCAGAGCAAACAGTCTCAGCAGGAGGAAGAAAAAGAGGAAAGAGCAAAAGATGATGATTCAGACTAAGTCCCAATGTGTCATGTCATTTCAATCTTGAAATTGACATGTCTTTTTCATTTCTGTTTCGTCATATTTTTAATCATGTTTTGACTTGATCTCCTGTGTGAGAGTCATGCAAAACTGAACTCCAGTTAAAATGCTACTTTTTAGGATCTGCCCTAGTTTATCTCTAGTTCCTTTTGTTATAAATAAAGGATGCCTGTGCATTCAAAAGGGTCAAGAGTTTTTGGAATATTGAGGGGCTATTGGAAAGGAGAAAAACTTTGTGTTTTCTTTCAATCATTTTGAAGAATAGGAGTTGATATTGTTTTACAGATTTTGTGTTGTGAAATATATCTTATTTAAGATAGTGTTCTTATGTTCATGATCTTAAGCTATTCTTTGCATAGAATCTCATTGTTTCTAATTATCTTGGACATTACATCTGTGATCTAAAACTCGTATGATTATTTCGTGCTCTGTGTTTACTTGAAAGAAAATACGTTTCTCCCATTTCCTTTCTACCGTGCTTCTTTCACTGTAACAGTTTCTAACCTATTTCATTTACGAAAGCAATATCCTTGAATCGTGTGAATGTGGATTTCGGGATTTCATCCCAACCCCCAATGGTTAGATTAGTGTGAATATTGTATATATTATTTACTATGTTTTAGATTAGCAATAAACAGGCAGCCTCACCTGTCTTTGAGGAGGGATTTAATCCCATGTACTGTGGTTGAACCTCATATTTTGGTTTGACAAAATATCCAACCAACATGACTGAATCAAGAACATGTAGTATTCAATTACACATAAGAATAACTCTTAGATTCAACCAATAACTTCCATCTATTAATAAACACAAAATATCCTTACAATAATGGCATTCTATACCGATGCGCACATGGATTTGATATAGTAATCCAGTCAGATGCACATATCTCTTTATGCTTACCTCTTACGCTCTTCATATACCTATATATCTCTCATCTCTCTCTCTCTCTCTCTCTCAAGTAATTCACAACATATATATAGGGTGGGGAGTTTCCCTTCACTGCTTATCTATTCCAAAAATAGGCCGCATACTATTAATAACCACATGCCATTTACAAGCATAACCACACATGCAAGTGTGCTATCTATAGACCTCTTATAGTTAACTGAAGTGACAATCCTATTCTTATCTCATCTCCATGAAAAACACTTTGATTCGATCCTCCAAAGATAGACAATGCGTGGTGTGCATGTCTCTGCATCATTGGTGTGTTCCACATGCCATCTTCTAAAAATAGGTCTTCATGCTCAAAATTGGATAAGTCCTGAATGCTGAACTTCTGATCCGTGTGTGTGTTCTTCCTATCCATTCGTTCCCTTAAACCTGGCCTGTTTTCTCATGCGGACTTCTTGTGTGAGTTCTGTCAAGGGTTGTCTGATCAACATTACCCCACACTAATCTCATTGTCACCCCGACAATGGTTATCTCCAAAATTGAAGTAAAGAATAAAAGAATGAAAAGAATAAGAAAGAAAGAATGTGGACGAATAAAGAAGTTTTATTAGGCAGCCTCCTTTGTATCAGTTTAAAGTATCAACTCTAGATAATCCTCCTTTATTCTGGCCTCCAAGGTCTGCCATTCAGCTAGTGATTGTTTTGATTTTTCTGGAATGTCCACAACAATGGACTCCAATTCATCCCTTGCAATCTCCCCTTTTTCATTTTACAGAACTAACACAACGCTGGACATTGAGGTCATTATTCCTTCTAAAAGATCCATCTTCTGTGCAATGAGCTTCCCAAGCTCTTCTAGTTGAGTCTTGTGCAGCTCTTGTGCTACTGCCAGGGCCTCATGCTTCTACTTAACCATTGACAATATTTCTGTACGACCCAATGTTTCATCCTTCATTGCTATCTGGACCTAATTGTTTTCTTCCAGGTTCTTTATGTTGATAAGCACATCTGGAGCTGTGCAGATGTTCAAATCTTGGTCTTCTTTCTTCAATACTTCTTGTAGCACTTACATTAACCCTTCATAGGATGCAATCTTTTGCATCATTGAAGCTTTCTCTCGTTATGCCTCTTGCTCTGGATTCCTTGGTGCTAGCATACGCAAATGTTCATCTTCAAGTACTAGGTCCACCAACTTTCCTACATAATGTATCAATGGGGGAAACATTTTTGGTACCTTGGGCTCCAAGTGTGGCCTATCTCTTATGACATTGTCTCCAATCTCCTCTGCGATGTTGATAAATACTTCATTCTTCTTCTGTGCTAAGTCCCTGTCTTGCATTATGCACACTATCTCTGCATCCTTTGTCTTTAGCTCCTTGCACAATGCTCTTATTGTTGCAGCTTTGTCCATGTTTCTTCTAGCAACTTTAGTAGAAACCTTCACCAATGCATTGCTGACCTGCTCATCTGACATGACAGTAGGCTTTACTATCATATGTCTAGCTTGGGGTGCCATCTTCAGCTGTCTTGACATGCATGACTCTTCGCATACATCAAATTCAGGCTATCCATGTGGGTATGCATTGACCATGAGAATTGATTTTTAGTGCAAACAGTTGCCATATCCCGATCCATTAATTCCCATCCAAATAAATTCTTTTATTCTACAGTGCTTTGGAAATGTGCACAGATGATTTTTCTGGTGTCCTATGCATAGCCCATGATTGGTGCACTATGTTCCTCACTCATCCTCTTAAATCTAGGTCCCTTAGGAATTATAGCTTCAAGGTTAGGAGCTTGTCTTGTTACACCTTGAATAGTCGCATGCGTGGATCCAGAGGTTTCTTTCTCTCTTTCTTCTCCGTCCTTCATCTCTTCATCTTTTTGCTCTTCCTCATTCTGTGGCTCATCTTCTTGCTCAAGTGAGGTAGGAGATGCACACTTGCTCTCCCCTGATTCCTCCGCTTCTTCATATAAATTCAACTTTCTTCTCCTCTTTGGCTCAGCGGTCTCCTTGTGTGGAGAGAGATGAAGTGATTTCCTTACCGTTTGTGGGGTTCCACCTTGAGTCCTTGTGTGTCTAAACACTTTCTTAAATCTATTCTCCCCCTGCTCAACCTCCATATCTTCCTCTTCATCCTATCCCTGAGGTGGAATGGTCCTGTGCTATGACTCTTCTCTGTCATATGGTTGCTTTCTTCTATGCTCCAAGCCTCCACTATCTTCACACTCATCTTCTTCATCCTCTACTTTAACAATTTCTGTGGGCCTTTACGCTGGTATGTTTTCCATTGTGTGCTTACCCTTCGGTGGCCCTGGGAGCAAAAATTCATTCTCCACATACTTATTGTTCTCCATCTTGGGCTTCAACTGAAGATACACTAATGCTGCCCCTATATCTTATATAGCCAAACTTATTGGATTAATATTCAATACCTCCAAAATGAGCCTCTTAACATAGGCACTTCTTCCTGGATACACATACTTCTTCCTCAACATGTGGTAGTCACAATCTATCTTATCTGCATTGATTACTGGTCATCGCATGTCTATGAATCTGTGAACATATGCTTTGAAATACCTTGCAATGAATGCGTAAGGCAATTTACACCAAGGGCTCCAAACTCCATCTCTCATTGGGAAACACGTGATGCAAAAATGTTGATATACAAAAAACTAGACTTGTTTCCCCACTATTGATGGTAGGTCCTTCAGGATGCACCACCCTTTTCCAAATGTCGCATGGAGCATGTCATACCATTTCTCTGCCCTTTGCTTGATGTCATATATCATGGACCCTTTACATAGGTACTTGCTGAACCTTTTAGCTAGCGAATTACTCTCCATGGAGTATTCCCATACCTTTTCCTTTGGTCCGTCTGGTACTCTAATTTCCATGAATACCAATGATAGTAGAACAACCCCAAAGTTGATCTTCCCTCATGTGCACGCTTCCTCAACTATTTGCTCTGAAATGTAGCCTGCAATATTGTAGACTGCTCCTTATGACATCTTGTGTGCAACGTGTAACCACATAGTATTTACCTGTGACCACCGCTCCTGGTCATTCAACTTTGTAACAAGGTGTGCTACTACTTGCACAACTGGATAGTTCTTCAACTTGTCTATATCCATACCATGCGGACCCTTTAGGTACCCCAAATCCTATCTAGTCTTTAAGATCACAACTTTATCTGTGAGATCATTATTTATATCTTCTCCTGTGGCCTTCAAACCTCTCATGCACTCTGCTCATGGCCCATTGGTACAAGGGCTTATACTTCCCGAAATATGGAAGCTCATATAATTGGTATACCCCAATTCTCTTCAGAAGATTCTCGCCTGCATCATCATAAACTGGCATGTCATTTTCCGTACGTTTGTTCTCCCTCATAGTGAGAAAGGAATTGAGCTCCTTTTTGTTCTCTGAGATCATTTGATTGTATTCACTTACTTTTCTCTTTTTGATGTGTGAATCACATTCTTGGTTGATGATGAATCCTTCTGGATATTGCATTTCTAAAAAATTACTTTCGGGTGCCATATCTTCCTCCTTGACGACCACCTTCTTCTTTCCTTTTGCTCCTGCTGCAGCTACCTTCTTGGGTGCCATTTTTACCTTGCAATCATCTCCTCTTTAACTTTGTAATTTGTGAATCAAACCCTAGCTCGATTCAATCATGCCCTAGGTGGAAAATTCGTGCCCTGACTCCTCTCTATCACCTTACTTCTCTCAAACCCTTCACCACTGGGGATGCAAGCTTATTTTCACACAGATCTGTTTGTCACGCTTAGTTTCACACCCTTCACACTTAACCCAATCACTCGGCTCTTCACACTTAGCTCTTTCCTCAAATACTCTTAGTCATAATGGTAAAAATGAATTCACATCCCATCCTTCTATAAATTTTCAAAATTTGATGCATTTATTGCTCCTTCACCTACCAAATATCCTCTTATTCATTGACCAAATTATTTCAATCTATGCGGTACATCTTCGTGCCCCAGCTATAACCTTCTAGTGCACCTTCCTACCCTTTGGTCACAGACTTCTCTTTAGTGCATGCCCTTGCACCTGAGTACCTCATCATTGTACCTTCTCCTGGTAGTTATTGTGGCCTCTACTTACCTCACGTTATACTATCCTTTCATTTATCTCCATCCTTGGTCAATTTTGAGACACAATCTTCTTTTGAATTAAAGCACACTGTAACAGCTTATTCCTTTCACTTTTCAATTCCCACAATATTTTACTTGGATAACTCCAACCACCCCACACTAAAAGTATGTGCAATCCTCTGCGCATAAACATTCTTCACGCAGTAATTAGCATCAACACAATAAAAAAAACTAAATTGAAAAAGCATAATGACAATGAAGGAAATACATAATTGAAAACCTAATCTAAATGGTAATACTACCTTATTACAAACACCAAGAAGACCTATTTATAGTAGGGCTTCAGTATACTCCTGTTATAATAATTGGGTAGCCGTGTTCCATCAAGTGCTTCTAACTGGAAAGCCCCTGATTCAAGTATGTAAGTGATGACATATGACCCCAACAACTGTACTTTGATCTTTCCTAGATCGTGCAAGAACTTAGAGTCATAAAGAAGTACCATTTGTCCAACTGCCAACTTTTTCTCCTTTATATTTTTGTCATGCCATGCTTTCTTCCTGGCCTTTTCTTGCTTCTAACTCCAACGTGCTATGGCTCATCACTCATCAACTAAATCATCGTGTCAATCCACTCTTCTAAAGCGTGCTCATCAGTTAGACCTCCAGTGCGCGTAATGCGTAAAGAAGGTAACATAAATTCTATAGGGAGAATGCCTTCTGCACCAAACACCAACTAAAATGGTGTGGATTTGTTCAATCTCTTATAAGTTGTTCTATATGCCTAAAGAACAACTGACATCACAATTTTTTGTCAATGTATGGCTCAAAATCTTGTTAAAATCCTCAACAGTTTCATTTGCATGAGGGTGGTAAGGTGTAGTCTTATGGTTGGCAACCATAAACTCATCTAATAGGATCCTTATTGTTTCATTTAAAAAGTGTGTACCCCTATCACTTGTCAAACTTAAAGGACATCCATATCTTGTAAGAACATTCTCCCATAGAAACCTAGTTGCTGTAGCTGCTATACAGTCCTTCGTAGGTGCTGCTTCTACCCACCATGTGAGATAATCTATGCAAGTAATGATATAGCGTGATCCATTCCTACGTGCATCTAGAGAAATAGGTCCTACAAATTCAATGGCCCATTTCTCAAATGGTTCTGCATTGATAATAGGTTTTAGTGGAATTTCATCTATTTGTCCTAGTTTTCCTAGGCGCTGACAATGGTCACACGCCTTACAGTATTCTTTACAGTCTTTATACAATGTCTCCTACCATAATCCAACAAGTAGGATCTTCCGGGCAGTCACATCACTTGCGTAATGGCCTCTTGCAATACCACCATGGGCTTCTTCCATAATATCCTTGCGCTTATGCTCTAATACACAACGACATAATACTTCATCTCGGCATAACTTGTAGAGGTCACCACTGATTAACATAAATGGTGCCGCACGTATAGTAAGCTATTTCTTTTCAAATTCCTTCATTCCTTCTAGTGCTACACTAGTCTGGAGAAAGACAACAATGTCTTCTAATTTTGATGGCACGTGATGTAACCTATATAATTGGGCATATGGTATGGTTTCTTCAATTGTTTGTGCTTCCTCTCCTGAGTTGATTCTAGACAAGTGGTCTAGTCCAAAGTTACTTTTCCTTAGCTTCACGACAAATGTGAAATAAAACTCTTGAAATAGGAGTACCCATTTGCATATGTGCCCTTATAAGATGGGTTTGTTCACCAAATAATTCAATTCCATGTGATTCATATAGAATACAAATGGTGTGGCTAGAAAATAATATCAAAACTTGTGCAATGCATAGATCATTGACAAAGCTTCGCGCTCTGTAGTTGTATAATTCTGTTAAGAAAGAGTCAACTTCCTACTAGTAAAGTAGATAGGATGATCGAAAATACCTTCTCCAGGTTGAGCTAATATTGCGCCAATGACCATGCTAGAAGTGTCCACGTGTACATGAAATGGTTTATCCCATGAAGGAAAACACAAGATAGGCGTGGTAGTAAGTTTCTCTTTCAATGTTTCAAATGCGCGCATTGCTGTGATTCTCCCTAATAGAATGTACCTTTTCCTTTTTGTAACTCCTCCAGAGGTGCGACAATTTTTGCATATCCCTTGATGAATTTTCTATAATATCATGTGTGACCTAAAAATCCATGCACCTCACTTTAACTGATAGGTGCTTCCAGGCCTAGAATGACTGCAACCTTAGCTGGATCAACCAAGTAATCCTTCCTTGAAAATTATGTGTCCCAATAGTATTCCAAAAGGTGTAGCAAATATGCACTTCTTGATGTTCAAAGAGATACACAATTGTCTACACTGTTCAAACATTAAGTGCAGATTGTCACAATGATCCTTAACAAGCCCATATACTGTCCAATCATTGAGGTAGACCTGTAAGAAGTTGTGAATAAAATCTTTGAATGCCTGAACAACTATGCGCGAGAATACATCAGGCACGTTTTTCAATCCAAAAGGCATCACAGTATAGGCAAAAATGCCCCATTTAGTAGTAAAAGTTGTCTTTTCTTGATTTTCCTGAGCAATCCTGAACCTGATGATACTTGGAAAACCCATCTGTGAAGGAATATATTTTGTGCCCTATAACTCCTAGTATTTCCTCATTAAATGGCATAGGGAATGGGTCTGTTACACATGCAACATTTAGCTCCCTGTAGTCCACACATATTCTGATTCGTACCATCCTTATTGATACTGATCACCATTGGACTAACCCATTCCGACTCATCAAGGGGCTTGATAATTCCAGATTTCAACATTTTATCAATTTCTTCTTTTACCTTTTCATGCAAATTAGGATTCATTCTGTAAGGTCTCTTTCACACTGGACATGCAGACCTTCCTTAAGTTTTATCTTCATTTCCCCAAGTGATTCATGTACACCTTTAAGTTCATGATACCCTCAAGGGAATAAGTCCTGATAATCCATGAGTAACTCAATGATCTTTGCCACTTCTGATTCTGACCAATAGTATCCAATTATGATCTCCTTGGGCTCAGCCTCTGATCCTATATTGACCTTCTTTGTCTTCATTGGTTCATGGTATGCACGCGTATCCTTATCTGCACTATCCAAGACCTTGTGCCCCCTGTGAATGGTCAATATCCAGGTTTTCAACTTCCTTCATCATCCACGATGTACACCATCTTTCCTTTTTCTTTCTCAAGGAAAGAACGCATTCAAGTAATATGGAGTCTTCTCCTTCTTCTTTAAAATGTGTGCCTGATTCTATCTCACCAAATAATTCCTGTATGAGTTCCTCCACCTTTGCACTATCTCCCATGGTTAACCGCTTGACAAATTTTAATGCCTCTTCTATTGGAGGTTGGGAAGAAAAGTAGTCAAAGGTCTGGATCATTCCTACAGTCAAATTTTTCCAGTTTCCAGTCTCTTGATGTAGTTCAACATATACATACCAAGCGCGTGCGCACCCTTGTAGAGTGGAATACAATTTATGCAGCCAGAGTGAAGGTGGTAATGCTTCCTGTCCTACTGTCTAGAGTCTCTCACACTGCTGAATGTGGTGCTGAACAGGTTGATCACCATTATAAGTGCAAATCTACGTAGGTGCATTGCTTCTTACAAACCTGGTAGATAAGGCGATTCTAATCTCCTTCCACTCCATAAGATTATCTCTATGAACTACCCACCAATGCACTACTGTCCCACGCAAGATGTATGCTAACATGTCTCTTCTCTTAATTTGATCTGTCCACTGTGCTTTCATGTCTTTCAAAAATACAGGAAGATCTTCTGCTCATGTATACCAAGGTACTGCACCACCTATCCATCAAGCAAAATGAAGTCCATTCTTGCGCATAACTATTCTTTTTACCTCACATCCTACTAGTTCATATGTACCATGAGCCCAATTGTCACAAGAAATACTCGTAGTATCACTAATAGAGTGAGAATCCTCCCACTGTAGGATGCCTTCCTTTGATGGTTCATTGACCTCTGGGTCCTGAATAATGCATACATAGATTCTATTTAAGTCCTCCTCACTTAGAGGCTCAACATACGGTGTAGACTTCCCATTTATCAAAGTTATCACAACCCTTTCCTCTTTGTTCTCAAAGCTGATATACCCCTTATTGAATCTCAAATCAACATTATTCGCATAACACCAAGGGTGTCCAAGTAAGGATAGAAAACTATCTACTTCTGCAAGTGCTAATACCTCAAAATCCCCAGTGAATTTGGCCCCTTGTATAGTTATGGATGCATCCTTAAAAACTCCTATGGGAGTGGTCTTAGTCCTATTTGCCATAAACAACACATTAGATGATGGCTGTAATGGAGGTCTCCCCATTTGTACCCATGCATCTAAATGTAAGCACATTGACTTCTGCACCTGTATCAATCAAAATATTGCTCAACAACCATCCATCTACAACAACATTTAGAGTGATCTCTTTATCATAGTCAATGCTATCAGGGGGAAGATTTGCATGTAGGATCTATCCATTCATCTCAAGACTTGCGCATGCAGAGTGTTTCCCTTTTAACCAACTTCCCTAATAGTGGAATGATATTCTCTTAGCACAACATCTTACACACCTCTCTCAGATCATCAATATCAAAGGGGACCTTACTTCTTTCTGATGCTTCCATCTTTCTGGACAACTCTTTTAAGTACATTATATCTCACCTTAAATATTCCTTAGCACTTCCATGGTATCTTGATAAAATTCCTTCTGATGAGCAGGATCTGGGTACCTTGCATGCAAAACCTCCTCCTTGGTGATTTTAGGCTTCTGGTATGATGCCTCTCTTGTGTGTGCCACTTCATGCACGTGTGGTAATCTTCATAGTTCAAGGCCTCAGGTTTTGGTGCTATCTTGGGCATCCACTAGTTTTCCTCCATGCACGCTGGATCCTAACCATCCACGCCTTTGTTTTCCTTACTTATGTTGTTTACTGAGATGCTCATATAAGTCTGGGCACTCCTCATAGCTATGATTCTTTCCACAGAAATAACATGTAACATTCTGGGGACATCCATGCCTATAATGATCAGGGGATCCACATGTATAAGCATGTTCCTCGAGGAAACTCACTTCTTCCTCCACCATGGCCTCATCCTCCATATCCACCTCGATATCCATGTCCTCTTCCACGACCTCCTTCAAAATGGCCCTCATTCCTATCATAGCGCGGTTGATTATGATCCTGATCCTGGTGCTCATTCTTGTCCTTAGAGTTATCTGTTACACTTGTCTGTCATACCCCAATGTCTATAGCATCATGGATCTGACCAATCAACTCAAAAATCCTCAGTATCATGGGTCATGGACCTACAAATCTTGCAAAAGTAGGATACATTCTTCCTTATCATGCGCTATAACAAAGGAAAGTGGCTAGCATCATGATTCAAATGACAGATTTCACAGTCTAACAACAATGAATGTATAGATCTGTGAGGGAAACTATCCTTGGTGTGACCTTCCACTTCACAATCTATACACCAAATCCCTGAGCGCGTTTCATGGGCTGAATTTGCTGATAACTTCTCTAACTATTTTTCCATAGCTGCAATCTGTGCCTCTAAGAATGGACTAATGCCAGTGTCAATGCTCCTAACTTCCTCAGCACACAAATCTACTTCCAGTGCTTCATGTGGATCAGTGTATGTCTTATGTGACAGTGCTCTTCTGAATGGTGTAATCAATCTACCAACAAACCATTGTGCATGCTAGCTGGCATGAATATCATAAGAAATCTTAGATAGAAGTGTCTTAAAATGGGCATCATACTCACGTACACTCTCAGTAGTGCCTTGCTTGATATCCTTGAGTGCACTTATACTCTTCTACTCAAACTCAAGGATATAGAACTCTTTTAAGAAAGCATCCTTCAATGCTGACATAATCCACACAAGTTTGATCAGGGTCAAACTTCCTATACCAGCTGTGTGCACATCCCTGTAATGTCAGTAGTGAATTGACTTGCCTTACACTCAGACAGCCGTGATCCCTTTCACAGTGCCATAAGATTTCACACATATGCACATGTTTGGCAGCATCCTCTATACATCCATACTCCAGGAGATGAAGAGATATATCCATATAGATATTTTATGGTTGTTGCAGACCTTGACCACATAATCCAGAACCTCCTATGTTCCCTCGACCTCTAGAACCACCAGATCCACCAGAACTAGAACCACCTACTACCTCCTAATCCACCACATATAATTGGAATAGGACCTATGTAGATGCACTCCCATGTGCTTCGACAGTAGTACTATACTGATACCTCTATAGTTTGTGAGGTAGTTAAACTTCCTGAGGTGAATCCAACATTCTGCGCACTCACGTTCTATGCAGATTATGCACCTGATAATGCTCCTCCAGATGAACATTGAAGTCTATCTATCTTGCCATTGATGTACTTGCTCCCTTGAATTACTCTTTCTTTCCTACTTCCCAAGTTAGTTTATTGGTTACTTTTCAGACTAGATATTGAAAAACCAAGCGCAAAGGCTAGGTCACCTAAGTGGATTAAGATGCGTTCCCATGACCTAAGTAATCTCTTCTAGTGTACTTCCATGTGAAGCCAAGGGGGGGTATCTATCATTATTTCCAAGGTGGTGGAGTTTCTGATGCTCTGGCTCCATGTCCTCTACATGAGATGTCAAATCCCTCCTGAGCCATCTCTCTCCTCCATGCCATAATCTATGACAACAGAACACACTACTTCTCTATCTCCCTCTCATGCATGCCTCATTATACTTAAGCTCGCATTTATTCTCTCTTGTTTCTCTACCGCTAGTTCTACCATCTTAAACCGAAACCTATTCCTTCTGTCATGCATGGTGGCAAAGTTTAGTTAATTCACCAGTTTACTCTCCAAGTTCAAAATTACCATTAAGATCTTGATCACCGGTAGAATACCTTACAAATATGTTCCTCTTGGATACCGTAAAAACTAGAATTCATCTACCCCTGGGAAAGAGTATGTTGAAATTTAATATTCTAGAATATAACAGCTTAAAACACCACAAAAACACATATCCACTAGCATGAGTCTAGATCAGATTAGCATCATAGAGGTCCTGAAATTCTTCTTATGTCTAGACAAGTGCGTGATACCTCCAATTCCACTGAGATGCATAAGCAATTAAGCCACTTGTATAGATTCTATTGGAAAGATAGTGCAATAAATATCTCATTTAAGTTGTCATACAGGTTTTTTTCTAACCCAAATGCGTGGCATTAAACTCCAGATCCACTATTGAACCATCATGCAAATTCTCCCTCTAGATCATGTATCCATTCCTCAATACTCGTCTAGAGTTAACTAGATATGTCTTCATTGTAAACCATCTTGAAAACAATTGAAAATGAGGTCTCGACAATGGAACCAATGATGCAGCCTACAATTCACTAGATAATTCCATAGTCGTGTCGACACATCACTCATCCTAAACTGAGTGCTCACCTGAAGCACGCAAAGGTACTAGGTACCTCTTTAGGGTTACTATAGCCAGGATGTTAACATGATGAGGAAGAAACATATAGATTCATAACCAATCCATCATTCTATGATGCATGCTATACCCTCAGATCCATGAAAGAGACAAGCTTAAACAGTAATCATGATTAAATTAATAACATTCACTACTCAACTACACACAGGAATGAAACTCAGATTTAATCAATATCTTCCATCTATTAATAAATTACATAAGTTATCCTTATAGTACTGTCAATCTATACCAATGCGTGTATGGATTTGATACAGTAATCCAGTCATATGCGCATATATTTTTATGCTTACCTCTTATGCTCTGCACATACATACATCTCACACATCTCATACATCTCTATCTCTCTATCCCCCATGTACTATGTACCTAACATCATATATATATAGGTGGGGACTTACCCTTCATCACTTACCTATTCTAGAAATAGGCCACATGCCATTGATAGCCACACACCATTTACAATCATAGTCACATGTGTAAGTGCATGCTATCTATAGTCCTCTAACAAAATTAACTGAAATGATAATCTTATTCTCAGATTGTCTCCATGAATAGATTCTTCAAACTGACTTCTCCAAAGATAAAAAACGCGTGGCGCACATGTCTTTGCCTCGTTGGTGTGTGTCCTGCATGCCATCTTCCAAAAATAGGTCTTCATGCTAAAAATTGGCTAAGTCCTGAAATGCTGAACTTTTTCTTCTACACGTGTGGGTCCTTCCTGTCCATTCACGTGCTCATGGTAAACCAAGCCTTCTATCCCACACAGACTCCTTGTGTGATCTTTGACAAGTATTCTTTGATCAACATAATCCTAACTCCATCCGGAGCTCCTGGAATCTTATTTTGAAGCTCAGTAGTTGTTTTAGGCCTCTGTACTCTGCCTAGGCTTGCGAACCCTACTTTTTATTCAGACTGCTCCAAGTCTTAATACACATGAGTGTGTGTTGAAGGATCCACATGAAATGATGAAGGGGAAGTGTTACTAAAAGTACTAGAAGTAACATGTGTTGTGGGTGAAGTGGGATAAGGAAGTGTAGATAAGGTAGGAGTAGAATGAGAAGAAACAACAGTAGGTGGAGACTCATGCACTCTGGTAGAATAAATCTCAGGATAAGAAGAGGATGGACAAGGGGAGGCACTCTCAACAGTGTAAGAAGAAGGAGACTTGGTAGGAATGAGAGACGAAGTAAGATGATCAATGCTAGCTGGAACACTAATATCAATAGGATCATTAAGGTAATGATAATGTGTCGATGAACTAGAATGGGATGTTGGGAAAACACAATGAAAAGTGGTAGGAGACATGGGAGTAGCAATAGGAGTGGTCAGAAGAGAGGTAGAAGGTAGACCAGGTTGGGAATCAATGCCTAATAGATAATCTGTGATAGAAGGATCTAAAACATCCGGTGGCATATCATAAGAAGAATAAGAAGGATCACATGCCATCAGATGACATAGTGTACAATGAGTAAAAGAAACAAGGTCATCAACAAGGCATATGCCGATAGGAGAGTCAATAGGATTGGTGGGCACATGTTTTTGACCTTCTAGGAGGATTTTTTGAGTGGCATCGGGTAAGGTCATAAGAGTACTATATAAATCTGTAAGTTCAGCGATGGTAGCCTCATCATAAATAGGGTTGACACTAAAATGTGACATGGTAATAAAAGAAGAGCTACGTTAATGACAGCTAATTAAAAAGTAACAATGTTCAAAATGATGAGTTCACCAAAATGATTAATTGAAAATAGGATTTTTAACTATTTTATGAGTTAATCTTAGTAGAAACTAAGTGCTATATCGAAGTGCTAGATCTAAATATTTAACTTTTTGTAGTTGAATTGATTGAAATAATAGAAATGGGAGGGATATGTTACTAACATATAAATAACTTACCTCACTATGTGCTAGACTATAGCAGATTGATACATTGTAGCTGAGTGGGACGTATCACCCAATCTGTGTGGATTTTATCTAATGAGGAAATTTATATTATGACAAATTCAAGGCCCTATCCCATATGGTGCAAGCAAAAAATGGAATGTGGAGGATCCGCAAAGATGTAAGTTAAAATAATTTCATCTTATAGGTGAAATTTAGATATACGATCAACCTCATAAAACAATTATACTATTGTAATGAATATGACCTGGACCATGCTCTGATACCAAATGTTTGGGTACAATATTTCACAAATAATTAAACACAACAATAATATTTTTTCTATATATTTCAATCATATGTTCATAAAATTTTAAGGGAGTGGATCTCCTTAAACTAAGGAATCCGATAAAACCTCCACAAACTACTCAAACTAATGTTAAGAGGATTGTTTCAACCACCATGCAACAATATATGTACGCAATAAAAAATATGTGCCTTATAGAATGATAATTCCTAACAACATTGTAATTACATGTACATGGAGGATTTTCCATGTCCATATATTATGTAAGAAGGAAAAATAATTGCAGTCAATATGCCTTAGTTGATAGTTTCTCTAAATACGTGTGATGTTCGCCCAAAATCATAGGGACGGGATGCTTTCCTTAAACTAGGGATCTCTTTCTCAAACCTTCATGACACTAGTGACCTCAAACTAATGATTAGGAGGATATGTTTCAATACACGGGGTAACAATATATGTACTGAACTAACAAATATATGCCTTATAAATGATAGATTCCTAACAATTCCCCCTTTAATGCAAACATTGTAGAAAAACATTCACATACTCATCGACAAGGGTGCCCCGAGGCACCCCTATGTGCATGTCCAACTATGTGCACTCATAGACCTGTAGACTATAAAGATGAAAGTCTGAGCTGACTACGACTTCCATGAGACACTTTAAACATGATTACCATAAACGTCATACATGATAGGAACCCATGACTGAACTATCCACCTAACCTCTTATTTTTTGGATCTCCCATAAACCTTTTCAACACCCATGAGAAAGTAGGTCCACTAGTGAATTCTTTTGGTCTGCAAAACATTTTACATCATAAGCTTACATAGAAAACATTGTTCACTTTTACCAAACCGTAAGAAGTAAATGTGTCACATTTGAAACGATTTCACATTACTAAGGCACATGCAGAACAAAGACATTCTTAATTGTAACCACTATTAGTTAGTAATGCTACCAATGCAAGATCTTGAACATACATGGACATAATTCCACTACCACTAAGACAAGGTGCCCTTGACTTTAGAAAGTTTGGTTACAAACATGGGAAATGGATCACATTGGTGTCATGAGGATTTTTATTCATTTTTTCCCCTGGCCAAAAATGGGTACATTTGATCAAAAATTAGACATTTGGCATATCTCGCATAGAGCTTAAATGGATATACAAGTAGCAAATAAGATCAGAGAAAATGTGACAGCTAACCATGGGGGATTTCTTTTATTCTTTTCCCAACTCCTAAGATGCCATACTTGGCCAAACACCTATTAGCCTGATTAGACTAAGATAACTGGGATGTCAATGTATGCTAGTATAACATCAAAATCTAGGAGTGACAATAAAAATGTAGTAAATGAAGCATATACAATGGAACTTGTAACAAATAAGAGTAATAAAAGTAGACAAACCCTAATATGTGTAAGAAGAGTAAGAGTAATAGAACTCAATTGAATAGAAGATTCCTGTCAAGACTAGTTTTTTTAGAGATAACTAGGGAATATAGAACTCGACAGTGCAGATTGAACTACTGCAGAAGCTCCAAAAAAGGATGGATCTAGAAGTATTTGAAGCTGGACTACAAGAACTTGGAGAGGGTAATGAGGATACCCTACAAATGCTACTGGTCTAAAAACTTGGTGCTCATAACAATGTACATGCTCTAAAACCCTGAATCTCACATGGTCGCTGGAAGATGGTCTATGAACCTTCACTATTCATCGCATTAGATTCGTTTCCCGTACCAAATGTTGCCAATAATCCAAGATGATATAAAGGCTTGCAAAATACTAAGAAGAGGCATCAAAACCCTAAAAAATAAATATGAAAATGAATGGTTTAGACTGACCTCAGCCACCACAACTAGTGGGCTTACTAACTAAGTGTTATACTACATTATCAGACCCAAATGTAGTCCTTGTGAGTGTGTGCACAATCGTGCCCTAGGTGCTCTTTTTCCATTTGCCACACTTTGTGAAGTAGCGAGAAATATAATAAATGTAGAAAATGTAGATAGTATGTGTGTATGGAATAGAATAGAATCCCTCCTCCTCTATGAATGTGTGATGCAAATGTCCTAACCTTATTAGCTTGAATGTATGGTAGCTATGTGGATGAAAGTGATCTAGTAGATTCAACCCTAGATGGAGTTATGGTAATGATAGGCTGCAATGATGCTAGGTCCCTCATTATCGTCTCATAAGCTTTATATTTATAGGGTTATCTTGATATAACTTCTTGGAAGTAACCCTGACAATGGCCAACCACTGAGAAGAAGATAAGGATGACCAACATCTAGAATTGACCTAGAAATAGTGAAATAGGTTGTACATAGACCGAGGCACCCTGGGTGGGACCAAAATGCACTCGGGGCGCCCCATTACGGCCTCAGGTGCCCAGATTGAGGGCTAGAAATAATCATGGGAGTGACAAAATGGGGTGACTAGGCATATGGCTGTAAGAGGTTGGTAATGATGAAATATAAGATAAGAACAAGATGGTCAAAATATGGAGGGATTAATTAGTACTTTCTTCACTCAAGAACCTTTTAAATAGTAGTATGAGATCTGAGATAAATAATGTCTAAAGTGCATGATATTTGTGACTACATTTTTCCCCCCACTTTATATTGGTAAGTGGAAATCTTGGTAACACAAAGTAGATAGAGATGTGTACCTAATATACCATGAAGAGTGTAGTAGATAACATGTGTCGAAGGACTAGACTCAATCCTGGAATGACTAAAAGAAAGATGTGGAGGAGAGTGGAAACTAAAGATGAAAAATGCACAAAACAAAAGTGAGGAGAGTGAACCTAGGGTGGAATGCACATGTAGTTGATGTTGATGTGTGTATTGTACCTACATAGATTAGTATAGACAAGTTTCCATCGATAGTATCATTGTCGTTGACATGCTATTGTTTTTGTTGTTACCCACCCATTTTGACTACTTGTATCTCATATGACTGGACCTGCAAGGATAAAATGATCAAGTAGTCAAATATATATGTATATAAGTGTAAAAATGCTATGTAAAAGACACATGTGCATGTATGTAAAAATACATGTAGAATAGTAAAGTACAAAAAATGAAAATTGTAAATGGAACATGTGCACCTTATCCATGTCGAGAGAAATAGGTTTTAGAAAGGATATCCTTGTGCTGTCACGGGTTTTTTTGAAGATCTCACATGCCACCCTAATTCGAAGAAGTATATAGAGGAAATGCTCTAAGTTTCCTCCAACCTTTAACTACTTCTATTGAACTGTGTGTGAGGATATCTCTCTACTGTCCTAGTTTTTTAGGTGGTTTTACTGTTAGCGGTACGGATGAACTGTTGGGAGGCCATTCCACTATATCCTCCTGAGCCTATTAACTTCTCCCCCGAATTGCCTAAGGACACCATGTCCTGTAAAAGTTTTTGTGTATGGAGTTCATAGAATGGTCTGAACTCACTTGCTATGTGTGAATTAGTGTAGATACAATGTGTTAGTGGAAACCCTCAATTATGCTCCCCTCTTTGGGGGTGCATGTAATGACCCTAGAAGGAGAATCCGACCCCAAAAGAGGACCAACCACACTCTGGCTTGTAGAAATCTACTATGTAGGGGAAAAGGAAAGTGCTAAGTAGATACCAAGGCGCACACAAAAGGGGATGGCTAGCCAATACAAGTGTTAGTCCAAATACATGCATGCAAATAAGTGTAAAAGATGCAAATAATGTAGAAAAACTACCAAGTATAGTAGTGTAAACACGCAAGAGAACAAGCAGACCGCACAAAGTGGGTTTCAAACATGGGACATCACTCATGATGTCGCAAGACACGGATGACTGAAAACAACAATCAAGTGTGCACCCAAGCAAAGGGAAAATCCCACAAACAATGGAAAACAACGCAGATAAGTAAAAAACAAACATGTAGTCAAGGAAACATATAGTACTACAAAAAAAGTGCTGCACATAGAACACCTGTTAGCATGTTAGAGTGAAAAATGATATGTCAAAGCATGTAGAAGCAAGTAGTAAAAGATGCTAAGTACAAAATGAAATAATAACACCTGTATGAGATGAATGTGGATACCCCCAATGACCAATATAGTAAGGGTAGAAGGTGAGTATCCAGGCTGCGTATAAATGTCATGTATCTATAATCACACTAAACAAAGGTGTGAACGTGCATGCATGTATGATAATGACACATAGGAAAACAAGCTAACATGTGTGATAGAATGAGCATGCAATACACTAGTAAGCAAGAGTAAATGCTACCAAGACAATGTAATATGTTGTGGATGGATGGAATGGAATGCAAGATGGAATGATAGGAGTAGCATGCCCCCCAAAGTGTATGAAAGTGTATGCAATGAGGTTCATTTTCTTTTCCCCCTCAGTAGTCAAGGAATGAACCATAAATGAGAGTCCATCATCAGGAAATAGTCAAGTAGTGCTGGTTTTGTTTAGCATGCTGAGATGAATGTGTATGTGTAGTGGTGATGAAATGCGACAGGGGGAGAAGATGCATGTGAGCCCTATAACTGAAGCATCTATCATGAATTTGTTGATAAGAGGAGTGACGATTTATCCCTAAGTGTATATCACTATGGAAGGAGTGTATGGGAATGAGATATATGAAAAAGAGGTGCATGGACCCTATAGCCTAAGCGTATACCACGACTTGTTGAATGAGTGAGTTATGATTTAGCCCTAAGTGTATATCACTAGATGATTGTAAAAGAAGCCGAAAATGTAGCCTATAACGTATGTCACTTTAATATGGGTGATGATGGTGTAAGAAGCGTAGATATGTAGGTGGTGGAAAATGAAAGGTGGTGTTTGTATGGACTAAGCATAGACCACTATGTGATGAATAAGGTGAGGGTGGTGATTTAGCCTAAAGTGTATTCCACTAATTTGATGAGTAGGAGAAATGATGATGTAATAGGATGACTTAGAATAGGATAATAGAATATGTGATGATAGGATGTAAGAGGATAATGAGGAATTGATGAAAAGAGTGGTAATTTAACCTAAGGTGTATACCATTATGGGATATGATGACGAGTGTGGGTGATGATATAGCCTAGAGCATCGGTCACTAGTTCGAGGAATGTGGTATGATGATATGTCACATGTAGGTAAGGTCAATTTGTTTGGTAAATCCTTAGAAGTTGAGTATGGACCGAGGAACTAGAGTGCGTCATAGGGTGGGGAGTGTAGCGCGTAGAAGACAATGGAGTCCAGAAACGACCAAGGTATGTGAATGTGTATGGTAGGAAATGTAATGTAGATTATGTAATGGGTATGGAATGTAATAGAATATGTGGGTAGGTAGAATTAGAATGCGTACTGATGATAGATAAAACTAGACCCAAGTATAAGGAAATCTAGTGTAACATGTAGAATAGGTAATATGTATGAATGCAATGTGGGTGTGTAGGATGTATATGTAGTGTGAGAGATACTATGATAGGTGTAGGTATAATATGTGATGGTAAAAGCTAGACTCATATACAATGTGAATAGTGTAAATGTAGAATGAGAGGAGGGAATGCAAAACTAGGCTCATATACAATGATGACTAGTGTAGTGTGTGCTATGAAGATATAATGTAGGATGATAAAATGTAAATGTATAGGTCCTGTAGTGTAGTGTGTGGGGTTTAGTGTAATGGTAATCCCTCAACAGTCCAGTGTGAACCGAAGCACTAGGGTGCGTCATTGGGTAGTGAGGGTGTGATAATATGTGATAAATATGTCGATATGTGAGGGAATGAAAATGTATGGATGCGAGAGGAATCAATGTGAGGGTGCGGGAGGAGGGGGGAGTATTTAATGGCTAGACCCCCTCAACTGGATAGGAAAAAAGAATCACCCAATAAGGCCGAGGGACTGGTGTCCATCAACCCATACATGAGAGGAGTGCGGTGTATGTTGGGCCCCCAAAATATTGGCTAAGTACAAAAAGGCACGTAGGCGCGCAAGGCCTAGTTGAAGAAGGGTGCACAAGGAAAAGGCACGTAGGCGCGCAAGGCCTAGGATAGGGTTTAAGAAAACCCATGGTGCATGTGTGGATACATATAAAGTTTCAGGACTTAGCCATATTTAGCATATTGGGTAGGACACGAGAAAAGCATGACCCGATAGCGAATAAGGAGTGGATAAGGTGCCATCTTGGCAACATGATGCCCATGAAAGGAATATGCTTAGTGATAGAGGATTCCAGAAGACCATCATTACAAGGAGTGGAGAGCTCAGATATGAAGGAGCATGCTTCTATGGATGGCCACTTGGACACTTGGCAATAGATTTGTAGCCCCTGAAATCAATTTGGTGGTTGAAGATGCCTATAAATACAAGTGCCTGCAGAAGAATAAGCAGAGCAAGAGCAGATCGGGTATACCTAGAGGAGAATATCAAGAGTGGAGCTCTACAGAAATACTATGAGAACTCTGTGGGATTGGGTAGAGGCTATATAAGGGAGTAATGTATTAAGGGGCTGGGATATAAATTTTTCTTTGTATGGATGAAGGAGATGATCCTTGCTATGATGTATGACTTCGGTCTAATCAAGATGTGGTAGTCTAATGGATCCAATGAATGTAATGAGGTTACAAACATGAATGAGTATGAATGTAATTTATTTGGTTCATATCTATATATTTTCATTTCTATTCATGGATGTTATGGAATAGATGTAAATCCTTATGTATTTTCCTTTCTACTATAGTTCTATCTTTTATCTATATGTACCTTCTATTTGGAATGAATACATTTGTCTAGAGGCCTTCGTGAGCCCTATGATGATTGTATGTCTCATTTCCACCTTTATTCATTAATTTCTTGACATAGATGATGGTTTCCCACTTAACTCACATAAAAGAGAGACTCGGTTTCCGTGCGTTCCTTGAGTGAGTGCCCAGCACCCACTGGGTGATAGGCCGACGTGCATGGGATCCCCTTGTTCTTTGGTGGGTGTAAAAATGACTACATCTTGGTTCCGTTGCTAGGACCTCTTTTCAAAGTTGTAGTGGGAAATGGCATGCATCATGGTCTAGATAATGAGTAATGAAAAAACGCCTAACTCTAGAGAGTGTTGAATCTTGGTTTAGGAACAAAGAGGATGAGTTTTCTCAGAGATTTAATACTGGGCCCAAGTTTGATGCACAAAGGTGGGTGGAAGAGAATCTCTACCATGAACTACATGAATTTTTTTCTCTTTTTTCCTGATAGAGCTA
This sequence comes from Taxus chinensis, assembly GCA_019776745.2. Taxonomy (NCBI): domain Eukaryota; kingdom Viridiplantae; phylum Streptophyta; class Pinopsida; order Cupressales; family Taxaceae; genus Taxus; species Taxus chinensis. The sequence continues at coordinate 683,665,741 of CM034152.1, forward strand.
TATGAATGGCTCTTAGCATATGTGTCTAGAGAAAGTTGGTTCTATAGAGCACATGTGTGGACACAAGAGGACTATTAGAAGTTGCAGGATACAGATCTGACCTAGACAGATGCTGTTGATCAGTGGTGGAAGAGAGTGTTGGCCAGCTACACTCTGGAGTACACTATTTCCACATATTCTTGTCTAGAATTTGTTGATTTTGATTTTTTGCGGGAGCCTAAAGGATCATTTCTACATGCTATTCCTCTAGCAATGAAGATATTTATTGTTACCTTGAGTTCAGAGGCATTTTCGATGGCTGACTAAACCATTCTGAGTGTTGGGAAAGGAAGCTAGGGTGGAGGAAGATGGTAGATATTCTGACAGAGAAAGAAATGGAGGAGAGATGACTTAAGTATAGTGAAGCGTGTGAAAGGGAGATTGCTAGGCAATGCGAGGTTGCAGGTGTGATGGATCTATGGAGGAAAATGTTATGGGAAGGAGTGGAGGTTCACGCAGAGGATGTGGGACATGAGCAGTCTGTGCTACCCCATCTTGAAAAATGTGTAAGAGAGACCCCTTTGGCTTCTGATGAGATTTTGTCATGTGGAGAGAAAAGAGTCGTTTGTGCACATCTAAACCCACATAATGACCAAACCCTGGTGCTTGGTTTTCCAGATCAAGGAAGGAGTATCGCTAACCCAGTTGGTATTAGTAGAAGTGATGGATCTGTGCCCAGGAGATACAATTTCTCATTTCCCACTTCTATGGCTACGCATACTATTCCAGTATTCAGAGGAATTTTTGGACAAGCAGAAAGTACACAAGCCTTCGGTCTCACATCTGGGAGTGGCATAGGGTACACTAGTAGTAGTGGGGCATTATCACAGACCATCGGTACACAGTTCAATGGAACTTTTGGGACCCTTGGCATGGCCACTATAGGACCTGGTGGATTCGGGGGGTCAGGAGGAACATGACCTAGTGGATTTGGTGGATCTAGTGGCTCAGGAGGCACATGACCTGATGGATCTAGTGGATCCGGCTGAGGAGGAAACACTGAAGGAAACCAAGGCTCTGGCTCAATAGGAAAGGGGCCCCAACCACATCCTCAATTCTTCTTTGAAATTTCTTTACATTTTCCAGATTACAGAGGTATTGAAGATGCTATAGAACATGTTCACAAGTGTGAGTTGTTATGGCACACGAAGGGGATCACAACCTCGGAGCGGAAGGCCATTCAGTTTGTAACGATGTTGCAAGGGCGCACACATAGCTGGTATGGGAAATATGAACTTCATCAAATGTTGGTGGATTATATTGCTTTAAATAATGGCTTCTTGGTAGAATTCCATATCCCCAAGTTTAAACAGAAGAGCATCATCACCCTGAAGGATATTCAGCATGGAATGGCGAAGAGTGTGTGGGAGTATGACGCGAAGTTTAAAACTCTCATGTCAAAATTTTCATATGAAATTCACCCTTCACAACATGATGAATGGTTTGTTGGGGGGTTGATAAATCCATTTAGAAGAGCTTTATCTCATAAAAATTTCATAGACCCGCGCGAGATGTTAGAAGACGCTCTGTGCGCCGAAGTTGTTAGAAGTGTTGATACTAGTGTTATCCCATTCTTGGAGGCTCAAATTACTGCTATGGCTAAGCAGCTGGAGAAGTTGTCTATGAACTCAGCCCATGAGGCTCGCAGTGGAATATGGTGTACAACTTTTTAAGTAGAGGGGCATGCCAAGGATAGTTGCCCCAGAGGACAATACATGCCGTAGTAGTAGACTATGAAATTTGTCCTGGGGACCATGATACGAGTAGATGTCCCCTGTTGTAGCGCGTAATTTGGAAGAATGTGTCTTATTACTATAAAATTTTCACCTCTACAACCCATGATACTAAGGACTATAGAATGATTGACAAAATCCATGAGGCCATTGATCATAGGGTGCACCAGACCAGCATTGCTAGTAGCTCTAAGGAGGATGATAGCCATTATGAAGGATGCTCGGATGGAGGAGTGCATGGAAGGGGATTTCACAGAGGATTCCACAGTCGTGGTAACCACAGAGGAGGAAGAAGTGAGTTCCCATGTGGAACCTGTTTTAATTGTGGGTCTACAGGTCACTACAAGCGTGAGTGCCTAGACTTATTATAGTGCTCATGGTGCGGGAAGAAACACAAGTATGAGGAGTGCCCTGAGTTGTTTGAGCACATGAATCAATAGCACCAAAAAGACAAGGGCGTTGCAATGGTAAGCATTAAGAAGGTGAACACACAATGGATGCCATGAGTGACACATGATGTAGGTTTGGAATATTTTATGGTAACAACAAGAGAAGAGGCCGCATGCATAAAGGAAATACCAAGGTAGAAGAACCTAGTTTCAAGGGAAGAAGTGATACATGGGAAGTACCCGGATCCTGTGCATCAGAAGGAAGTATATCAAGAGACCATGGATGTCATTCAGAGTTTACAAGGAGAAATATAGTGTCTAAAGAAGTATTCCAGGAGGGAGGAGCAAAGAAGGAAGGTTGAGGCACCAAAGGATGACCTGGATGAGGTCAAGGAAGTATGCAAAATTCTAAGGCAAGAGAATATTATTCTCTTGCTAGGAGCATGGTTGAAAGAGAAGGCACCACGCACCAGAGAAGAGTGTGAAATGCAGGTCTTGCATGTAATCCTCCCCCCTCACAACCTTGAATATGATAGGGATATCATGTTAAATGCAATCATGGATGGATGGCTCCTTAGTAATATCCTCATTGAAACAGGTGCGTAAGTCAATGTTATCACCTTGGATGCATGACATCAGATGAGAAGGCTTGCATTACAGCCATATTCGAATGTGCTGTATATGGCAAAAAAATGAAGGCAATGCCCATCGGTGTCTTAAAGGATGTAACTATCACCATTCAGGGGGCTAAGTTTACTGGGGAATTTGAAGTCTTCATGCTCGCGGAGGCAGAAAATTTCCTAGCAATAATTTGGTGCTCATGGTGCTATAAAAATAATGTGGATCTTCGGTTCAATAAGGGGTACATCAGATTTGAGAAAAAGGAAGAAAGGGTTATCATTCCCGTTGCAGATGGGAAGTCAACGCCATACATAGAGCCCTTAGGAGAAGAGGTCCTTGATTGGATTTATGTGCGTTCTATTCGAGACCCAGAGATAATCCATCCTACTGATAGAGTTATCCAGTTTGAGGATGCTCAGTTAGTAAGTGACACCATTAGTCTAGCATGTGATAAATGGGCACATGGAAATTATGAGTTGGCTGGGTGACAATTGAAGGGGCTTGTAACCAGAGCACCTAAGGCACACTTTCCTAGGCACCTAGGAGGAAGGAAGTTACCTAAGTATTTTGAAGGGGCTTACAATGAGACCTTCTTGCAAGAAATGGAGGCCCAGTGGAGAAAAGGGAATGAACAAAGGGGGATGCTAAGTTACATCCTACTCAGAACTATTGTGCGCTGGTGGGAAACGCATTGGGATAATATCTTGAAATGGCACAAAGTGATAATTACCTTATCTATTCAGTTCTCTAGAAGCAATGCGCCCACCACCATTAAAGACTACCATGGTAAGGAGCCCACCTCTTTCCACATCCAAGCATGTGAGAGATCCTGAAGGGAAGGTGTGGAAGCTTTATCTCTATCCCTCTGGGTACAAAAATTGTATTCTATATTATAGAGTTATGCATGCACATGGTACATCCACTCTGAGACACACCGTCAAACAGGGAATCGACAAAAACTAGTGGCTGATCTCATCTAAACATTTGAGTATTGAAGCACCAAACCATCAGTGGATAAGGAATTACAGGAGGTCAAGTGCCTTATGATGGGGGATTGTGCAAAGGTAGAGGATAGGCTTGTAGAATTGCCTAGAGAGCCATGCTTGGAAGGAAATTTTTGTGAAGATGAGTCTGATGAGGTGTAGTTTGAGTGCGCATGTGTAGAAAAAGATAAAGGCAAGATGGTATATGTAATAGATGGTGAAGAGATGAAAAATTTGGAGGTTAACCATTCTCTAGGCTCGCACGAAGTGATGGATAGTACTGATGAAAGAACATGTGCCTACCATGAGCCCATGAAGACTAAGAAGGTTAATATTGGGTCAGAGGCGGAACCCAAGGAAGCTATCATTGGAGATTACTGGTTGGAGAAGGAAGTCTCTAAGATCATTGATCTTTTATGTGAGTTTGAGGATTTATTCCCATATGGGTATCATGAGCTTAAAGACATCCACCATTCCTTGGGGGAGATGAGGATAAAGTTGAAGGAAGGTGTGCACCCAGTTAGGAAGAGACCAGATTGGATGAGCCCCAATTTACGTGTGAAGGTCAAGGAGGAAATAAACAAAATGATAGCTTCAGGAATCATAGAGGTTATGGAGGAGTCAGAGTGGATAATTCCAATGGTGATTAGTATAAAAAAGGATGGAAGGATACAAATATGTGTTGATTATAGGGATATGAATGTAGTGTGTCATTGATCCCTTTCTAACCCTGTTCACTGAAGAAGTCTTGTAAGGAGTGGTAGGGCACGAAGTATACTCTTTCACGGATGGGTTCTCAGGCTATCACTAGGTGAGGATTGCAAAGGAAGACCAGAGATAGACAATATTTTCCATTGAGTGGAGACATTTTGACTATATGGTCATGCCTTTTGGGTTAAAGAACACACCTACTATGTTCTCATGCATTGTAGTGTAGGCCTTCAAGGAGTTCATCTGATTGGACTGTGTATGGATTGGTCAAGGACCATTGTGAAAATCTGAGATTGATTTTTGAAAGGTGTCGGCAGTTGAGGATATCCCTCAACATTAAGAAGTGTGTATTTTCTACCCCGTTCGGGACCCTGTTGGGACACATCATATGCAAAGAAGGCTTACTGGTGGATCCTGCCAAAATTGCAGTAATTGTGGGATTAGGGGAGATAACTAGTCAAAGCATAGTATGCAGGTTTCTTGGACATGTGGGCTACTATCGAAAGTTCATCAAGGGGTATGCCAAGATTTCCATGCCTTTAGAAGAGTTTCTCAGACATAAAAGTGCCTTCCATTAGGGAGAGGCACAACAGAAGGCACTTGACACTTTGGAGGATAGGATTATCACTGCACCCATCCTATGTTTCCCCTCTTGGGATAAGCCTTTCCATGTTCATGTGGATGCCTCAGGAACAACCATTGGGGCAGTGCTTGCATAACCTGGTGAGGGAATTGTTGATCACCCTTTTTTCTTTGCAAGAAGGAAGTTGACACGAGCAAAGTATAATTACACTACGATTGAGCGCAAGGTATTTTTAATGATCTACGCACTTCATAAATTTAGACAGTATCTACTGGAAACTCCCTTTATCTTCTACACTGACCACATGGCATTAAAATATTTTGTGAACAAGTCTATTCTACAAGGGTGCATATGTCGGTGGGTACTATTGTTCCAAGAATTTGAGTTCACGGTGGTTGTGAAACTAGAAAAAAGTAATTCCAGACCTGATCATTTATCTAGGATTGATTCAGGGGAGGATGCGCAGAGCATTGAAGACACCATGCCAGATGCACAACTGTTTAGGTTACGCCGTGTGCCCTCAGATTTGGAGGACATTGTAGTATTTATCAAAATAGGTGTGGCGCCAGTCAGGATGAAGGCCTTGGAGAAGAAGAAGTTGGCAATACGCGCCACACCCTACATGTTAATTAGTGAATATCTATACAAAATGGGTCATGATGAGGTTCTGTGCTATTGTATGCTAGAACATGAGTGCATTCTAGTTATGGAAGAGGTGCATGGTGGGATTGCAAGATGAAACTATGCGGGAAATGCAACCACGTGGAAGATTCTTCTCGCAGGGCTTTGGTGGGAGACCATTTATCAAGATTTCATTGAGTTTTGCAAGGCCTGTGACCATTGCCAGCGCCTTGGAAAACCTAGAAAAAGGGATGAAATGCCTTTGCACCCTATCCCTAGTGCTGAACCTTTTGAGAAATGGGAAATAGACTTTGTAGGTCCTATTGCACCAGAAACATGTAGGATTGGATCATGCTATGTAATCAATTACACATACTATTTGACAAGGTGGGCAGAGGCAGCCCTAACTAAAGATAGTACAACAGCTAAAACAATAAAATTTTTGTGGGAGAACATTATCATGAGTTATGGATGCCCATTGAGTTTAACAAGTGATAGAGGTATGGACTTCCTTAATGAAATGGTCTGGATTCTGTTGTCAGAATTCATGGTGGCCCATCACAAAACTACTCCCTATCAGTCTTAGGAAAATGGAACTGCTGAGGCATTTGATAAAATACTTAGCCACACATTGACTAAGATTTGTGATGTTGGAAGACAAGATTGGGATGAAAAGGTATCAACCGTATTATGGGCTTATAGGACAACTTATAAAAGGATGAATAAAGCCACACCATTTCAATTGGTGTTTGACGCGGAGGCTGTCTTACCAATTGAATTCATGTTATCTTCTCTGCGTATAGCGTGCATAGGAGGATTGGATGATGAGGAAGTGCTGGAAGAAAGAATTTACAAGTTAATGTAATTAGATGAAAGATGATCATTCGCCAGGTGGAGAAAAATAGTAGAAAAAGAAAAGCAAAAAGCATGGCATGATCGCCACATTAAGAACAAGAAGTTTGAGGTTGGGTAGATGGTCTTACTATATGATTCAAATTTTTTGCGCCATCCTGGAAAGTTAAAATTCCATTGTTTGGGTCCCTACATCATCTCGTACATGCTTGATTCAGAAGCGTGCTAGTTACAAGTGCTGGATGGGACGAGATTGCTAGGACACTTCAATGGGAGTAGGCTGAAGCCCTACTATAAATAAGTCTTCTTAGTGTTTGTAAATAAGGTAGTGTTGCCAGTTAGTTTAGGATTTCCTTTAATGCATTTTCTTTTCTTGTGTTTCCCTTTCTTGTTGTTTCTTTGTGTTGCGCCTTAGGTGCCAGTAATCTCATTACTTTTTGAAGGTTGTAACTATATAGAGGACCGCACATCATTTTAGTGTGGGTTTGAGTAAGGTGGAAGAAATTGAAGTGTGAAGCACCAGGAAGGATTGCATTAGAAATCTCAGTTGAATGGCCCTGTGAAGGAAGTACATGCAAGGAAAGGTGTAAAAGGAGGATTGGTGTCAGGGTAAGGCTACATTGGGGATCCACGTACAAGAGAGGAAAACACATAAAATCAACACGAGGTAGGCGAGAGAAAAAATCATGTAAAGGATGGAAGAAGTTCCTTTAGCGCTATTGATGCATGCGTAAGAGTCTTCTGTCAGATGGATTGGTTACACACAAGAAGGTTGTAGAATTGTCCACGCAAGGTTGGGCACATGAGTAAAAGTGCTAAAGTCAGACTTTGGTGAAAAATCCACATTAAGTGTTAAATTATGGTGGTAGGTAAGGTAGCATTTAATGTTAAAAAGTGGGAAAAAATATAAATAGAAATTTGGGAAATTCATTAATTACTTTGTGTATACGAAGAGAGAAGTGCTTTGGCACCATTGCAAACTAGGGCTTCCAGAACTGATCCATGTGAAGAAAAATTTGAAGAGTTTGAGTGTGAGTAACTAGTTTGGATTTGCAAACCAGAAGGAAGGGATTTCACTGGAGTAAGAGTAGTTGTGAGAAGGCGTCGTCTTGTGAAAGGATTATCCTAGTTAGGGTTTGAAAAAATAAGGCACGGGTTTAAGAAGTTTTATTCACAAGTTTGAGATCTAAAGTTGGAAGGAGTGGAAGAGCAGAGTAACAAAAAGAGATTGAAGTGATAAGAGGACCTAGACAATGACACCCACGAAACCACTAGAAGCACCTAAGAAGGGCAAGGGCAAGGGAAAACAACAAGAGACTACCGCAAGTACCAATGAGGAGTGGTATGCAGAAATATAGTACCTGGATGGAGTTTTTCTTGAGAAGGAGTGGGAATCCCATTTGAGAAAGATGGCGGTGAGCGATTATAACCATTGCACAAACATAACAAAGAAGGAAATGGCGCTGGAGTTAGTGCGATCGAATAACAAAAGGACACCAAAGGGTTTTCCCATCTATAGCGATGAAGTCAAGGTGAAGTTGAAGAAGGTGCATTTATTGTAATGATATGAGTTACCCTACTTTGGAAAGCCAGAGTGTCTCTATCAGTAGCTGATGTCGCACATGCATGAGGACCAATTTCACTTTGCGGGGTGTAAGATGCGCATAACCCCTTAGCTGATTTCAAAATTCATAGGTCTTATTTATGAAGGAGAAGATATAAAAGATGACTTGTGTGACAAGGAAGCAATTAAGGACACAATGGCTATGTATGTGTATAAGAAGGAGTCAAGGTACTTTGATATCGAGGATATCCAAGACCCAGTAATGAGAATGGCCACACACCTGGTAACAAAAATCAATGTGTAAGAAAGATGGAAGCATGTAAGCAAGTCCTAGTTGAATGATCCAAATTTGTTCTCCCTTTCAAGCCGAGCAGCAACACAGATTGGACATGGAGCTTAGAGATAGATAGATCATAGTGTGTGTCATTTTGTAGCTGGGGATGAGATCTAACTGGCCCTTTGTTACTCAGATTTGTGGAGAGATGGATAACACCTTTAAGAGGATTTGACCTGTCCTCACTACTTTAGGCTGTGCCTCTTTGACCAGGGTGAGAGGACCCTTAGTGTAACCTCTTGTTTGATGAAGGAGATGGAGATATCCTTCTTTTGGACAAATTTTATGAAGAAAACCTTGGGAAAATATGGTCAATACTCCATAATTTAACTCTTAAGAGTTGTCACTTCTAAACGATGGAGATACTTTCAACACAAGGCTAAGGTTACTGAAGACATTAAGAAATCCTGAGTGTTCTGCATATTTTAGTAAGTAGATTTTGTTCCTTTGTTGATATACAGGGAAAAACAGGGTAGTTCAGGATGGATCAATGGTTTTTGAATGATTTTGGTGGGAGATGAAGCAGGATAAAGTTGATTATACCAGATCTTTCAAAGGGACTTCACAACAATGAACAACTCAACAACATAAATACTTCAGAATAGTTAAGACATTCCTTCAACCAGAAGGTGTGCTTCAATGGAGGCCCAGATCAACACATTTTCACATAATATTTGAGACTCTAACATGAAGGCTTGAATTGAAAGACTCAATTAAACACCAAAGTCTCTGATCAATCATGCCTAAGGTACACCCAAAGACTTACAGACAATCTTTATCAACAAATGACAGTGAATTGATTTTAAATTTGTTTATCTCATCCAAGATGAAGGCTCTTCTTGAAATGAAATTGCAAATACCATTAAACTGTCACAGGGATGAGATCCTGTGTGATTTCACAAATATTTCAATGTAAGATTGCAATAGGAATGAAAGAAACTATTTACAGACATTCTGAAACAAAGCAGACACAAATTGCTAGAGATTGGACACAAATTAATTTCAAAATTGCTTAAATTCATCAGTAGGGGAAAGCTTCCAGAGAAATCTCAGTGCTCTTCAATGGCTATACATCTGTAACCAACTTGACATGATAGAAAATCTAACACAAAAGAAAATAACAGGTTATCTCAGCTTTGGTCTCTCAGAAGATGAATTTCTCAAATTTTCTCTTAGGAATTCAAACTCTGACCATTTGCAAGAGTATTCTCATTGCATTTATACATTTTACTCACTCAATTTTCCCCCCAAAAAGAAAGAATATTCGAGGGACCTTTGCTTGTTAACAATTTGCTTCAGAAAGTGACAGTTTAACAAATTCAGATCCTGAAAGCTGCCAGGTGGACCAATTGTGAACTGATCACGTTTCTTGGGCCCTCGACTAATGACTAGGATGCCATGCCACAACTTTTGGTAATCCTTCTAATCATTCTGATTCTTTTCATGTGAGAAATCCCCTTTTTAATCATTTTCCAGAGACTCTGCACAACTGGATATGACAGGTAATCCTTTTTCACTCTCGAGGCAACACCTTTTTCATCTTTTACACCTGCACTTTCATCATTTCATCCCTTTTCCCTCTCTTTCCTCTGCAATTTTCCCCGCATCCATTTCCTCTAGTAATTCCCATTTTTGTGAGTGCCTGAGCAATTCCACTTCAAAATATCGACCATTAACAATCCTTGGACTCACAATTTAAGTTTCAAATCCATTCAAATGGCACCTTACAGACAGAGATGACAAGGAATTTCATCAAAGAACGATGAAAAATAGTGCGTATTCACGTCTCCAGGAGTCTTGGAGCAAAAATGGTGGAAAAATAGGTGAAATACACAACAACCATTGATTCTACCCTTTTCCACTTTATATCATAGCCATCCACGTGTTTCCTTGGTGCAACTGCAAAGGAGAAGCACAGAGGCAAGTCCCAAACAAGTGCGAGCCTTCCACATGCCCTGGGCCCAAGAAAAATGCCTTTTGGCCTTTGAAAAGTCTCAGTGTAAAAAGGAGCTAGTGGAAGCCTCCACGTGTCTTCAATGGCACTCATTTTGAGATGGTCCCCAAAAGTAGAGACCCCAAACAAGTGCGGGCTCAACACGTGTCTCAGTCAGGCAGAGTTTGTTAAAAAATTTGAAGGTTCAGCAAAAGGTGCCATGTGTCTAGGGTCTGAGACAGTTTCTTTGGCCATTGAAAATTCCAAGCAAAGGGCAGAGTGAGCGGAAGCCTCCAAGTGTCCTCCTGGCTTCTTCAAAATAAAACTTAGGGGCTGGTCCCCAAATAGGCTGCGGTCCCTCCACGTGTCCCAGGCCTTTAGAAAGTTTCTTGAAAAGTCTAAGTATGGGAAGACCCAGCAGAAGCCTCCATGTGTCTTCATGGCGCAACTTCGAGATGGTGCCCAAGAGTGGAGACCCTGAACAAGCGTGGGCTCACCATGTGTCCTAGGCCTTAGAAAATTTCTTTGAAAAGTTTAAGTACAAAGCAGAGCCTGCGGAAGCCTCCACATGTCTCCCTATCGCAATTGTTAAGGTGGGACCCTGAGGTAGATCCTCAAATGAGTGCCAGCCCTCCACATGTCCATGGTCCACCAAAACTATACTGGCTGCATGAAAAATTTGTCTAAGTCTGGGAAAAGTAGTGGAAACCTCCACGTGTCCCCCGGCGCAACTCCAAGGCCAAACCAAAAGGTGAATTTTCAAATGAGCGTCGTTCCTCCACGTGGACAAGTTTTGGGTTGAAGTGAGCCTTAGAGTTTTTAAAGTGCCCTCATTGAGCCACATCCAACCAGAAAGGGCCATGTTTCCATTGATGCTGAGATGTAAATTTGACTAGAAAAATACACCCGTCAAACCATAAAATGCAGGAAAATCACCATTTGAGCCCAGAAATGAATCTTTCTTCAAGGACAGAGAATTTGGAAATGTTATAAGGCTCAAATATGATCCTCCTGAGCTACATCCAATCATGTTTCCCATAGGTATTTGGGACAAAAATGACAGGGACAACAAAACGTGACTGTGGAAAATGGAAGGAAAGGAAAAACCTGAGTTTTATGCCCAAGTTACAGACTCTTTCAGATGGACAGAGGAATGAAAAACAAATTCTAGACCTTTAAGTGATCCTCGACCAAGGAAGGGACTGATCATGGCAACCAAATGGAGGAAAAGTTTTTAAGCATCAATACGGGAGATAGAAAACATGACAGAGCCCACAAACTGGAGAATTTCAATGACAAATGGGGCGAGACTAATTTGAGCACCAACATCGGCTCTGACTCGGGGATGGGCACTCCCTGTGAGTGCCACAAGAACAAATAGCAGACCAAGTGCCAAAAATAGACCATTGGGAAAATGGAGTCAAAGAATAAGCTTGCAGAGCAGAACAACCATAACCATCCTCCAAAAATGAACCAAGAAACCAACAAAACTAGGTCACCAAGGACTAGAATGAACAAAAACACAAAAGTAGAATGAGAACAAAGAACTATACACTGTACAAATGGAGTATACCTTGATTCTGAGAAATCAATCAAGGAAATGTTTCAAATGCCTGCCATTAATAGGAAATTCAAGTAGTTCCCCATCTAAGTCTTTTAGGAAGAAGGTATTTTCACCAATTCAAATATCAATGGAATAAGGGCCCATCCACAATGCATCAAATTTACCATGCTTTCCCTTATCTTCATGCCTGTTATCCCATAAAAGCACAAGATCCCCAATGCTGAAAGCTCTGGGAGTCACCTTTTTGTCAAATAAATTCTTCAACTTTTCTCTGAACTTCACATGCCACTGATGGGATGCCCTTCTTTCTTCATCCAACTCAATAATCTGATTGATTCGAGCATCATATGGACTAACTTCTTGATCTTCAATTTGTTGAACAAACTGAAATGAAGACAATTGCAAATGAAGGGGCAGCAAAGCTTGAGTTCCATATACCAACTCAAATGGGCTCTTACCAGTAGCTCTTTTGACAGTGATTCTGTCAGCCCAAACAACAAACTTCAGTTGCTCACCCCACTTCTTTTTGTTCAGCTCCAAGGTTCTTCTAATGATCTTCAACAAGTTTTTATTGTTGGACTCAGCTTGTCCATTTCCTTGGGGATTGTAGTTAGAAGCATATGTCAAATTGATTCCATACTCTTTGCACATTGCCACCAAAGGTTTGGCTCTGAAACTCATGGCATTATCAGCAACAATTTTAGCTGGCACTCCAAATCTGCATATGATTTGATTCAGCATGAAGTCCATGATAACTTGGTGTGTTTCCTTCTTGGTGGGGATTGCTTCCACCCACTTAGTGAAATAATCAGTGGCTACAAGAATCCATTTATGACCAGCACTGGAAGGATCAGAAATTTCCCCAATGAAATCCATTCCCCATTGTCTGAATGGGGCTTCAACTGACACAGGCTGCAAAGGAAGGGAGCCTGAAGCTTTCATTCTTCCAGAAAAATGCTTGGCAACTTTCACATTTCCTAACCAATAGAGTTGTATCCTTGAAGAGAGTTGGCCACCAATAACCAGCCCTCAAGATTTTATGTGTTGTAACTCTTCTAGCAAAATTTCCCCCACAGACTCCTCCATGGAGATCAAAATTATTTTGGGGGCCTCATCTTCAGTAATGCATCTCAAGAGCACTCCCTCGGGGTTCTTCCAAGCTAACCCAAAATCAGTAATGACATACTTTTGAGAGGCTAACTTAAGAGCTCTTTTCTGATTTTTACTCAAATATTCAGGGCAGCATAGATGTCTAAGATAAAATATTATATCTTTGTACCATTCAGAACTTACCAACTTTTCAAGGACATCCACCCTTTCTCCTTCTACTTCATTCACCTCAATAGTTTGCAAGTTTCTCTCAGCCATAAGCTTAGCTAGGCCCAAACCTCTTACCAATTTCATGGTTTGGATATCCATGTCATACTCCTGCAACTTGTTCACCCATCTGCATCTTTTTCTTGAGACCTCCATCTCTGATAAGATGTCTTTCACCATGGTGTGGGGAACATAAGCAACAACTTTAGAGCTCAAGATGTAGGGTCTGAAAACCTTTGTTTCTTTCACCAAGGAAAATTCTTGCTTCTCCATGATGGTGTACTTCAACTCAGCTCCCTGCAATGCCTTACTAAAAAAGGCAATTGGTCTCTCAACCCCTTCATCATCCTTCTGTAACAAAACAAATGCAATGGTGTTTTCTGAAGAAAAAGAAAACACTTGAAAAGGCTTCTTGTAATTTGGGGCTGCCAAAATAGGGGCATGCTTTAGTGCTTCTTTGATCCCATTGAAAGATTGAATGGAAACTTCTTCCCATTTGATAACCTGGTCCTTCTTTAGCATACTAGTAATGGGGATGGTCAGCTCAACAAAGTTAGACACAAATCTTCTGATAAAGTTTATTTTTCCAAAGAAGGATTGAATTCCCTTCTTAGTTCTTGGAATTGGAACCTTACTGATGGCCTCCACTCTCTCTAGATCAATCATGACCCCTTCTTTTGATACAATGTGACCAAGCAGTTTTGCCTTTTGCACTCCAAAGTGGCACTTCTTGGGATTCAATGATATGCCATACTCTCTACACCTTATCAACATTCTCTCCAAGTGTTGCAAGTGATCATTTCTTTTTCTGGAAAACACAGTTACATCATCTTGATAAACAACAATGAAGTCATTGATATAACCAGCAAATGCTACATCCATTGCTCTTTGGAAAGTTTCTCCAGCATTCATTAAGCCAAAAGGCATCCTGACATAGACATAAGTTCCCCAAGGAGTGGTAAAGGAAGTCTTTATTCTTTCTGACTCCTTCACAACAACTTGATTATAGCCAGAGAAACCATCCAGAGTGGATAACAGTTCAGAACCAGTTACCAATTGTAGCATATTCTCCATGTTTGGTAGAGGGTAATTATCTTTCAATGATGCTTTGTTCAGGTTCCTGAAGTCTACGCATAACCTTATATCACCATTATTTTTTCTGACAGGCACTAGGTTTGCAACCCAAGATGAGTACCTTGTGGGCTGAATGATCCCTCCATCCCTCAATTTCTTCAGTTCTTCTTGCATCTTTAAAGAAAGGAGTGGATTGATGGGCCTCTATTTTTTCCTGAAAGGCTTGGCATTAGATTCAAGAGGAATCTCATGTTGGAACAAATCTTCCCTGTATGCCTTCAACTCAGAGTAAGACCAAGCTAGGCAGTCTTGATATTTTTTCAGCAATTGAATATAGGACTGCTTCTCTTCCTTGCTGAGATTGCTTCCTAACCATATTTTACGTGGCTTTTCCTTTGTGCCTAGGTCATGTGCTCTTCCACATCTCTTGAAACTGACATACTCCTTTTAATAATGCAATCAACATTATCAAAGTTTGATTCAAGATCCACCAAACCTCTGGGAATCATGTTTGTCTTCAGTTGGATGATGTCTTTGCCAAATAAAGTTTCCTTTCCTTCAGCAACACACACCATTGGTTCCCAATCTATATTTTGGTCAGAAAACTCACCTTGGTTCTATAGAAACCATTTCACCTGGGCATCATCATCAAACACTTGCCAATTTTTAATGTTATCAGGGACAGATGGCCTTGTTAGTATTTCAACATCATACTCACAAAATGGAGACACTGTACAATTCCCAAATCTGGATCCTAGCACTGCTAACTTGTCTACAACAACATTAAACTTTCTATCATGGTGCACAATATTAAAAGAGTCAAACATTTCAATCAAATCCCAGACTGCATGCTTGTATTGTTTCATTCTCTGATTTTTAGTAGCATACAGTTTTCTAATTTTCTTGACAATCAATTTTGAATCCCCTTTGACAATGATATCCTTTATACCATATTTCCATGCAATTCTCAAGCCTAATAACAATGCTTCATATTCAGAAATGTTGTTAGTGCATTCAAAGTTAAGTTTGAAAGAAAAGACAAACTCTTCTTGGCCTGGAGAAATCAGAACAATGCCAACACCATTTCCAAACTTGGAACAGGCTCCATCAAATAACAAGGTCCAAGGTAAACCCACTTGTTCAAGACATTTACATTGATCAATCTTATGCTCTTTTCCATCAGACAAACCCAACAAATTTATCAGCATCTACATCAGCATACAACACTTCATAAGAAGCATTATTTGGATCTTCAATGAGGTGCAACATTTTCTTCTCTCCATACAGCTTTACAAGGCTTCCTTCAATTGGAATGGTGGAAAAAGACATATCCATCTGAACACTTCCACCAACACTTGCAGCCCACTTTCTTGATAACAACATGCCCCATTTGGCAGGGCAATCAACAATGACAACATCAAGTTTCAGGTTCTTACCTAGATAAGCTGCAAGTTGTACCACCAAACCTTTCACACACCCTACAACTGGGACCTCTCTAGAATCCATTGCAGTACACTTGCCATAAGCTTTTGTCACTTTAATGTTCAATTCATTCATGACTTCTAGAGGCATAACATTACATGATGCTTCAGAGTCAAACATACAATTGTGCAGTAGTCTATCTTTAATAATCAATGTTGTAAAAAATGGATCAACATTTAACTGAGACTCAACTAAAGATGTCCCCAAGTAGACTTCAGGTGGTTCACCTATCTCCTCTAATGCTGGTGGTTTTTCTAGGTCTGCAATGGTTGAAGGAGGGGTGTTTACATTATTTATATTTCTGCCTTGGGCACTCCTATCTTCTTCCAACCCCAAATACTCAAAGGCCCTCTTCTTGTGCTCAGGAATCCTAAGCAGTTCAACAATTGGGACAAAAATCTTGATCTGACTCAAGACTTGGGAAATGTCATAGGGAATGTATTTGGGAAAAGCAACATTTGGAGAAAGATTGAAAAACTCATCAGATGGCACAAGATTTTTAACATTTTGGGCATGGGTGGGAACACCAGTTCTACTTGAGACAACAAGGCCTTTTCCAGATGCATCTTTCTTTGGAGTCTCTTTTGGGACATTGGTGAGAACTGGGGTCTTTGGTTTGGCTTGAGGCCCTGCCCCTTTGACAACTTTACTTCTTGTGTTATACTCTTTTTCTTGGGCCACAACAACATTCATTAGCAGTTGTCTATCCTCTTCTGATGGGATTCCTCCATCGTACTTCTTAATCATTAGAGCTCTTAGGTACTCAAAATCATTATTAGGAAGTTCAAATGCTTGTACCATATCTATTTCTAAAGCATGAGAGGGAGGAAGAAGAGGTACCCGGTGAATGCAGTCCCAAAAACTTGCAGCAGTTCTTGCACTTATTACCTCAGTTGAAGTTTCTCCTTGTTGTGAGCTTGTAGAGCAGTCCACCATGCATGCATCATCATCAGTGTTATCATCATCATCAGCTTCTTCAACTTTTGATCTACTTCACATGGCGGGTGGGGTAAGAAGCATTTGTCACACCAATCCATTTGATTTGTCTCTTCAACAACAACAACTCTGGCATTTAGAGGATCAGGCACTACTCTATTTCCCTAGCTTGGGGTTGTCTAGCTCCCATGGGTCCTTTACCTCTGTCATCAGACCTCTGATCATTTCTAGGATGATTTACAAGTCTGTCTTGTCCTTGTTGCCTATGCTGACCCTAAGAACCTTGTCCAATTCCTTTCTCTTCCTGGCCAGCTTGTAAGATATTTCTTTGACAGCCCCTGGCCAAAGTCCTTACAACTTCCTCAAGATCCACAACCTTACTTGATTGAGGCTTCTCAGGGTTGATCAGTTTAACACCCTCCCTCTTAGGAGGTTTTCCAACTACTTTAATGTTGTTCTCAATTTGCAGAGCCATGGTAAAGGCCTGCCTCAAAGTCCCAGGGTTTCTTATCCCTCAAATAGTAAGCAACTTTCTTATCAAATGCATCTGAATACTTTATCAGACATGATTCATCACATGGCCTCAAATTAACAGGCAGTCTTCTCAATGTTTTGTTAAATCTAGTATTGAAATCATGCACTGATTCATTAGGATTATTTTTTATATTTTCAAACTCTGATAAAAGAAACCTAGGGTCTGTTTTATCACCATACTGCATTCTAAAAGCATTCTTCATCTCTATCCAAGAATCAATGGAATTATCTGGAAAAGATTTATACCAGTCCCTTGCATCTTCTTCTAGAGTATGGATAAATAATTTAATGTATACATCCTCAAATTCTATTTCAAAGTCCTCCATCATATTGACAAAGAGTTTCAAGTGCTGATCACCAGTTATTGCATTATTTCCTTGAAACTTAGGCAATCTATTTCTTACATCTTGTGGCACAACATTTGGATAGCCAGCCATACCTATAAAATTGATGGGACCAAAAGTATTAACAAAAATGGAGGTCTGGGTGGAGGCTTGAGCCATATTATTTTGAGGAGGTGATCTTAGAGGAGATGCAAAATGATGAGGAGTGAGGGGTCTTGTGGTACAGGGATGTAATTTTCAGAATGAATGCCCTCTAAAGGCTCTGTTTCTTGGAAAACTCTATTAGATTTGGAAAATACAGGGGCAGATTGAGAAGAAAATGTTTCAAATACAAAAGAAGGACCCTCTCTAGATGGAGAATTCAATTCAACAAAGAGACTACCTGATTTAGAAGCACTTGAGGAAGTACTGCAATCTTCAATCACAGGCTGATCAGTTTCACCAATGGAGATCTCTTTTCTTGATGCTTGATCTCCAAAAACCTTCCAAATTCTTCTTCCTTCTGAATTAGACTTTCCCAACTCTTGAAACAACCTTCTACTAGGGTCCCTGGTGAAGAAAGATCTTCTTCCTTCCAGCTTTGTAGATATTAATGACAAATCTTACTTGATATATGTTAAGACACTGGTATTTATAAATAATTTAAATAGCATGGAGTTCACCACTAAGGATTTTCACCTTAGTTTGTGTAAATGCACTATGAAAGACCTATCAAATGTCTATCAATACCAAATTCATGCAAAGCTTACAAGATCTACTCTTCTTTTACCCAAATTTATCAATGATGATACAAATTTAGTGCAATAACTGTATAAGATGGAAATATTGCACTCAGAACTCACAAATTTGAACAATTCTTATAGATCTGAACAGATAATGATGTTTCAACAATGTATTTGCACTTTAAAATATGTAAAAAGCATTACCAGGGTCTATACGTGTAAACCTTTGTTCAAATACTTCAAAGAGTCCCTGACAATGGTGCCATGAGTGTTGGTATCCAAATTTGTTCTCCCTTTCAAGTTGAAGCAACAACAAGATTGGACGTGGAGCTTAGAGATAGATAGATCATAGTGTGTGTCATTTTGTAGCTGGGGATGAGATCTAACTGGCCCTTTGTTACTCAGATTTGTGGAGAGATGGATAACACCTTTAAGAGGATTTGACCTATCCTCACTACTTTAGGTCATGCCTCTTCGACCAGGGTGAGAGGACCCTTAGTGTAACCTCTGTTTGATGAAGGAGATGGAGATATCCTTCTTTTGGAAAAATTTTATGAAGAAAACCTTGGGAAAATATGGTCAATACTCCATAATTTAACTCTTAAGAGTTGTCACTTCTAAACGATGGAGATACTTTCAACACAAGGCTAAGGTTACTGAAGACATTAA
This sequence comes from Taxus chinensis, assembly GCA_019776745.2. Lineage (NCBI taxonomy): Eukaryota > Viridiplantae > Streptophyta > Pinopsida > Cupressales > Taxaceae > Taxus > Taxus chinensis. The sequence goes on from CM034152.1 coordinate 683,684,746, forward strand.
GAAATCCTGATTGTTCTACATATTTTAGTAAGTAGATTTTGTTCCTTTGTTGATATACAGGAAAAAAAAGGGGTAGTTTAGGATGGATTCAATGGTTTTTGAATGATTTTGGTGGGAGATGAAGCAGGATAAAGTTGATTATACCAGATCTTTGAAGGGACTTCACAACAATGAACAACTCAACAACATAAAAGCTTCAGAATAGTTAAGACGTTCCTTCAACCAGAAGGTGTGCTTCAATGGAGGCCCAGATCAACACATTTTCACATAATATTTGAGACTCTAACACAAAGGCTTGAATTGAAAGACTCAATTAAACACCAAAGTCTCTGATCAATCATGCCTAAGGTACACCCAAAGACTTACAGACAATATTTATCAACAAATGACAGTGAATTGATTTTAAATTTGTTTATCTCATCCAAGATGAAGGATCTTCTTGAAATGAAATTGAAAATACCATTAAACTGTCACAGGGACGAGATCCTATGTGATTTCACAAAAGATTTCAATGTAAGATTATAATAGGAATGAAAGAAACTATTTGCAGACATTCTGAAACAAAGCAGACACAAATTTCTAGAGATTGGACACAAATTAATTTCAAAATTGCTTAAATTCATCAGCAGGGGAAAGCTTCCAGAGCAATCTCAGTGCTCGTCAATGGCTATACATCTGTAACCAACTTGACATGATAGAAAATATAACATTAGAAGAAAATAACAGGTTATCTTAGCTTTGGTCTCTTACGAAGATGGATTTCTCAAATTTTCTCTTAGGAATTCAAACTCTGACCATTTTAAGAGTATTCTCATTGCATTTATACATTTTACTCACTCAATTTTCCCCCCAAAAGAGAAGAATATTCGAGGGACCTTTGCTTGTTACCAATTTGTTTCAGAAAGTGACATTTAACAAATTAGATCCGAAAGCTGCCAGGTGGACCAATTGTGAACTGATCACATTTCTTGGGCCCTTGACTAATGACTAGGATGCCATGCCACAACTTTTTGGAAATCCTTCTAATCATTTTGATTATGTCATGTGAGAAATCCCCCTTTTAATCATTTTCCAGAGACTCTGCATAGCTGGATATGACAGGTAATCCTTTTCACTCTCGAGGCAACACCTTTTTCATCTTTTGTACCTGCACTTTCATCATTTCATCCCTTTTCCCTCTCTTTCCTCTGCAATTCTGCCCTGCATCCATTTCCTCTGGTAATTCCCATTTTTGCAAGTGCCTGAGCAATTCCAACTTCAAAATATCGACCTTAACAATCCTTGGACTCACAATTTAAGTTTAAAATCCATTCAATGGCACCTTACAGATAGAGACGACAAGGAATTTCATCAAAGAATGATGAAAAATAGTGCGTATTCATGTCTCCAGGAGTCTTGGAGAAAAAATGGCAGAAAAATAGGTGAAATGCACAACAACCATTGATTCTGCCCCTTTTCCACTTTATATCATAGCCGTCCACATGTTTCCTTGGCGTAACTGCAAAGGAGAAGCACAGAGGCAAGTCCCAAACAAGCACGAGCCTTCCACGTGCCCTGGGCCCAAGAAAAACACCTTTTGGCCTTTGAAAAAGTCTCAGTGTAAAAAGGAGCCAGCGGAAGCCTCCACGTGTCTCAATGAGCACTCTTTTGATATGGTGCCCAAAAATCAAAGACCCCAAACAAGCGCGGGCTCACACATGTGTCTCAGTCAGACAGAGTTTGTTAAAAAATTTGAAGGTTCAGCGGAAGGTGCCATGTGTCTAGGGTCCGAGACAGTTTCCTTTGGCCGTTGAAAAGTCCAAGCAAAGGGCAGAGTGAGTGGAAGCCTCCAAGTGTCCTCCTGGCAGCTTCTTTAAAATAAAACTTAGGGGCCGGTCCCCAAATAGGCACGGTCCCTCCACGTGTCCCAGGCCTTTAGAAAGTTGCTTGAAAAGTCTAAGTATGGGAAGACCTGGTGGAAGCCTCCACGTGTCTTCATAAGCAACTTTGAGATGGTCCAAGACACTTTGAGACCCTAAAGGAACCGTGGAGCTCACCACATGTCCTAGGCCTTAGAAAATTTCTTTGAAAAGATTTAAGTACAAAGCAGAGCCAGTGGAAGCCTCCACATGTCTCCCTATCGCAATTGTTAAGGTGGGACCCTGAGGCGGATCCTCAAATGAGTGCCCCTCCACATGTCCATGGTCCACCAAAATTGTATCGACTGCATGAATTTTTTTTCTAAGTCTGGGAAAAGAAGTGAAAACCTCCACGTGTCCCCCCGAGTGAAACTCCAAGGCCAAACCAAAAGGTGAATTTTCAAATGAGTGTCGTTCCTCCACGTGGACAAGTTTTGGGTTGAAGCGAGCCTTAGAGTTTTTAAAGTGCCTCACTGAGCTGCATCTAACCAGAAAGGGCCACATTTCCATTGATGCTGAGATGTAAATTTGACAGGGAAAAATACACCCGTCAAACCGTAAAATGCAGGAAAATCACCATTTGAGCCGGAAATGAATCTTTCTTCAAGGACAGAGAATTTGGAAATGTTATAAGGCTCAAATATGATCCTCTGAGCTACATCCAATCACGTTTCCACATGTATTTGGGACAAAAATGACAGGGACAACAAAATGTGACTGTGAAAATGGAAGGAAAAGGAAAAACCCAAGTTTTACGCCTAAGTTACAGACTCTTTCAGATGGACAAGAGGAATGAAAAACAAATTCTGGACCTTTAAGTGATCCTCGACCAAGGAAGGGACTGATCATGGCAACCAAATGGAGGATAGAGTTTTTATGCATCAATACGAGAGATAGATAAAACAACAAAGCCCATAAATTGGAGAACTTCAATGACAAATGGGGTGAGACTAAATTGAGCACCAACACGCTATATACCAACACTTTTGTATTGGTAGGTTTAAGTTAATAGATGAAAACATGAGCCCATGGTCCAAGCTCCCATTCACCTTCACAACTCAATACTTCTAGGCGGGAGTTAATAGATTCAAGGAGTCAAAAAAGTTAAAGTTTGACCTTGGAAGTTTGGACCGGGACCACAAGGAGATGCACAAAAAATTGGTCTACCCCAACAAGCACGCGTACATGGAAAAATACATGTCACATGAAGTCCAAATGGTAAAACCCCTAACTCTGACTATTGTAGTGGGGTCCATGACACATGTATACCTTCGGATAAGACCTAAGTTTGAGAAGGGTGCTTATCTTAAAAATGAGATAGCTATACCTGAGGACCTAACAGGTAGGAAAAAGCCCGTGCCCAGATAGAAAGAAAGAGAAGTGCAAAAAAAGGCACCAAATGCCCAAGATACTATGATGATAGGCACCCCAGAAACAAGTGCTAGAAAAAATACTTACACATGCAGGAAGAGGTCCCCAGTCAGAGAGAAGGTGCCAGCACAGGAAGAGCTCATCACAGAGGAGAAATCACCAAAGGAAGAGGAATAAAAAACAGAGTCTCCTATACTAGAATCCCCAGTTAGGAAGAAACAAATGGTGATGGAGGAAGTTGACTTGGAGGAGTTGGAGAGCTTGGAGAAATACATAAGTGAGATGGATGACGATGAGGAAGATGATTATGAAGAGGACCAAGAACCACTTGTTTTCAGCATGCACGGTTCAAAAGAAGAGGGTGGAAAAGAAGAACATGAGTTTTGTTTCGTGTGGTTCAAGGGTAGCCAGGAAGAGGAAGGCACCCAAGACATGGAAAGAAGTGAAGAAGTCGGTCCGTAGGATCATAAAACTCCAAGCCTTACACAAGAGCAAGTGAACAAGGTGGAAGAAAGAGAAGTAACAAAGATAATCAAGGCCTTGGTAGAATGAGAATTGGAGTGCAACGCTGACATAGTAATGGGAGAGGATAAGGAGGAAACCGTTGAGAAAGAACAAGTTAATGTCGGAGGACGTCCCAGTCTAATGGTGAGTTTCCCCAAATCCATGCACTCGGGAAGGAAGAGCCTTTATAAAAAATGAGGATAGGTCATGGGCTATGTTGTTGACCCAAGGAAGGTGCTACGTGCACACTTCTAAAGCACTATACCCATGGAAAAACTTCTAGCTATGGCATCATTTGATGAGGAGGGTGCGTACCCCAGGACAAGGAAGATGATCTCTTGGGTGTTTGAGTCCCATATTGACGAGCTAGAGTTTGAAGTATACCAAGGGGAAATCATGCTAGTATCAGAGTCTAAGGGAGCTAACCCCTTGGTAAATGCCCAAAAACTCTCATATGAGCAGTTATGTAATGCACTCAACATGGTTGTGGTTGAGAATGAGGCTAGGATTTTTGGAAGAAATGAAAGAGTAAAATTTCTAGAGGGAGAGCTAGAAAAGAAGGAAGAGGAGCTTGAAACAGGGGCTTGAGAAGACTAAGGGCTTGAAACAAGAAGAGTTGATCAGTGCAGAGTTGAAGCATGAGCTAAGGGATGAGAGGGTGAAGGTGCATGAAGTATACAAAAAGATGGAGTCTATCACAAGTGCCATTATGTTGAAGCATCCAGACCTAACACCACATGCGTAGAAGTATGGATCCACTCTTGAATGCTTAGATGATATGATGCGCATCCTCACTATGGAGAGACAACCATTGGCCCTGGAGTCCATGGAAGAATTGGAAACATGCTTGGTGAGGGAGGAAAAATTGAAATTGGTAGCAATCATTGCCGAGTATAGAAAGGTACTTGTGGATGTCAAGATTGCTACCCAATCTGCTGAGGCCACATACGATAATTGCAAATACATGGATAGAGTGGCAAGCATCTTGGTCGCCACTCATGAAGCAGAGCTGAAGGAGTTTCAAGAAAAGAATAAGGGAAATAGGGTGGAAAGGGACATAATCCTTGCCAAGGTCGAAAATAAATCCAAGGCCATTGAAACCCTAAGGGGTTCAATCAAAAACTGGTTGAAGGAACTGTACCCATAAATCACAAGAAGAATGAACGCACTTGAGGACATGGGAAGACAATTGGAAGGGGTAGTTAAGACTATGAATACCTAGGGAGATGGGTTAAGCTTTAAGGAAGTGAGTAGCTTAGTAAAAGACCTCTGCCAGAGAGTGCAAAATGAAGTAGATGCCTTGAACAAGCTGGAGCCCAACCTAAAAAGGGACTTCCCACTCCTTTTGCAGAAATACTTACCCTTCCATTATTTTATTCTTTCCCATTCCTTCATCTGCTTATTATTACTCTTCCTAAATTATTTTATTCTTCTGGAACATACTGTAATTATTTATTCATTGGAGAAGTGTTCATGCAGACAGAGAATAGGTGTATTGTGGGATAATGTTGGGCCCCCAAAATATTGGCTGAGTACAAAAAGGTGCGTAGGCATGCAAGGCCTAGTTGAAGAAGGGAACGAAAGGAAAAGGTGCACAGGATAAGGTTTAAGAAAACCCATGGCGCGCATGTGGAAAGAGCTAAATTTTCAAGGCTTAGCCATATTTGGTGTATCGGGTAGGACACAAGAAAAGCGTGACTTGACACTAAATGAGGAGTGGATAAGGTGCTAGCCTGGAAATGTGATGCCCATGAAAGGAATATGCTTAGCGATAGAGGATTCCAGAAGACCATCACTACAAGGAGTGGAGAGCTCAGATCTGAATGAGCATGCTTCTATGGAGAACCACTTGGACACTTGGCGATGGATATGTAGCCCCTGAAGGCAAGTTGGTGGTTGAAGATGCCTATAAATACAAGCACCCATAGAAGAATAATAAGAGAAAGAGTAGATTAGGTATACGTAGAGGAGAATATAGAGAGTGGAGTTCTGTAGAAATACTGCGAGAACTCTATGGGATTGGTTAGAGGCTATATAAGGGAGTAATGTATTAAGGGGCTGGGATATAAATTTTTCTTTGTATGGAAAAAGGAAATGATCCCTATTGTGATGTATGAATTCGGTCTGATCAAGTTGTGGTAGTCTAATGGATCCAATGAATGTCATGAGGTTACAAACATGAATGAGTATGAATGTAATTGATTCAATTCAAATCTATATCTTTTCATTTTTGTTCATGGATGTTATGGAATATATGTAAATCCTTATGTATTTTCCTTTTTGTTGTAGTTCTATCTTTTATCTATAAGTACCTTCTATTTGGAATGAATACATTTGTCTAGAGGTCGTCGTGAGCCCTATGATGATTGTATGTCTCATTTCCACCTTTATTCATTAAGTTCCTTACATAGATGATGGTTTCCCACTTAAATCACATAAAAGAGAGACTCGATGCCCACACGTGCCTCAGGTGAGTGCCCAACACCCACTGGGTGATAGGCCGATGCACATGGGATTCCCTTGTTCTTTGGTGGGTGTAAAATTGACTACATCGTAGAAGGATGTTCTAATAATAATGGTATAGGAGATAAGCATTATGCAAGGGAATGAAGCCGATATGCATACGAGGGGTGGATATAATACAAACTTTGGGGTGTAGTAAAGTGCATAAGTGAAGGAGATTGATGATATTCCATGCGTAAAGAGGAGGATGATCGACGGGGAATAAAATGAGGTGAAAATTTACGACGAGAGGTGGTATTAGTTTTAGGAATATGGATATGCTGATGTGGACGACTAAGAGAATGGAGTGGTCACATGGGGGCCAATCGAGGTGGTGAAGTAGGAATATGATGCATAGGTGGTGACAACAGAGGAGTTATGTGAGTTAGAGAAGAGGTGCATGAGAAGCACAACGAGAGTGTGAAGATTCTAGGGGTGAATGAGGGATGCCATCAATAGAGACAACTTAGTTGTCATAGATGAACTTAAGGTGCAAGTGGTTGATGGAGAAAATAGCTTGGGATTTACGGATCCAATTTAAGCTGAGAAGTAGGTCATAGTGGTGGACGACTTGATTAACAACATAAGGGAGGAGAAGAGTGAGAGGAATAGCTATGATAGGTAATTTAATGACACCATAAGGCCTCTTGATGATAAATTTGATTTACGATGGAGGGTAACCAATATATCTTAGAATAGATAAGGAACATGTGCTAATAGGAGAGGATAGGTTAGCCTTAGTGTTTTTGATGGGGGTTGAGGTGATAAGGGCTTGGATGAAAATTTAGCATGATACTCAATGTGAGAGAAAGAAATAACAGGTGGGGTCATATCAGTGCCGACGAATAAGAAATCAAGTGCTCCTACATTAAGAGGTGGTGTGGCATGGTATGCATGGTTAGTGGAGGATTCCTTAGCCTTTTTCTCACGTTGGTTGGATTCTTGCTTAAAAATTTTAACTTTACCCTTATCCTTAGTGGGAGGAGGGCTAGTAGGGTTGGGGAATTTGAGTTTCTCATTGTTAATTATATCTTGGATAAGTGCCTGAAGTTTCATACAACATTTAGTAGAGTGGCCTACACAACGATGGTAATCAATTTTTTTTTCATTGTAATTGTGTCCTTTGTGCCACGATGGGTCTAACTTGAGTGGTGGTTGGAGGGTGATGAGGTTTCTATTGAGGAGTTATTGCAAGATGAGGTGTGGTGCCATAGGGAGTGTGGTAAATGTATGTCGAGGTGGTTGGGATGGTGTCTCCTTAGAAGGTGTAACAATGTTGACTATGAGTTTAGTATTGATAGGCTTAGACGTAGAAGGTTTAAATGGAGTCTTGGTTAGAAAATAAGAGGAGGATGGGCGAGAAAATTTGTCTTGTGGACAAATTGGTGGGTTTTAGGCCAACAATGTGGGAATCTAAGTCCCTCTACTTGAACGGTGCAACTTCTTTATGTGCATGCATGAAAAAGTGGATTTAAATGGTGGTCTTTCGACCAGAGATCCAACAGGGGCACTCCACTATCCATGTGGCAAATCTAGCAATTTATCACTAGAGAAGAACTTTGTCTGAGAAGGGAAAAGGGAGTGAGAATGGAGGTAGGAAAAACTAATGTTGCGGGTAGAATATCAAATGCCCACACACATCAATTAGAAACTTAATTTACATGCATTTATAATTAGAAGAAAAAAAATCCGCAGGAGAAGCTACAAGACCGAATAAAACTCATTGGTCACAAAGTGCCAATTAATTCCTTAATCAAGGAGGAAAAAATTCTTTCTTTTCTTATTGAAGCTCGTGTAAAGTTTGTACATAGCTTGAGAATGGAAGAAATTCGAGGAAGAAGAGAAAATAGAAGAAGAATGGCATTTTCTGTCTTTTCTAGGTACAGACCACTCTGGTTTTTTCGAAAATCCATCACCCTTTTGGAATGACGTCAAGAAGCCATTATATTCTTTGCAAGAAACTGTTACAACTTCAAAAATCCTCAACGCCTTTTCAAATCCCTCTGTTGTGAAGAAAATGCTCATGGCGGGTTAAAACCAGATCTTACAAAGAACCATTACATTTGATTTTCCAGTTTAAATACAGACCATTAGATTTTCTCTTCTAACTCTGAAATCGGGCCATCCACGTGGTAGGAAGGGATTAGAGCGATTATGGGGGAAGCCCTTTGCATTTTGTGATTTTTTAGAGATTTGGTAATTTGGAACAAATTAGCCCGCACCCCCACTTTGACTTTTCAACTTAGACACGTGGCTGCTTCTGATTGGAAATGGGGTCGCGGCCCTTTTCTCAATATTTTAACCTTTTTTGGAAAAAGGCTCAAAATTTCAATTTCCTCTGCCGGCCCGCTCCTCTGATTTGACAAGGAAACGAGGCACGTTCTAGTTGGAGATGGGATCACGACTCCTTTCTAAACATTTTAACCTTTTTGGGAAAAAGTCTCAAAACCTCAATTTCCTCCAGCGGCCCATTCTCCCGCTTTGAATTTTCAACGGTGGGCTTCACCTTGACTTTTTCCTTTATAGCCTGATCAAGGCTTCAGATCATTTTTTAACTTTTTGCCTTTTTTACAAAAAGGCTCAGAACACAAATTCCTCTGCCGACCCACTCTTCTACTTTGACTTTTAAACTTTGGGCTCGAGACCTTTGCGGAGCCGTGAAGCATTTTAGAACTTTTACTTCACTTTTGGGAATTTATTTAAATTTCCAAAAGTGCCCCGATGGCCCGCTCGTCCGCTTTGACTTTTCAACTTCGGGCCCTAGACCTTGGCGGAGCTGTGGAGCATTTTAGAAATTTTACTTCACTTTTGGGAATTTGGTTAAATTTCCAAAAGTGCCCCGATGGCCCGCTCATCTACTTTGACTTTTCAACCACATGCTTCAACTTTTACTTTTTCCCTTCGGGCTTCAATTTTGACTTTTTCCTTTATAGCCTGATCGGGGCCGCGGGGCAAATTTACCATTTTTTCCAAAAGTGTTAAGTTCACCTAAAATCCCGTTCCTCCCCATCCAATAGGATCTAACCATGTACCTACATTCATTGGAGTTAAAATTTGACGGGGAAAAGACGCCCGTCATCCCGACTGTGGAAAATACGCAAAAGAAGAAAACTTCATTGTTTTGAGTCCAATTTTTGAATTTCCTTCACGAACCAAAGGCATGGAGGAAAACTAATGATTTGGTGACCCAAGCCATAGAACAAGTGAACAATTTTGATAAAAAATGGAGGTTGCAAAGAGGATATTACGTGCATAGACTGGGAAATGGAGAATTTCTCAAAATGAGCAAAACAAAGGTTTAAACAGCTCTAGGGCACGACTTCTACTAATTTCTTGAATATCTAATTTGGCTTAAACACCAACGAAGGGCATGAGCTCAAAAAATTTGAATTTCTCTATGAAAACGCAAAGTAGTTTTTGGGAGACAACAACTGGCTCTAGCTTGGGGACATGGCGTGAACTAGGCATTGCTAGGGCACGACGCGAGGATCCATAATCTCAAGTTTCAAAACATATTACGTTGACCAGTGCCTTATCCATTGGGCCTTGTAGAGTCATGTACAATTATGAGAAAGAATGGAAGAAGAAGGAAACACACAAGCCAAACCACACACAACCAAAACCGAACAAAAATTAAAACCAAAACCACACAGCAAAAAAGGAAAAACACACCTATGCAAATCACCTATGATACAGGGCGGGGGACAACCCACTTTCACTAATGATACAATTTCAAGTATTTCCCACTTCGAGGCAATTCCAATGGAGTTCCATCCAAGTAAGAGAGGATAAAAACATTCTCACCACAAGCTCCATGGATTTGGAATGGGCTGAGCCATAATGAATCAAACTTTCCATGGCTGCCCTTTGGTTCTCTTCTTTTGTCCCACAACAAGACAAAATCTCCAACTTTGAAATTCCTTGCTTTGGTCTTCTTGTCAAAAAATTTCTCCACCTTCAATTGATGTTATTTAATTCTATCCACCACTTGGCATCTACTTTCCTCCAGCTTCTCCAGGAAGAGGATCCTCTTGTCAATGGAGTCTTTGTACTGACCATCTTCTATTTCTTGCAGCAGCTTGAGAGCTGGCATCTCAATTGTGAGAGGAATCTCTACCTCAATTCCATACAACATTTGGAAAGGTGACATACCTATTGCCTTCTTAGGAGTGATCCTATCGGCCCACAATGCATCATATAACTTCTTATGCCACTTCCTTTGATTCTCATCTACCATCTTGCGAACAATGGTCACAATGTTCTTGTTGCTTGACTCAGCTTGACCATTTCCCTATGGGTAGTAGTCAAAAAAGTGAGATAAGGAGATTCAAAAACCATAACAAAACTCTATGAGATCCTTTGAAGAGAAATAGGTGGCATTGTCTACAACAATCTTCTGTGGTACTCCAAAGCGTACAATGATATTCTCCTTGATGAAGTTGTAGACTATTTCAAATCTGGATTTCTTGGTTGGAATGGCCTCTACCCATTTAGTGAAGTAATCAGTTGCGGTGAGTAAATAAGTATTCCCTGCACTAGAATGAGGATTCAAAACACCAATAAAATCTACCCCCATTGCTGAAATGGTTCCTCAATCACCACAGGCCTGAGTGGGAATGCAAGCTTTCCAACAAATTGTTGGCATGCTTTGTATTTGAAAACCTAGTCTTGAGTATCTACAAAGATGGAGGGCCAATAATATCTCCCCCTGAGAATATTATGTGCAGTGACCATTGCTGAGAAATGTCCACCACAAGCTTGATCATGATATGCCCTGAGTAACTTTTCTTGCTCCTCCTTATCTACACACCTGAGGAAACAACCGTCTAGGCCTCTCTTATAAAGTGCATGATTCCAAATCACAAACTTGGTTTCCTTTAGCATGAGTGTCCTTATTTTTTTGTAGTCAAGATGAGAAGGAAATTCTCCATAAGTGAGGTAGTAAGCAATATCCACATACCACTCGTCAGTAGTGGTGATAAAGAGCACTTGTGGTCTGTCTTCTGAACAGGTTGGGAAAACATCATCCTTTTCTCCCTGCTGAGCCTTGATAGTTTCATCTTCAACAATCAGCTTGCACAAACCATTTCGTCTTACTAGATTAGAGGGCCTAATCTCCAAGTCATACTCTTGGGTCTTTGCAATCCAACTTCCTTCTTAGCCCCAAGATCTTGTTGAGTCAAAATGGACTTGATTGCACTTCCAAGGACCATCACCATTGTATGGGAATTGAGAATGTAGAATTTGAAACTTTTAATAGCTTTAACCACTGTGTAGGCATGCTTCTCCAGCTCGATGTACTTTAACTCATGATTTTTCAAAGGACATCTCATGAAAGCAATGGGTGCTTCCAAGCCTTCATCATTTTTCTACACAAGGATAGTAGAGAATGTATGTTCTGATGCATAACAATACATTATGAACTCCTTGTTGAAATCTGGAGATACAAGAGTTGAGCTTTGGCAATGGCTTTCTTGATATTCTCAAATGTTTTTTTTCCCTCCTTATTCCACTTGAAATTTTCTTGAGGCTTCATCATGGAAGTTATATGCTTAGTCAGTTTAGAAAACTCAGGCACAAAACGGCGAAGGAAGTTTACCTTTCCAAAGAATGAATGAAATCCCTTTTTGCTGGTTGGTAAGGCTAATGCTTGGATAGCTCTGACCCTCTCAGGATCAATGTATGCTCCATTTTTTTTCACAATGTGTCCCAGCAACTTACCTTATGTGACTCCAAAAATACACTTCTTTAGATTTATAGAAATTCCATGTTTCCTACACCTTGCAAGGACTTGCTCTAAATGAATGATATGGTCTCCCCTCCTCTTTGAGAAAACCATGAGGTCATCAAGGTAAATGAAAATTCAATATTTCAAATCTTTGAAAGCTAAGTCCATTTCTCTCTGGAAAGTGGCCACAAAATTGATCAAGCCAAAAAGGCATTCTATTATAGGTAAAAGTGCCCCAGGGTGTTGTGAAGGCTATTTTGTTAGAATCCTCTTCTTCCACCTTGATTTGGTTATACCCTGAGAATCCATCAAGAAAAGAGAGCATCTCAGATCCAGTGATTGATTGTAAAATATGATCCATGATTGGAAGAGGGTAGTTTTCCTTGAGAGATGCCTGATTCAGATTTCAGAAGTCTACACAAATCCTAATTTCCCTATTCTTCTTCCTTATTGGCAAAATTTTAGCCACCCATGTTGAATGGTGGATGGGGAAGATGATTCTAGCATTGAGAATCTTTGTCACCTCTTGTTTGATAACATCATCAATCTTTGGATTGTAGGACCTTTGTTTTTTCCTAAAGGGCTTAGCTCCTTACTTCAAAGGAATGGAATGATGCATTTCCTTTCGCTGAAAAGACTTGAGTTCATCATAGGAGTAGGCCAGGACATCTGAGTACTTTTTTAGGAAAGCAACAAACTTTCTCTTCTCTTCTGGTGAGCAACATTTACCAATGTTAACCATCCTTGGATTCTCTGAAGTGCCAATGTTTTCTTGATCGAAATCAGATGGGCACAGAGAAGATTATTTTTCAATCTCTTGGATGAACCTGTCATGCTTGTCAAAGAGATATTCCAAAGAAACTAGGCCTTTGGGGATTTTGTTTCCTTTCAGTTTAATTACCCCCTCTTCATCAATTCCCTCAATTCCTTCCTTCTCTTCTTTGGGGATTGATTCACGGTGTGGTTTTTCACTTCCTTCAAAGAACAAATTATTGAACTTATCCCTTTGTTCTAAGAATGCGAGGATCTGATTGTCATCATTGAAGACCTACCAATGATTTTCATTGTCTGGTACACTAGGTCTAAAAACCATCTCAACGGTCACCTTATCTTTGCCAAAATAAGGATGAGGTGTCACTAAGGAAGCTAACACTGTTAGAGAATCAACCTTTTCATTCCACTCCCTAGGGATAGCTTAAATGGAGAATGCATCAAAGGATTCATTGCAATCCCACAATCTGTTTCTATAGTGCCTGAGCCTTGGATTTTTTACCTGATATTGTTAGCAGACCTGCTTCACCACAATCTCATCAGCAGCTTCTTGATCCTCATGTCCTCTGCTGCATTCATGCCTAAGAGAAACACTTCGTACTCTACAATATTGTTTGTATTATCGAATTGCATAGCTTATAGGAAAAAGGGCATATCTCATTGGAGGGAGAGTATAATACTACACCAGCTCCTGAACCTACTCTGGAATGACTTGCCATCAAACTCCATCATCCAAATATGATCTTCTTCTTCCTCTATGAGGAGTGGCAAGTTCTCTTCCTTTTGTGATGTAAGGAAGTAGTTTCCTAACCCACAATATTGAAAGATGATGTTAGCTCTTGGATCATCCAGATTTCCTTACTGTGAATTTCATTTTCCTGACTAGCAGCAAGCTTCTTCATTTCTCCTTTCACTGGGATAGTTAGTAGATGACCAATCCATTTTTATTTCTCCACCTAGATCTCTGCAAAAAATTCTACTCAAAAGCATACCAAAAGATGTTGGGATATCTGTCAACCAAAATGGTCAAGAGTATCTTCTTGTCAGGGTAATCAGCTAGTGCAACCTGAGCATCCTTGATTCTTCCTACTAATGGAACTTGTTTGGATTCCATTGAATAGCATGTGCCATTTTCCCGGGTCAAAGTGAGGCCAAGAGTATTTGTAACTTTTGATGGCATCACATTATCTGAGGCTCCATAGTCTATGATGCAATTGTTCAACTGGAAGCCTTTGATGAGAAGTGACAGGTACCAAAGGCTCAACTCTATTGGTGTTGGAAGCACTGAGGGCTAACATGTTTTGAGAAGGTGGTATGGATGGTGTGGGAAGTAAGCCTTTCAGAATTAGAGATTTGGGGTGTAGAGTTACCACCTCAAACTACCTTGATGAATATTTCAAATTGGGTAGGATGTGTTTATAGGTATTCAATCTCAAAGAGTTGAAATTTGGTTTTGCTTACATGATCCACAAAGTAAAACGGAGCTATGGTAGGTGAGGAAGAGGTTCCAACAGTGGATGAGGACTTAAATGGTCAGAGGTTTTGTTACTTTTGGTATTGGGTTATCCTTTTAAAATGTAGCAATTGGCTTGGAAGGAGGTGAGGGTGTAGCCCTTGATTGAAATTTAGATGTTCTTGAAGAACCAATATTAAGAAGAGAATTGCTCTTAACAACTTTTGGGTTGAGAGGAGAATCAAATGACTTATTTGGCACAACAGTGTGATACTTGACAACCAATGAATCTATTTTCTCTTTGGCTGATTCCATAGAAGGTGGTAATAGTGATCCCTCTGTTGATGATCTTTTTTTGTGGAGGCTTTGAAGAGCTATCTTCTTTGTTCTTCCTATTCTCAGTTGCAACTGTTGAGGCTGAAACACCTTTCTTGGATTGTGCACAAATGAAAATTACACATGAAAAACTTGGAGCTCCTTCATCACCTTCCTCCTCACCATAAATGTATTTAATTAGGCCATTGTGCATGCCGACCTCTTCAATTTCAAGATAGTTTTCATAGTCGTCCATGCTTTCTTCTTTAGTTTCCTCAATGTTTGTTACTTCTTCTGATTCTCTAATGTCACAGATAGCATTGACTGGTGGTGCTTCAAGAGCAATCCTATGAGGATGTGGAACCATTCTTGGTATGTCAGGAGGATTTGATCTCCTTGGACCATTCCTCATTGTGATTTGTGATAGCTGCTTCTTCAAAGCAACTAGATCATTTGGAATTTTTTGGAACATTGGATCAGTGGTGACTGGATTTAAACTTTGACCTTTTTTTCTTCCCATTTGGTCCTTTCACTTTTCCACGAAACAATTAGATCATCATCAGTCTCAATTGCGAAGTCTTTAGCATTCCTCAAGGTTCTTGGTTGGGCTCTTCTGAGGAAGAAACCAAATTTTGGTGGCAAAGCACTAATGAAGAATCTTTTCAAGTTGTTTTTAGAGGGTAACACATATTCTGGGATCCTCCTTATCAACCTATCATACCTTGCTACAAAATCTCTTATTGATTCAGAGGTCTCTCTTTCTTCATCTGAACCAATTGGACCTGCACGTCCTGACAATCTTCTGTGCTCGTGAACCTATGTTCAAACACACTTCTTATATCTTCCTAACATGTGACAGATCTTAGGGAGAAACATGTAGAACCATTCGATAGTCCTTTTCTTAGAGTGAAACATCTTCATCTTCAACTCCCAACATCTTCATCTTCAACTCCCAACTGAAACATCTTCATCTTCAACTCCCAACACTCCACAAGCAGCGATGAATGCTGCTACATGTTCTTCTGGGAGCTGAGAACCATCCTCTTTGAATTTTGGGAAGTTATTTCTTGAACCTCTTGGGAGCTCATGGAGTGGTTGAGCAAGAGCCAGTGGACCGGTATTTCTCCTCCATGGTACGTTGAGGAATGCATTCCTCACGCTCATGATCACCCATTCTATTCCTGTTTCTATCCTCCAGTCTTGCTAAGGCTGCTTTTACTGCTGCTCTTTCTTCTGCTTCGATTTGAGAGTCTTTTTATTTCTTCAAGTTGAGTCCTTATCTCCTCCTTAGCAACTACCTCTCTTTCAAGCTTTTCAAATGTGGGATCAATTTTTACTCCTTGCCTTAGTTATCAGGTGTATCTTCTATTAGCCATCTTGAAAGTTTATGCTCACCTCTGGGGTGCTGGAATTTGTCTCTGCCTTTCTAGTTCAACAACACGTTCCTCTTCCAGGTCCAGAATCCTTATGGAAATGAAGTATTGATTGACACTTTGTCTCTTATGCCAAATAGCTTCTCTTAGATCAGAAAGCAATGTCTTCTTGGATGTGAAAGAGTAAATTAGGTCTCTCAACAGGAGTATTTCCCAAAATAGCCATGATTTACATCTAAATAGTCTGTGAGATTATTGAATCTCCAGGAACATTTCTTCTAGAATATTTTTGTATTTTATTACCTTGAGGTCATTTTTAGGTGCAGATGTTGCAAAATCTACCCCACAGTTGGTGTCTAAAAACTGTTGGTGAAAAAAATTTGTCTTGTGGACAAATTGGTGGATTTTAGGCCAATGCTATGGGAATCTAAGCCCCTCTACTTGAACGGTGCAACTTCAGTATGCACATGTGTGAAAAAGTAGATTTCAATGGTGGTCTTTTGAGTAGAGATCCAGTAGGGGCACTCTGTTGTCCTTGTAGCAAAGCTAGCAGTTTCTCACTAGAGAAGAAATTTGTTTGAGAAGGGAAAAGGGAGTGAGAATGGAGGTACGGAGAAGGGAAATCGGGCCGTCCACATGGCAGGAAGGGATTAGAGTGGTTACCGGGGAAGCCCTTTGCATTTTTTGATTTTTTAGAGATTTGGCAATCTGGAACAAATTGGCCCACACCCCTGCTTTGACTTTTCAACTTAGACACATGGTTGCTTCTGATTGGAAATGGGGTTGCGGCCCTTTTCTCAACATTTTAACCTTTTTTGGAAAAAGGCTCAAAACCTCAATTTCCTTTGCCGACCTGCTCTCTGATTTGACTAGGACACGTGGCACATTATGGTTGGAGATGAGGTCATGGATCCTTTCTAAACATTTTAACCTTTTTGGGAAAAAGGCTCGAAACCTCAATTTCCTCTGTCGGCCCGCTCTCCCATTTTGACTTTTCAACGGTGGGCTTCACCTTGACTTTTTCCTTTCTAGCTTGATCAGGGCTACAGATCATTTTTTAACTTTTTGCTTTTTGTACAAAAAGGCTCAATAACACAAATTCCTCCACCGGCCTGCTCTTCTACTTTGACAACTTTGGGCCCGAGGACTTGGTGGAGCCGCGGAGCATTTTAGAACTTTTACTTCACTTTTGGGAATTTGGTTAAATTTCCAATAGTTCCTCGATAACCTGCTTGTTCGCTTTGAATTTTCAACAACGGGCTTCAACTTTGACTTTTTCCCTATAGGCTTCAACTTTTACTTTAACCTTAATAGCCTGATCAGGGTTGCAGGGCAAATTTACCATTTTTGCCAAAAGTGATTAAAAGTGTTAAGTTCACCAAAAATCCCATTCCTCCCCATCCAATAGGATCTGACCACATACCTGCATTCATTGGAGTCAAAATTTGACGAGGAAAAGATGCTCGTCATCTCGACTGTGGAAAATATGGAAAAGAAGAAAACTTCATCATTTTGAGTCCAATTTTCAAATTTCCTTCACGAACCAGAGGCATGGAGGAACAATAATGATTTGGTGACCCAAGAATAAGTGAACAATTTAGATAAAAAATGGAGGTTGTAAAGAGGATATTATGTGCACAGACTGGGAAATGGAAAATTTCTCAAAATGAGAAAAACCAAGGTTTAAACAGCTCTAGGGCATGATTTCTGCTAATTTCTTGAATTTCTAATTTGGCTTAAACACCAATGAAGGGCATGAGCTCAAAAAATTTGAATTTGGCTATGAAAATGCAGAGTAGTTTTTGGGAGACAACACTCTCCAAGTTATTTGGATAACTTACATTTTCATTCTAACTTTGATATTTCACATTTCAGGTTGCACACACTCAAGATTGTTCTTTTGACACCTTGGAATAGTTGCAGTTCTTCCATGAGCCCTGCACGCCTTTCCTCCTTCATCCCTTTACATCCCCATTCCTTTGATCCATCTTGCACTTTCTTCATGCCTTATTTCTTCCCCCTTTGCATTTTTCTATCTCCTGCCATTTCCCCTTTGTTCCTTCCCTCTGTGCACCTACTCTATTTCCTACCTTGTCACACATTCCTTGTGCACACCTCTATAGACTTGTCTTCCAAAATGGCTATGTCCCTGAAATTCCTCTTACGCACTTTCATACACTAAATTACTATGTTCCCATTTTCTTCTTATCTTCTTAATCAGATACTCATGCTCTGCTTCCATACTTGCCTTCTACAAGTATGCCTTTTTTCTTGCTGTGCGCATTGTGTTCACGCGCTTGTCCTTCACATGCGCACCTTTGCGCATCTCTCTTTCGTGCCTTGATTATTCTACGCCAATCATTGTGTCACATCATATGTCAAAATTTAATGTGCTACACACAATCTATCAAAGCGTGCGAACAAGGTGCCAAATCTAGACAACCAACTGGTGCATGACACATGAAAAAATAAAAAATAGATGAACAGTTGGCCGATTTCCCCAGTCAATCAACGCGGGCCATGTGTCATTATGTGTCAAAGTGACCCATAGACTTCTGATGGCTCTAAAATTTTCTACAGAGCTCTGACAGGTGCACACCTGGACTTGTCAGAGAGCTGCTGACATTAGTTACATGTTGGACTATTCAAATTCAAATCTAGGTGAGGTTTAGCAGGTAAAAAATAGGGAAATTTCTTTCTGATCATGAATGCACACATCTAATCGACCTCAACCACCAAATTTCAACCAGATCTTACTTTATTCCTTGTTTTACATGCCAAACAGACATGGGGAAGTGCATATGACAGCCTTGTAGGTGGATTTGCAGGAATTTATCACTTACTATTGTTGGTTGCAAATTTAAATATGAGTTTCCCTCTCTTTCTCCTTCTCTTCTCTCCTTCTATAAATAATAGAGTTTTGCTTTGTAAAAATGATCCCTCTTTGTTGTAAGGACACCATGCCAAAATGGTGGCCAACTTTCCAGGGGTTTCAGACCTTGGCATGGTCTTTGTAATGTATTCTCACCTCTTGTCGTGAATGTAAATGATTGTGCATTTGTTAAGCAATAAAATCATGTTTTATGGAACTCTTGTCTTTCGTTTCTCATTTTTATTGCATCTTGCCTCTCTATTTCTATTTTCTGGCATGCTGTGAGTATTCCCGCTTGCAGTCCCCATGTTCATGTGTTGTGCATGTGTTGGGTTTCAGATTTGCTCTTGGAATGAAACCACAATTAGGGGACAAGTAATTCCATCCTCTTTAATGGGAGAGGTTCCATCATTAAAAGTAGGGGAAAAACCTATGTACAAATACACAATCTTTCATTCAATGGTGGTTTCCTGATATCTTGAAATGCGTTTCATGCCTTTAAAGTTATCAATACATGAGGATATAAGACTTAAAGAGAGGAGGGATGTAGAAGAAGACAATACTTTTAGGGAAAAGAGATGGTAGAGAAAACCATTATATGTATTGAGAAAATGAGATATAGAATAGAACCATTCATGTTTATAACGGGCACAATCCGCAGACTCAAAGTTCTTGAGATTGTATAAACTAGAACACAAAGTTTCTAAGAATGCAAGGATTAAATGATTCACAGATCAGAGTAAGAAGGAAAGAGAAAATAGAGGAAAAAGGGAAAAACCTTTGTATTGATTCCTTCCAATTCGAAATTATAGTTTCAAAATATCAAAATTCAAACCTGTACAATGGCTTTGAAAAATCATGATATAGCTCGCAAGAGACAGTTATAACTTCCTCGAGAAAGCAAGAAAAAATTACAAATTATTCCAATCATCCGCACCCTTTCGAATTCTTGATTTGTAAAGAAATGTTAATGGTGGAAAAAATAGGTTTTTAAATATATGGCCCTTTCATTATTTCTCTAGTTAAAAGATGGGCCATTCGATTTGCTTCTACAAATTTAAATTTGGGCCGCCCACGTGGAAGGAATTGATTGGAGTGGGCCTACGGATTCCTTTTGCATTTTTTTTCCTTTGAAGCTGTGCTGAGCCAACACGTGGAGAGCTCCACTGGTTCCTTTATACTTAGCTGATCAAGCCTATTTCCTACTTGACCTATGTTGACCCTTGGACACGTGGAGGGCTGGTGCTCATTTGAGTTTCTGTTTTGGAAACACCTCTTAAAATTACACCGAGCTGACATGTGTCTCCTTCTGCCGGTCTCAGAATTTTTAAGGGCCAACTCTATCTCTCCATTTACTTTCACCATGTGGCAAGCTGGCGCTCATTTGAAGATTTACCCTTTGATTTCACTTCCAAAATGGCACCGTTAAGGCATTTGGAGACTTCCTCCAACCCACCCATACTTAGTCAATTTTAATGATTAACTCTTTCTCTTTTGGACCTGGGACAAGTGGAGGACTGGCTCAAGTTTGATAACTACCCCCAGCTTGACTCTTGAAGCTATGCCAATGATGCATGTGGCGTCATCCACTAAACCTTCCATACTTAGTCGATTTGAGCTTGTTTTACCTTTATTTTGAACCTCAGACACGTGGAAAGTCTGTGCTTATTTAAGGACCGTCCCTTGAGCCTTTCCCTTGGAGTTACACTATTTGGACATGTGGAAGCTTCTGCTATCACTTGAAACATGGCCATGCCATATCTAATTAGGAATATCCACGTACTACCTGTGGATGTTGGGGCAAAAATTAATGAGGAAGATATGCCTGTCATTCCAGACTGTGGGAATAAAATAAAAAGAAGGGAAGAAACTTCACCAATACACCCGAATTTCAAATTTTTCTCCATGAATGGGAAAACTACAAATAATTCCAGGCTCAACGTGATCCAATACTCTAAGGTACAGACTCAGAATTTTCGAAACTTGACTTCAAAAGAGGGTAATTTTGAGGATGACAACAACTGGTTCTTTTTGGGGATGACTTGGCTTGGAACAAAGACACAAGGAAAGATCAAGAACTACAGATAATTGTAGGAAAGAGGAATAGTGTCTTACCCATTGGGTAAAGGAGTCAAAAACAAAACCAATAGAAGGTAACACACATAAAATGGGAAAACTAAACAAAACAAACCAAAAGGGAAGAACATAAATGAAATGCAAAGGAACGACCCAAAACTAAAACACTGTACAAAATATACAGAAGGACTGCCTAGTCACCTAGGACTTGAAAAAATTCACATAAGGACCAAGCCAAAGAGAATCAAAATTACTATGAATTCCTCATGGCTCATGTCTTTTTTCCCAAAGCATCATAATGTCTCCCACTTGGAAAACTCTAGGTTTGGATTTCTTGTCAAATAAAGCCTTCACTTTCAACTAATGACTTGCTATCCTGTCAACCACTTGTAATCTATCCTCATTAAGCTTCTAAAGGTACAAAATTATCTTGTCTAAAGCGCTACTGAAACTTGAATCTTCAATGATTTTCATCAGATGCAAGGCTGGAAATTCCACCATGATTGGCAATTGAGCTTCCACACCATACACCACTTGAAAGGGGACATTCCAATTGCTCTCTTGGGTGTAATTCTATTAGCCCAAAGTGCATCATATAGCTTCTTGTGCCAATTCCTCTGAGAATCATTTACAAGATTTCTAACTATGTTCACCAAGTTCTTGTTCATTGAATCTTCCTGTCCATTCCCTTGAGGGTAGTAATTTGAAGAATGAGCAAGTGAGATCCCATACCCATAACATAAATCCATCATCTCAGCAGAAGAAAAAATGGAAGCATTGTCAGTCAAAATTTTGTTTGGGATCCCAAACCTAATAAATATGTTCTCCTTAATGAAGTTGCAAACTACCTCGGAAGTATTGCTCTTGACTGGAATGGCTTCCATTCACTTGGTGAAGTAATCTGTGGTAGTCAACACATGGGTATGTCCAACATTGGAAGGTGGGTTAAGAGTTCCAATGAAATCCAATCCCCATTGTTGAAAGGGCTTATCAATCACTACTGGCTTTAGTGGTAAAAAAACCAACTTAGGTCTTCCAAAAAACTTTTGGCATGCTTCACATTTACCAACCCATTTTGATGCATCTTTGAATAGATTGGGTCAATGATAACTAGCACGAAGTATTTTATGAGCTGTTATAGTAGAGGAGAAATGACATCCACAAGCCTGGTCAAGAAAAGTAGAGAACACCTTCTTTTGTTGCTCCTTGTCTACACACTTCAAAAACCTTCCATCTATGCCTCATTTGAACAAATCATTCTCCCATAGCACATATTGTGCAGACTTCAATTTGATGGCTCTCTTCTCTTTGGCACTCAAGTGAGATGGACACTCTCCATAGGTCAAAAATTGAGCAATGTCAGCATACCATACATCTAATGAGCTAAGGAATAGAACAACATGGACATCAACTCCATCTTTGGACAACTCCTTAGCATATCCTTTAGCAATGAGTTCACATAGGCCGTTACCCCGAACCAAATTTTTTGGCTTGATATCAAGATCATACTCTTGCACCTTTGCTACCAAATTACCTCTCTTGGTTCCAAACTCTTGCTGAGTAAGAATGGATTTGATTGTTGTATCAGGAACCAACACCACATAATGAGAATTAAGGATGTAAAATCTAAACTGCTTGACAGTTTTGACAACTACAAAAGCATGTTTCTCCATCATGGTGTACGTCATCTCATGAGTTTTCAAGACATAACTCATGAATGCAATTAGGAGCTCATGATATTCAGCATTCTTCTGGGCTAACATAAGAACTAGGGTATATTTTGTGGCATTACAATAGATAATGAAATCTTTGCTAAAGTCAAGGCACGCCAAGATTGGAGTCTTTGCAATAGCCTGTTTAATGTCCTCAAATGATTTCTTCCTTTCAGAGGACAACCCAAAATTTTTATTCCCTTGCATCATGAGAGTGTTATCCTGTAAAATTGGCAAGGGCAATTTTACTGATAATCATACCGAAAATTTTGTTCCGATCCCTCGTTAGGGATCCCTTGTGTTCGGAACGTTGCAAAATCCCTTCCCGGGAAATCTAGTTTTCCAAACTTAGTCTTTTTTGGTCTTTTTGGTCGGGCGCATATAATGAATATGCAACATCAACTTTTGATGCACCCCCTTTAAGCCTTTGGTGCATGTTTTCTTATGTTAGCAGGCATTTTGGTGCGCCTCTCTATGTTGAGTCTTCCCTGCATGCACCAAGGCGCATGCGCCTTCCTGTCAACAGAACATTTGTTGCACCTCTTTTTGATGTGCCAAGGGCGCACATATTCCTCTGTCAACACCACTTTCAGTACACCATGGGCACACATATGTTCTTGTTGACAAGCGTTTTTGTGCGCCAAAGGGCGCATGTTTTCTTGTGTTGACAACTCCTTTGGTGCGCCACTTGAAAAGGTTGGTAGCACATTTATTGCTGCCTCACCTATAAATAGACGCGTCTGCGTTGTCATTGTCACCAACACAAATCACGTGATTTTTCTCTGAGCCTGTCAGCACACCTGCCCTGTTGCTTTCAATCACGTCATGGACCCGTTCTCACGCTTTTTCATTGTTTAAATCTGGGTAAGTGGCCTTCTTTCTTTTGTGCGTTTCGTGTTTGTGGTTTTTGGCTGTTTGTGGGTATGATTTAAAAAGAATGAAATCATGAATTTGCTTCCCCCTGCTGTCTTTCCACTTTTCCTCCTCTTTCCAGATCTGCTGGTAGAGGAAGCTCTGTCCTAAAAATAAGAGTAAGCTTGGACCCCTTTGTTCAAAGCTATTTCTATCACCCCAATAAACCTTGCAAAAAGAGCTTAACCATATGTAAACCCCTCTGAGGAATCAAACCTAAAAAATGAAACTGTATTTTCCTTTCGCGCATCTGTCACCCATGCAACATCAAGAACAGTTATGCCCTTGGCGCATCTGTCGCCCCTATTACACAATGAGTAGCCGCGCCAATGACGCGCATTCCCTGTTTGCTACATCATAAAAAGCTGCGCCCTCATGGCACACTTCCCTCGCTTGCTACAAATGCTCTCCGTGTGCCCCTTGGTGCATCAAAATTAAGTGCAACATCACAAATTTCTGTGCCATTGGCGCACCCAGCATCCATGTAGCAGTCTTTTCCTATGCGCCAAGTGCAAAGCTATACACGGCGCGGGCGCGTCCTTCATCGCAACAACATCATGTTGTGCAGACCTTCCATGCGCCGCGCCAAGTTCCCCTATGGCGCATGAACATATGATGTTACACACATTATTCTTGCGCCCTTTGGTGCACTCTGTACCCGTGTAACATGAAAATAATCTGTGCCCTTTACAAAATGCATCCACATGGGGCAGGCGCACTTGTGCTTACAGCAACAAAGAATGCACCCTGCAGTGTCTATGCGCCATGCACCCTTTGGCGATGATTTAACCCTTGCAACATCCTTTTCCTGTGCGCCTTACCTATTTAGCCCTACATTCTGCAATATCCATGCGCCATGCGCCTTGAGGCCCCAAATTTACTAACTCTTTCTTCTGTCAGCATTTCAGTTGAAAATAAAACAGCTGACACAGCTTTCTTCGATTGGGTTTCACTTCTTATCCTTGCAGATCAGCAACTAAGTTCAAAAGAACATATGTCAACATCCAGCAAGAGACCTACCAAATCCAAAGGCAAGGCCAAGCTCACAGAAGAAGAAATGAAGTATAAATATCAGAGGGTTAGAATGCCCGACTCCCAGGCCGAGTGTGACCTGGACATCAGAGACTCAGAGTTGGGTCATATTGATATGGAGGAGTTCTGGGTCAGGACTCAGAAGATCACAAGAAGTCCATGGATGGACAAGCTGACAGGCAGTGCCCTGCACTTTGCTGGAGGAATTCCAGTCAGTGCCATTAACAATGAATTCATGATGGTGGTTGCCTGGTGCTACAATAAAGACACAAGATGTGTCGTAAATGAGAAGGGCGAGGGTCGTAATCAATCCGAGAGCATGGGATTTCCATGAACCTGAAAAAGTCTGTTTTTGGAGTTACGGAAGGAAATTTGCTAGGGCACGTGGTTAGCAAAGAAGGAATGAAGATAAATACCGAAAGAGTTAAGGCTATTCAGAGCCTCACTCTGCCTACAAGTAAGACTGGCGTTCATTCTTTCTTTGGAAAGGTGAAGTTTCTCAGGCATTTTGTTCCTGAATTTTCTGAGAAGACTCGTCATATATTAGACATGATGAAGGGGTCACCAACTTTCCGGTGGAGCACGAAAGGAAAAAGGTCGTTTGAAGAAATAAAAGTTTCCGTTTCTCATGCGCCAGTCTTGGTATGTCCCGATTTCTCCAATTTTTTATCATGTATAGTTATGTATCTGAGCATACCGTGTCTGCCATCTTGATGCAAAAGAATTCTAAGGATGTCGAATCTCTAATTGCGTTCATGAGCTCTCCCCTCAAGCCTCACAAATTGAAAATGTATCAATTGGAAAAGCATGCCTTCGCCGTTGTCAAAGCAGTCAAAAATTTCAGGTATTACATTTTAAACTCTCATACAGTAGTACTGGTTCCTGACACGGCAGTCAAATCAATTCTAACTCAACAGGAGTTAGGAAGCTTGCTAGGAAATTGGATTGCAAAGGTCCAGGAGTACGACCTGGATATAAAACCAACCAAGTTGGTAAGAGGCAAGGGCCTATGTCAGCTTATGGCTGAAAACAAAGATTCAGAAAGCCCTGAGGAAAAATATGATTGTACCAATGAAGCACAAAGCCAGCTGGAGAAAGCCCATTCTCTGCCTCTGGTCCTATTTGTCGCAACTAGCGATGAGTGGTATTCTGACATTGCTTTCTTCCTCACCTACGGCGAATGTCCAACTCACCTAACTGTAAAGGAGAAGCGCACTATAAAGCTAAGAGCAGCTAAATATGTCATCTGGGATGATGGCTTATACAAACGTGAGATAGATGGTGTCTTCTTGTGATGTGTCGACAAGCCACAACAGGTGAAGTTACTTGAAAGTTTTCATAATTCAGCCTGTGGAGGCCATTTCTCCTCTTCCGTGATGACACACAAAATCATCTGAGCCAGGTACTATTGGCTGACACTTTTCCAAGATACACCCACCTGGGTATAAAGTGTGAGCCTTGCCAGCAGTTCGTCAGCAAGCCCAAGTTGGCTGCTTTTCCCCTCAGGCCGGTCATTGTCAACGAACCATTTAGGCAGTGGGGAATTGATTTTATTGGTGCACTCAATCCCCAATCGAGTGCCAGACATAGTTATGTCCTTACAGTAACAAATTACTTCACCAAGTGGGTGGAAGCCATACCTGTCAAACATGCCACCTCCGAGGTTGTTTGTAGTTTTATTAAAGAAAATATCATTGTCAGGTTTGGCGTTCCAAACAAGATTGTTGCTGATAATGCTTCTAACTTTTCTTCACGAGAAGTTATTAGTTTTCACTATGAATACGGGATAACTTTGGCTCATGCCTTAGATTATTACCCTCAGGGAAATGGTCAGGCAGAATCCAGTAACAAGAACTTGGTGACCATCATACGAAAGTTGGTGGATGAGAATAAATGAATGTGGCATAAGTCCTTATACGACGCGTTGTGGGCAGATCGCATTACTCCCAAGAGGTCCCTCGATATGTCACCTTTTCAAGTGTTATACGGCACTGATGCCGAGCTTCCCATTTCTACTGAACTCCCTGCTCTACGCTTAACATGAGCAATTGAAGATGAAACTTTCCAAAATTCTCTTGAAAAGAGGATCATGTATCTGACAGAACTCGAAGAAAAGAGAGTAAGAGTAGTCGAAAAGATCACCGAACATTAGAATCAAGTCAAGAGACTGTTCGATAAAAGAACTAAACAAAGAAATTTTCAGGTGGGAGACCTCTTCCTTCTGTGGGACAAGTGAAGAGAGTCAAAAGACATGTAGGGAAAGTTTGATTCCCTATGGAGAGGACCTTTCAAGATCAAGCAGCTCAACGGAGAGAATAGTTTCTATCTCTCATATCTAGATGGAACCAAACTCCCGCTTCCCTATAACGGGCAACATCTGAAGATCTTCAGGAAGTAGAGCTTGCTCTTTTCTTTGTACAGTTTACTTTTTTTGTGTGTTTGTTTTCGTTGAGTGTTTGCTTTCTGTTTGTTGTGTGTTTCCTTTGTTCTCCCTCTGGTCGCCCTTGTTTTTGACTCTATTACCCAATGTATAGGCACATGAGATCTGGGATTCTCTACCCCCGAGTTTGCTCAGGGATAGTCCCCAGAAAGAGCCAACTGTTATCCCGTAAAATTGGCAAGGGAAATTTTACTGATAACCATACTGAAAATTTTGTTCCAATCCCTCGTTCGGGATCCCTTGTGTTCGGAACGTTGCAAAATCCCTTCCCGGGAAATCTAGTTTTCCAAACTTAGTCTTTTTTGGTCTTTTTGGCCGGGCGCATATAATGACTCTGCAACATCAACTTTTGATGCGCCCCCTTTAAGCCTTTGGCGCATGTTTTCTTGTGTCAGCAGGTGTTTTGGTGTGCCTCTCTATGTTGAGTCTTCCCTGCATGCGCCAAGGCGCATGCACCTTCCAGTCAATAGACCATTTGTTGTGCCACTTTTTGATGCGCCAAGGGCGCACATATTCCTCTGTCAACACCACTTTCGGTGCGCCATGGGCACACATATCTTCTTGTTGACAAGCGTTTTTGTGTGCCAAAGGGCACATGTTTTCTCGTGTTGACAACTCCTTTGGTGTGCCACGTGAAAAGGTTGGTGGTGCATTTATTGCTGCCTCACCTATAAATAGGCGCGTCTGCGCTGTCATTGTCACCAACGCAAATCATGTGATTTTTCTCTGAGCCTGTCAGCGCACCTGCCCTATCACTTTCGATCACGTCGTGGACCCGTTCTCACGCTTTTTCATTGTTTAAATCTAGGTAAGTGGCCTTCTTTCTTTTTGTGTTTCGTGTTTGTGGTTTTTGGCTATTTGTGGGTATGATTTGAAAAGAATGAAATCATGAATTTTCTTCCCCCCTGCTATCTTTCCACTTTTCCTCCTCCTCTTTCTAGATCTGCTGGTAGAGGAAGCTCTGTTCTAAAAATAAGAGTAAGATTGGAACCCTTTGTTCAAAGCTATTTCTATCACCCCAATAAACCTTGCAAAAAGAGCTTAACCATATGTAAACCCCTCTGAGGAATCAAACCTAAAAAATGAAACTATATTTTCCTTTAGCACATCTGTCACCCATGCAACATCAAGAACAGTTGCGCCCTTGGCGCATCTGTCACCCCTGTTACACAATGAGCAACCGCGCCAATGGTGCGCATTCCTTGTTTGCTACATCATAAAAAGCTGCACCCTAATGGCGCACTTCCCTCGCTTGCTGCAAATGCTCTCTGTGTGCCCCTTGGCGCATCAAACTTAAGTGCAACATCAAAAATTTCTGTGCCATTGGCGCACCTAGCATCCATGTAGCAGTCTTTTCCTATGCGCCAAGTGCAAAGCTATACACGGCGCGGGCACGTCCTTCATCGCAACAACATCATGTTGTGCAGACCTTCCATGCGCCGTGCCAAGTTCCCCTATGGCGCACGAACATATGATGTTACATGCATTATTCTTGTGCCCTTTGGTGCACTCTGTACCCGTGTAACATGAAAATAATCTGCGCCCTTTACAAAATGCATCCACATGGCATAGGTGCACTTGTGCTTACAGCAACAAAGAATGCACCCTGCAGTGTCTATGCGCCATTCACCCTTTGGCGCTGATTTAACCCTTGCAACACCATTTTCCTGTGTGCCTTACCTATTTAGCCTTGCATTCTGCAATATCCATGCGCCATGCGCAATGAGGCCCCAAAATTACTAACTCTTTCTTCTGTCAGCATTTCAATGGAAAATCAAACAGCTGACATGGCTTTCTTCGATTGGGTTTCACTTCTTATCCTTGCAGATCAGCAGCTAGGTTCAGAAGAACATATGTCAACATCCAGCAAGAGACCTACCAAATCCAAAGGCAAGCCCAAGCTCACAGAAGAAGAAATGAAGTATAAATATCAGAGGGTCAGAATGCCCGACTCCCAGGCCGAGTGTGACCTAGACATCAGAGACTCAGAGTTGGGTCATATTGATATGGAGGAGTTCTGGGTCAGGACTCAGAAGGTCACAAGAAGTCCATGGATGGACAAGCTGACAGGAAGTGCCCTGCACTTTGCTGGAGGAATTCCAGTCAGTGCTGTTAACAATGAATTCATGATGGTGGTTTCCCGGTGCTACAATAAAGACACAAGATGTGTCGTAAATGAGAAGGGCGAGGTCGTAATCAACCTCACTGCCCGCCACTTTGAGATAATACTCGGCATTCCTCATCACCGGTGCTTTGTGGCCATTAGTCAAGAAGACTGCATTAAGGCCTGGGACAACAATGAAGATCAATGCATGCAGCTGATGAATGAGGTATATCTGAAAAATAAAAAGGTGGTGACCCGTTGGCCACAAATAATTCACCAAAGTGATTTTTCGGAGGAGCTCAGTGACACCATCACGTTCCTGAGCAGGGTGTTTGGGCTTCCTGACGCCCACTATTTCCACAAATGGATGTGCGGTATTTAGAAACAATGAACAAAAATATGCCCGATCAACGCTTTGAATGGGAAGATATTATAAGCAGCACAATCTCTGAGCAGCTACAACAATTTACCACAACTGGGAGGTTCTACATGAATTCCTATGTTGTTTATGCTGCAGATTCCAAAAGGGACTATCCAACTCTCATGCGGAGTGGGGTTTG
Organism: Taxus chinensis; assembly: GCA_019776745.2. Lineage (NCBI taxonomy): Eukaryota > Viridiplantae > Streptophyta > Pinopsida > Cupressales > Taxaceae > Taxus > Taxus chinensis. Next base: position 683,714,369 of record CM034152.1, read on the forward strand.
GCCCCAAGTAAAAATTTATGAATACTATCCAGAGCTAAAGCTGGAAAATAGCATCCCTCAATTTACAAAGATCAATGATGCATTTTTCTATTTTATCATCTGCCTGTTGAGGCCGAATATGACTTACGGTCACATGACCAAGAGCACCGTGACAGCCACTGAGAAATGGGGGGCCCTGTTCACCCAATTCCCCACATTCACTTATCTGAGGGTGGCTAAATTTTTGGGAGAGCCAACTAGACTGCCAAGGTATGCTGGGCCCAAATTGATTCTGCTAGAGTTGTCAATGCAGCTAGTCACCTACCATGAGAAGTGCCTTAAGAGAAAGAAGGGTGGAACTCCTTTCCCCCTCACAGTGGGTAGATATACATGTCTCACTCACCACAAGGCAAAAGACATGTTTGCAGAGCTGGAGCTACTGAACCTGAAACATGAATTCCCCACAAGGCCCACCTTCGACCCGAGAAATTTTCTGCCTAGGGCTAAGCTTGATCCAATCCACATCCCTCAGATCGAGGATATCTAAATTGACCTATATCATGGGGTGGATCTCAGAAGGAAGGACCATTCTCGCTTGGCATTAGCAGAAATCATCCAGTATGGGGTAGCCATCGTCCCCAAAGGCTACCAAACTGCTGAGGAGGAAGTGGATCAAGTATATCTTGACACAGGTGGGGACGATTGGCCTTTCGCGATAATTGATAGAACCAAAGCACCTCAGACAATTGAGGAAAGGGTCAAGGAAACTCTACGTAGAACAGAGCATTGGTGCAGAATGAACGGACTCATCTACCTCGGAGTCGATTTCACAACCTCTCCATTGGGCAACGCACCTCCTCAATCAAAAGATCAGCCTAAAGGCAAAGGAAAAAGCAAAGAGGGTGAATCCAACACCACTCAAGAGGAAGCTCCTGAAAGTCCTCCTTCCACTACACCCAAACAAGTTGTAACTCTGGCTTCTCCAGAGAAAGAAGCAGAAGAGGATGTTCCAATAGGCCCATCCACTCAGGATGTCGGCACTGCTGCAATAATTGAGGTCCCTTCTATCCCTTCTTCTTCTCCTCCTTCCCCTCCTCAAGTGACTCAAGCGACCATTCCTTTGGTCGTGTCCTCTCCCCCTTCTTCTACTATTCCTCCCGCTTCTTCGTCCATCTTCTTTTCTCTCGCGGACCTGTCCCCCTCCATTTCTTCCCTCATCTCTGAGCTCCCTTCCCTTCCTATGTCTTCCTCTCCTGCAGTATCTCTTCCTCCCGTGAGCACTTCCTCGGCCTCCCTCTCGATGCCGCCTCCAAGTGTCTCCACGTTTTTCCCTTCTACTACTGCAGCTGCCCCCTTTTCTGTTTCTGGCCCTTCTCCCATAAGTCTAGCCTGGATCTCCCAGCACTTAAGTCAATAGAAAAGGAAAGTTCCCATCGCTCCGATGGACTTTTCCGTAATCCCGTCTAAAGGGGCAAAGAAGTAGAAGCCCGTCACATGCTTCTCTCAGAGTGCTTCGGGAGAGAGGGTAATGGAGATCGCATACCCCAATCCCCTCAAGGATAAAAAGGATCTGTCTCCCACAGATTATACAGTGACCCAAGTCACAATGGGTACGTCTTGTGAAAGCGTTCAGGGAGAGGCCCTATCTGTAGTTGACGCCCTCTGCAAGAAGCTTCAAGAAGAAAAAGAAGAGAAAAGGCTATTGAAAGATCAAAATAAACATCTGCTCCAAGCCTTACAGAAGATGGGCAGTGTACCTCCCACAACTACTACCGAGACTCCTGTGCCTCTGAGCCAGGATAAAATTAATGAATATGCAAAGATTGGCGAGAAGGGTATGGCCATTTCCGCTTGGAGGAGCCAGATCCTCAAAGATAGTGAAAAAGTAATCACCAAGTTCTCTGATTTGTATCTAAACATCAACAAGGTGAATAAAGAGCTCCAAGCGTTAGCGGGACCCATATCAGAAGAGCTGGACCATGCTAGGCTGCAGCATGAGACCTTTCAACAAATGTTTGACTGTTCAGTCAAAGATCTAGTCAAGTTCAGTGTTTTCGGTCATCCCAGGGCCCTCAATAAAGTCATTTCCACTCTGGACTACCGAATGGATCAACTAGAATTCGTCCTTGAAAAGATCGATAAGGTAAAGGAAGAAGCCCTGGACGCGATGCACCAAATGGAACAAATCGTTCTCAACATGTCTCCAGGGTTGCTTACTCCTTCCTTCACCTTAAGAAAAGTTGATGAAACCATTCAGATCTTCAAGGAGATTGTTTCGCAAGGGCTGGGGCTAGAGGTTGCTTTTGACGCAGAGTCCATCAATAACCTGCTGGCCTGTCGGGACTTCATCGGGTTCCTCATAGAAGCGGAGAAAGAATATTCCAAACTCCCAGAGAAGCTCATAGACGAGCGGGAGACTTGCGAGGCGATCAACGAATGGTACAAGGATCCTTCCCAGGATCAATTAGAGCCCATGATTGGCAAGTTCATGGAATATCGTGCCCAATTCCACATCTCGTCACTTGAGCAGCAGCAGAAGCAGGCTACCCCCTTTTGGCCACAGGACGATGACGATGAAGAACTTCTCTTTCTTTCTCTCTCTCTCCTTCGGCTTTCCTTGTTGTAAATATCTAGAGTATGTTGGCACAAATGATGACATCATCCATGTTGCACCATGGGATGATGTCATCCATCAAGTTGTCAAAAGTCAACATGACTTTGGGTTTTTTTGTAAATATTTTGTAAATAGGTGGTTGGCTCCTTTTTGCCTTGTTTTCTCTCCTTCTTCTATAAATACTCCAATACTTGTTTTATTTGGAGGGTGAATATCTTTTAGATGAAAAATAGAAGTGAGGAGAAAAGACTTTGAGCTTTTTGTAACAGAAAGAATTATTAATACAATATTTAGACTTTGTGCTGAATACAAGTGTTATTTACATTGGATCTTTCTTACGTTAGATCTGTGTGTTTGTTCTGTTGGATCTACTTCTGTTTTATTTTCATTTATTCATTAGTATTACTTTGCTCGTTTATGCAAGTAGGTTTGGCTCTATTTACTACCAATCCCAAAACATAAACCCTCTAACCTTTCTACTTTGGAATTCATTTCTTTTTCTTTCTTTGGATCTGATCTTTCTTCATCCTCTCTTTCATTCCTTTCTTTTCGTAGTTGGAAACACCCCTACTGGGATGAGATCCCAAACCCCCGAAGGCAGAATATTGTGAGATTTGCATAGATTCCTGCTGGTAGAATAGCAATAAATCAGTTTCGCTTTGCTGACTCAAAGAGGGGTAATTCCCTATACACTGTTGGCTCATTTATCCATAGATCTGCCCAAGCGACAGATTTTCGGACCAACAGAGAGCAATGCTCATAGTAAGTTCTACAAAATTGGGGATGAATCTCCTTAGGAAATCGATCTTACCAAAGAAAGAATGGATACCTTTCTTACTTGATGGAAGAGGAATTTACTGGATGGCCTAAAGTCTCTTTGGATCAATCTTGATCCCATCCTTTGAAACAATGTGTCCCAACAACTTTCCTTCTATGACACAAAACATAGACTTCTTAGGGTTTACAGAAATTCCATGCTCTCTACACTTCTACAATACTATTTCAAGGTGTTGAAAGTGATCTGTTCTTGCTTTAGAAAACACTGTCAAGTCATCCAAATACACAACAATGCATTTCCCTTTTAAACTACCAAAAGCCAAGTCCATGGCCCTCTGGAAAGTAACACCAGCATTAATGAGACTAAATGGCGTCCTCTTGTATGAAAAGGTGCCCAAGGAGTACTAAAGGTAGTCTTATGTTGATCTACAGTATTCACCTCTACTTGATTGTACCTCAAGAATCCATCTAACATAGATAACATCTCCAAGCCTGTGACAACTTGAAATACTTGGTCCATCATGGGGAGAGGATAGTTGTCCTTCAAAGATCCCTGATTTAGATTTTTGAAGTCCACACAGATACGAATCTCACCATTATTCTTCCTGAAAGACACTATATTAGAAATCCACGTTGAATGATGGATGGGGAAGATGATCTTAGCCTTCAAAAGATTTTGTATTTCTTGGAAAACTGTATCAGCTATCTTTGGATTATATTTCCTTTGCTTCTGTTTGAAGGGTTTGATCCCATAATTAAGAGGAATGAAATGTTACATTTCTTTAGGTTGAAAAGCCTTAAGATCATCATAAGAGTAAGCTAGAACATTAACATACCTCTTCAATAGATTCACCACCTTATTTTTCTCTTCCTGAGTGCAACATTTTCCAATCTTGACCATTTTGGGGTCATCAAGACTTCCAATATTCACTTTCTTAGTCTCAGCAGATTGTCGGGCTCCTTGGGAAACTTTAGACTTCATATACCTATCATGTTTATCAAAAATATCCTCTAAACTCACCATCCCTTTAGGTATTTTGTTGCCTTTCAATTTGATGCATCCATCTTGATCCATCTCTTCTTTGACACCCTCTTGAACAGATGACACACACACTCTAGGCAGATTGTCTCTTCCTTCAAAGTACAACTGATCAAAGTTGTCTCTGAGCTCCAAGAAAGAAAGAAAATGCTGGTCATCATTGAAAACTTGCCAATTATTTACATTGTTAGGCACATTGGGTGTAACACCCTGAATTATTGTTACTTCCTCCTGAGTATTCAAGTGCTGATATATGATTTCTTCTGTATAAGGACGTGTTCCTTTGATTGTGAAGTCATGCTTGATATGGATTGTATCTTCTTTGCTCTTGAAGATCCTTGACTGAGTCAGAATATGCTTGGAATCTTTTATTTCTTTCATTTTTAGCACCTCAGTTCAATTTGATTTCGGGATGAATTGTGGATTTATCTAACCTTATAACTCAGCCTTAGATCAGTTACATTGATCCAAGAGATGTTTTAAGTTTATTCAGGATGAACAAAAAATTATTGACCTTGCGAAAGTTGCAAGATATGAATGAGTTGAATGAGAAATTCCAGAGTTTAACTCAGGCTGATCGTGTTAAATGAATTTGGTTCCAGATATCGTAATATCAGGAAGGCCTAGACCTTAAGCCAGGTAAGAAATTCAGGTGTATACTGCAAGCTTAATTTGCAATGCCGGATAGAATCCATAACAGGAATGTTATACCCTGTTTGGTTCTAATATTGATCGGTCCTACTTGGGAGACCTAGACTGGATTCGTTAAGGTTAATAACCTTAACCTAAACTATAACCTATTGGTTGAATTATTGCTAATCTAACCTAGCCCTAAAACTATAAGCTTAATGCTCTTAAGGTTAGCTACACCTAGCACTATGGAAGTAAGACTAATGTCTTACCTTATGATCTAACCTATGTTTCTAACCTATCTTAACTAATGATAATGGGTGGAGAGGAACCTATGAAGGGGCATGAGTCATGGGCGGTGGTTTCCATGGCATTTATGAGGTGGATAAGGATGAAGGACTTGGGATTTGGCGGAGGTTGCAAATAGCTATTGTGACTTGACGTGGCAGTATCACAAAATTTGGGAATGGTTGTTTGTTTTCATTTGATAATCACCAACTTTGGCGGTCGGTGGCAATGGAGAATAGGCGGGAATTTAGGAGTTAATGTAATTGATGAACTTCGGTTCCCGAGCGCGGATTGCTTGGGAAGGCATGCAAATGGAAAATTGGTTGGTTTTTTGGTTTTCCATGCGTTCCGTTTTTCTCTCTGCTTGATCACTGGTTCTTCGAACCAGTCTACTCTGTGTTGCATGGAAACTTTGAGAATATCTAGCTCCTTTCTCTGTCGGGGAAAGTTTATAAGGCATGAAGGTAACAATTTATTGTTGTTTAATCTATCGTGGAAGAAGAAGAGAAGGTGTGAGCACATTCAGAGGTCTTCTTCAGATTTTTAAGCGACACTATCAGGCATGATAGGCGCTAAATTTTAAAAATCTTGCTTTCCTTCAAATGCTTTCATTAAAACAACTCTGTTCAGATGATTTTAGGTTCAGTTGGTTTATATGGTAGCAATGTTTTGTTTCTTGATGATTGAGGAATCCTTGGTTTTACGTAGACTCTGTTGAAGAGTTTGCTATGTTTATTTTAAGGATTCAACTTGTATCGAAGTGTTTGCCATGATTTTATTGTGAATTCAACTTCTGTTGGAACCCTTCCTGTGTTAGCACGTTGGTTCAATTCTGTTGAAATGTTTGCTGAGTATACATAAGGACTCAATTTCTGTTGAAATGTTTGCTGTGTATACTACCTGGATTCTACTCTATCAAAGTGTTTTCCATGATTTCAATGTGAATACGACTTCCTTTAGGTCCTTGAAATGTCTCTTATGAATTCAACTTCTGTTGTAGACCTTACTGTGTTAGCATGTTGGTTAAACTGCTGTGGGATTGGTTGTTGTGTATATATGGTTCGACTGCTATTGGAATCTTTGCTGTGTTTACTCATTTGGTTCGATTATGTTGAAAGGTGTGCTGGGTTTACTTGAGAATACGACTTTTTTTGAAGTCCTTACTGTGTTTTCATTTTGTTAAACTCCGTTGAAATGTTTGCAAGGTTGGTATATGAAAACGACTCTGTTAGAGTCCCTACTGTGTTTTCGTATTGGTTCAAATTCGGTTGAATCTTTGCTGAGCATATGTTATGAAGGTGACTTCTGTGATGTCCTTGTTGTGAGTATTTTTCTTATGATTTTGACTTCTGTCGAGCTTGGTTGTGAATACTTGTTGGAGTCCTTGTAGTTTTCAGGTGAATCTGACTTCTGTGATGTCCTTGATGTGTATTGCATGTCGGCTCGACTTCTGATAAAAGCCCTTGCTGTATATTCGTTTGAATCCGACCCAGTTGAAATGTTGATGTGTTTGTATGTGGTTCGACACAGTTAAAATGTTGCTGTGTTTGCTTATGGAAATGAATTCTGTTAAGATGTGAACTAGTCTCTGGGTCGACTGAGATATTGAGTTCTTAACTGTGCCATAATAGGGGATGGCATTGGATAATATCATGTTTGAGGAATGACAGGGAAAGAATTGTTGGGTTTAATTTGATTGTTTTATAGATTATTACTTGGTTGCAAGAACTCTTGAACTGCCTAATAGCTACAGGTGATTTTTATAATTGAATTTTGATGAAACTGTAGTTTCTTCTTTTGATCTAGACTGATTTTGATCTATAAATATAGATTCTGTGTATGATGAAATATTAATGTGATTATTGATTTCTTTACGACCTTGCTTGGTCAATGGAAACACATCCTGACCGAGAGAAATCCTACTTGAGGAACTCTATTTTTTTGAAAAACGTATGTATCATTCTGGACTTGCATGGATGGAAATCAGGTTTGTATTAGAAGGAATGAGTGTTGATTTTCTTGAATTCTCTTTTCCCTTATTGTATTCAAGCTTGAATTTATAAGTGTTATTCTTGAGAAGTTGGTACAGTCCTGAACATGATTGGAATGGAAATCTGAATGTCTCTGTTTCTTTCTCCTCAGCTGTAAAGTATATGTTGATATATATAATTGTAGGAATAATAAAATATTCTCTGCTTGTCTAGAAACTTTGAGTGCTTTCTTCTTTTGTATTCCTTATGTGAACTCTACGGTATGGGCTTAAGAAGAAAAGACTGTTAAACTGTAGGGAGAAACTGGTGAAAATGTATTGTAGTAAAGTTGGTGTATTTATCAATACCATTGAAATAATGTAATGTTTTTAAAGGAATCTCGTCAGTTGAACTTGATGAAAGTTATAATCTGCCTTTGAGGAATTGTTAAAAACATACCTGTTGGATACACGAATTGATAGGATATTCATTTTTGAATGGAATAATTTGTTGGATTATTGCTATTCTTGGGATTTAGATGGATGGATGTCTTGGATTCATTTTGTTCTTCTTAGTCTCTAATATATATGATGAATCATCTGAAGGGTATTTAGGATTAATTGGTAACTATAATATGAGTCATGCATTAAAAGTCATGTTAGAATTACAGAAAGATGATTAGTCTGATTTATGTTAAGTATTTGAAGAAATGATTTCATTTAAACAGGTTGTTTAATGAGAACAATTGGTGGAATGCAATTGTTTTAAGAATTAGTGCTTATCATGCTCAGTTCACCGAACTGACCCATGTTGGCAATTTTTGCAGATGGTTGTCGTAAGTGGTAAAGGCACACAGATCTGATATGATACTCAGATTGTTTAATTTGGTTTTATGATGAATTCCAACTTGATTTCTCTAATTGTACTATATGAAGAAAGTTGTTCTTTTGGTGTTGAGTATTGTATCAAATATGCTGAATGCATAAATTGTAATTGTTGGGCTTAGAAATAAATGAAATGAGGGGATTGTTACTATGTGGCTGCATTTGTATTGTGATGGATTGATCCTCTTTGGTTCGATTGTTTTCAAGTGCATTTTTATTATTGTATACCTTGGAGATATTTGGATTCTCTAAGTAGGCCTTGTAAAGATTATGTGACTAAATACTTGTAAATGATTAGTAGTTCTGTTATGTTCTATATAAGGCTAAATTGGAAATTAGTCCACTATCTTTCAAGAAGCTAAGGTTCAAATAAACCTTAACAGGTAGCTTAACGAGAAGAGTAATCTATTACTCCCTAACCTTGATCTAAGATAAGACAACGTAAATAATGATTTTAAATCACTATATCTTAATAATAGTAAGTAAGATATATTTGAGTTTTGAGAACTGATATAAACCTAAAAGGGTATAGTTAGCATCCTTATGAGAAGACATTGGGCTACTGCCCAATTTCGTTGATTAAGATTATTGTGATTCAATGAACTCCATGACAGGATCTCAAATCTTATTAAACTTCTCTCTATAAAATGGATCTTAAATAAGTAAGGCAACTCAAAGATGAGGAATTCCAGGGGTTGGGATAAGACTACCTAGAAAGGAGTGTCTTAAAGTATAATTTCAACTCAACGTAAGTAACACCTTAAAGTTAAGTAGATCTTTCCGAGGAGTTTGTAGGGTGTTCAACTGCAGGGTTGTACCTTCGAGAAGATTAGGATCTTCTCGAGGATAAAACAATGCAGGTGACTTATGGCGACACCCTTTGCATTGATCTTTAAAATTTACACTTTAAGCTTGAACAAGTTTTTATTCTGGGACTGGTTAGGAACATGGTCATGTTATGAGGCTGCCCTTGGAGACTCGGGGTACCTTGACACACAGGGTTAACTAGGGTTGACCCAGTATGTCAGCTTATCCCTAGTCTTCGAGAGCATCCTTATAACGTTGTCATGTTATTAATCCATTCCTGAGTGAATGACTTGGGACGGAGGAGGCTGACAAAAGTCAGTATAAGACATTCTATATAACATCGGAGTGGGGTGAAGGACGTATTCTAGATTGACAAGTATGTCGTCAAGGAATACGAGACATGAACAGTATGTTTCAAAACTTTGGCCAAAGTATCGCAAGCTGCTGATTGCATTGTCCTATGTCACCTAGTCTGAGGGACGTGATGCCGATGAATAATGGTAACAATTATTCAGATAGGTTCCTTGGACAGAGCATTCTGAAATCCCAGATTAGGGAAGAGAACCGCAAGAGTGAAGTGTTAAAATAAAAACGCCAACTCTATGATACTCATAAATAGATCGGTAGATCACCGAGTCATGGAATGAATAGATCGGTGGTTCACAGAGTCATTACAGCTACATATGGTTATCTGTTATAAGAATGATTGTTTTGATCGGTGAGTTCTAAATTATGTATTTAGAACTAGGAAGCACTTATCAAAAAAATAAATAAAATTGTTCTAAATGTACTAAATTGGGGAATGTTACATTGGGTCTATAGATAATCTCAATTGTGAATTTCTCTTGAGGGAAATCAGGATGAGGAATCAACAAGGACCCAAAAATAGCTAGAGAGTAAGCCCTAATGTTCCTTTCCCTTGGCACAACTTCAATGGAAAATGCATTAAGGAATTCAATGGAATCCTAGACTAGATTCCTATAGTGCTTCAACCTTATGTTCTTTACCTGATAAATGTCTCTAACTAATTTTACAATTAGCTCTGCATCTCCATGAGCAAGAAGGTTCTTCACTCCCATTTCCTTTTCCATGCTCAATCCAAGAATAGGGGCCTCATACTCGGTAGTATTGTTGGTATTTTCAAACTAAAATTTGAAGGAGAAAGGATGAACCTTACCCCAGGAGAAATTAGCACTACACCAGCTCCAAAACTAGCTGAAGATCAACTTCCATCAAAATCCGAAGTCCACACACCATTAGCATCAAACAACACCCCCTGTGGTAGACTTTCCTCCTCTTGTGACATGATCATGTAGTTCCCATGCCATATATCTACATACAATATTTGTGCTTTAGGATCACCTGTCTTTTACACAATATACTCTGCTTGTTTCTCATGCAATAAGTTCTTCATCTTCCCATTGACAGGGATCAAGGCATGTGACTAATCCATTTGGATCTCACCTCCAACATCTTTGAAAAAGTTCCTAATTAACAACATGCCAGAGGAATGAGGGATATCAAAAAATAAGATGGTAGCCAAGACCTTCTTCTCTAGTAAAGAAGAAAAAGCTACTTGTGTATCCTTAATTCTCCCAACCAAAGGCACTTCTCTACTTTCGATAGAATAACAAGATCCATAAGTGTGGGTTAGGGTTAGACCTAAATAATGAGCCACTTTTGTAGGCATTACATTATCAGATGCACCAGAATCAATGACACAATTGCTAAGCTTGTGGCCAACTATGAGGAGAGTCACATAGAAGGGCTTGATCTTCTCATTAGGTGAAGTGACTGCAGCCACAACGCTTGATTGAGATAAGGGAGAGGGAGTGGGAAAAAGGCCCTTAGAAGTACTAGATGAGACTTTGGATTTGGAATTTACAAAGTTAACCATTTTGGAAAAGGATTTAGGATGAGTTTGATAGAACTCTGCCTCAGAAATCTGAATCTTGGTCTATTTAAGATGGTCTATAATGTCAAAAGATCCAGATGTGGATGGGGAATCACTAATAGGAGTAGGAGGAGCTTTTGATCTATCAAATTTATCATTTGTTGGGAAATAATTTTCAGAAGTAGAAGTAGAGGGAGAAGGACTAGCAAAGCTTACCTTTTGAGTGGAAGTAGTAGTAATAAGAGCTCCTCTTCTTATAATCACCGAGATGGTAATGGGGGACTCCTTGGATATTTTTGCAGGTTGCACCACTTTTTCCTTTTTGTTGGTTTGCTCTCGGGTCATAACAACATATGACTCACTTATAATCTCAAAACCTACATCATCATAGTCATCTTCATCATCCACACCTTTAGTGGTGAGGAAATGAACTCGAGAACCACCAAGCTCCTCCCTAATTTAGCTTCCAAATCTTAAGGGCGCATAGGCACGCATGGCCAGGGGAAGCACACAAGTGTAGGCGTGTAAGGTAGAGTTCAAAAGGCTTCTTGAAGAACCCAGGATGTGCGCACCATGTGAAGAACAATTCAGGACTTAGCCATTTTTGGCCTTTGGGATAGAACACATGAAGAACGTGTTCCGTTTGGATAAGGTTCTAGCCTGGTGATAGGGTGTCCTGGAGGGAATATACCTTGCGATAGAAAGATCCAAAAAGTTAATCATGACATGGAGAGGCATGCGCCTGGGGCAACCCACACCTTGACACTTGGGGCCAGATCTGAGGCTGCAGAGGAGTTTGTTAGAGCTCAAAGGCCTATTTATATGTGCCCTTGGCAAAGAAGGAGAGACAAAAGTGAGGTAGCGGAGCTCTGTAGAATTACTGCGAGAACTATGGGATGAAAATGGGTACAGAATTCCAGTAAGGATGTAATGGGAAAATGGGGAATGAAATTTTTGTCTTGTGAGAATACATGTATGGATCCACACATGGTGCATGACTACGGTCTACCTTCTGTAATCTTTTATAAGTAAACACTATGAATGAATGTGATAAGGTTGCCATGACAAATGTATTAAGACTCTTTCTCTGTATTATCTGCATATTACTATTGTACTTCTGTTCTTATATAATCATGAATCTTACTTAAATGGTTAAGTATAGTAGTAGATGTACAACTCTTAGTTCTATTATTTCTGTTGCGTGCTTTGGTTCTATTATGACTGAAGGGGTGTAGAAGCCATCCTGAGCTCTATAGCCCTTCATGTCTGTTAAATCACTAAGTCAGAATCATGAGCTATGCCTTCCACTAGACTCACATAAAAGAGAGACTCGGCTCCCTCTCACGTGCCTCGGGTGAGCGCCCAATGCCCGTTGGGTGATAGGCCGGTGTGCATGAGGTTCCCTTGTTCTTAGTGGGTGCAAAAGTGACTACATCTTGGTTCTGTTGCTGGGACCTCTTTTCGAAGTTGTAGGGAAGCATGGCATATATCATGATCTCTGTAAAAAGTGATGGCGGAATGCTTAACACTTGAAGGTGTTGAAGATTGGTTTAAGAGCATGGAGGATGAATTCGCTTAGAGATTTAGTACCAGATCTGGGTTTGATATGTGAAGATGGGTGGAAGACACTCTTTATCATGAGTTGTACGAAACCTTCTTCTACTGTTTCCCAGTAGAGTTATTCGAATGGCTCTCGGCTTATACATCTAGATCAGGGTGGCATTATAGATCATACCCTTGGACCCAAGAAACATATCAGAACCTACAAGATGCTGATCTAAGGTGGACCCATGCTATAGATCATTGGTGGAAGGGAGTACTGACTAGCTACACTCTGGAATACACCATTTCCACGTATTCCTGTCCAAAAGTTGCTGAGTTTGAGTTCTTGCGAGAGCCCAGGGGATCATTTCTGCATGCTATTCCCCTTGCGATCAAAATCTTGATGGTAACCATGGGTTTAGAGGCATTCCCTATGGCCAGCTAAACCACCCTGAGCACTAGGTGAGGAAGCTAGGTTGGGGAAGGATGGCTGATCTGACGACTGAACATAGGAAAGGGAGGAGAGGTGGCTCAAGTATAACGAAGCACGTGAAAAGGAGATCGATAGAAATCATGGGATTACAAGTGGGTTATGGAGCCAGACATGGTGGAAAGGAGTTGAGGTTCACGTGGAGGATGTCGAACCTGAACAGTCTGTGGTACCCCATCTTGGTAAGTGGAAGAGAAAACCTTGCGGCTTCTGATGAGAGTCCATCATGTAGAGAGAGAAGAGTCGTTGGCACACATCTGACCCCACCTAGTGACTGGACCTTGGCACTTGGTTTGTTTGAATGAGGGAAGAGTACAGTTGATCCATTTGATATCAGTGGAAGCAACCAATCGGCACCTAGAACATACAATTTCTCATTTGGGACTTCTATGGCTTCACACACTATTCTGGTATTTGGTGGAATGTTTGGACAAGGCACGTATACGGCTGGTTTTGGAAGTACGTTAGGAGGTGGTGGAGGAACTACGACTGGGAGTGGTACTAGTTCACAAACTGTTGGCGCGCAATTTAGTGGGATGACGGGAGCACTCGACATGACAAACACAGGCCCTGTACCTAACACAGGAGGATCTGGAGGTGGAAGTGGTGGAGCTGGTGGCTCAGGATCCAGTGGATCCGGTGGAGGAGGAAACACCAGAGGAAACCAAGGGACTGGATCGGGAGGGCAAGGGCCTCAGCCACCTCCTCAAGTCTTTTTTGAGATGTCTCTACACTTGCCAGATTACAGTGGAATAGAAGATGCCGCGGAGCATGTGCATAAGTGCGAGCTGCTATGGCACGCGAAGGGAATCATGACCCAGGATCAAAAGGCCAGTCAATTTGTGATGACCTTGCAAGGACGTGCACATAGTTGGTATAGAAAGTATGACCCTCATCAGACTGTTGTGGATTATACCGCACTGAGAAATGCATTCTTGGTAGAATTCCACATACCTGAGTTTGAACAGAAGAGCATTAGCTCTCTCAAAGAAATCCAGCAGGGAATGGCAGAGAGCGTGTGGGAATATGATGCGTGCTTTAAAACTCTTTTGTCTAAATTGTCTTATGATATCCACCCTTCACAACATGCTTAGTGGTTTTTCAGAGGGTTGATCACACCCTTTAGGAGGGCCTTATCTCATAAAACATTCACAGACCCGCGTGAAGCATTGGAAGCTGCTTTACACACTGAAGTAGTTGGTAGTGTTGACACTGGTGTTAGCCCATTTCTGGAGGCTCAGATTGCTGCCATGGCTAAGTAATTGGAGAAATTGTCTGCCAACACAGTTCTAGAGATTCATGGAGGAATGTGGTGCATGGATTGTAATGTGGAAGGACACACAAAGGATAATGGTGGGATATGTACTCGGAAGGTGGTACGTGCATGGCAGTAAACTGTGAAATATGTCATGAGGACCATGATGCAAGTAGGTGCCCCCTGTTGCAGTGCGTGATCCACAAAAATGTATCTTGTTATTGCAAAATATGTACCTCAACCACACATGACACCAAGGATTGTAGATTGATTGACCAGATTCATGAGGCAATTGATCTTGGTGTGTGCCAAACTGGCATTGCCAGCAGTTCCAAAGGAGATGAACGTTGGTATGAGGAGCGCAGAGATGGAGATGCACGTGGAAGAGGGTTTCGTGGAGGATTTTGTGGTCATGGTAACCATGGAGGAAGAAGTGAGTTCCCGCGTGGGACGTGTTTTAATTGTGGAGCCACAGACCATTATAAGCGTGAATGTCTAGATCTTCTACAATGCTCCTGGTGTGGAAAAAAACATAAGTACGAAGAATGCCCAGAGTTGTACGAACATATGAGTCAGCAGCACTAGAAGGATAAGGGCACTGCCATGGTGAGTATTAAGAAGGCTGATGTGTAATGGCTTCCACGAGTAATATGAGAATCAGAACTAGAGCCTGTTATGGTAACAATGAGGGTGGAATCCACGTGCACAAGGGAAGTGCCTAGGTAGAGACCTCTGGTTTTGAGAGAAGAAGTAGTACATGGGAAGTATCCAAACCTGGCTCACCAGAAAGAAGTTTACCAGGAAACCATGGACGTAATTCAAAGTTTACAAGGGGAGATCCAATGCTTAAAAGAGTAGACTAGAAAAGATGAGCAAAGGAGACCAGTAGAAGCACCAAGGGATGACTTGGATGAGGTTAAGGAGGTGTGTAAACTGCTGAGGTAGGAGAATATTATTCCCCTGCTAGGGGCATGGTTGAGAGAAAAGGTGCCATGCGCCAGGGAAGAACATGAAAGGTAGATCCTACATGCAAACCTCCCACCTCACAGCCTTGATTATGACAAAGAGATTACCCTGAAATGTAGTAGTGGATGGATGGTTGCTTAGCAACATCCTCATTGACACAGGCACGGAGGTTAATGTTCTCACTCTGGATGCCTGGCATCAAATGGGAAGACCTGCATTACAGCCATCTTCAAATGTGTTATATATGGCAAATAAAACAAAGGTGATGCCCATAGGTGTCTTGAAGGATGCAACCATTACAATTCAGGGGACTAGGTTCACTGGGGATTTTGAAGTCTTGGCACTTGCCGAGGTAGATAATTTCCCAGCTCTACTTGGGTGCCCATGGTGTTATAAGAATAATGCAGATCTCTGGTTTAACAAGGGGTACATAAGCTTTGAAAACAAGGAAGAGTGGGTAGTTATACCGCTGGTTGATGGGAAGTCCACCCCCTATACTGAACCCCTTGGGGAGGAAGTCCTGGAAAGAATATATGTGCACTCCATAAGAGATCCAGAGACCATCCACCCTACAGAAGGAGTCATCCAGTTTGATGATGCTCAATCTGTCAGTGATACTACCAGTATAGCATGTGATAATTGGGCACATGGGACTTATGAATTGATTGGGTGACATCTGAAAGGATCAGTAACCAAGGTAACAACAGCGCGTATAGTTCGGCACCTAGGAGGGAAGACAATAACAAAGTATTCTGGGGATGCATACCCTGAGGTATTTTTGAGAGAGATGGAAGCTCGCTGGAGGGAGGATGAGTGACGAAGTATGCTAGGTTATGTTTTGATAGGCACAACAACAAGGTGGTGGGCCACACATAGTGAGAACTTGTTGGAATGGTGTGAAGTTTGAATTGCGCTCACTGTCTGATTCTCGAAAAGTAACATACCCACCACTATTAAGGATTACAATGGCAATGGACCCACCTCTTCCCACATCCAGGCATGTGAGAGGGTCTGGGGAGAAGGTGCGTGGAAGCTTTACCACCCTCTCTTTGGGTGCATAAGTTGTATTCGACACTACAAGGTTGTGCGTGCATGTGGTATATCCATTCTGAAACATGCCGCCAAATGGGAAGTTGGCAGGAATTAACGGCTGACTTGGTCCACACATTTGAGTACCGAAGTACCAAACAACCAGTTGATGAGGCGTTGCAGACTATCAAGCACCTCACTCTGGGGGATTGCGCCATGGTGGAAGATAGGTTAGTAAACTTACTCGGTGGACCTAGTTTAGAAGCGTGGTTTGAAGAGGAGGAACCAGAAGACATACAATTCGAGCGCGCGTGTGCTGAAAAGGAGAAAGGAAAGATGGTATACCTTGTTGATGGAGAGGAGATAGAGAGCCTGAATGTCAACCATTCGGTTGGGGTGCATGAAGTAGTTGACAGTGTGGATGCATGTGCGTGTATCATGAACCACTCAAAACCAAGAAAGTTAACATCGGCTTGGAAGAGGAGCCCAAGGAGGCTATCATTGGGGACTATTGGTCAGACAAGGAAGTATCAAAGATCATCGATCTCTTATGTGAATTTGAGGATTTATTCCCACGTGCAGATACCATGAGTTGAAAGGTGTCCACCATTCATTGGGGGAAATGAGGATAAGGTTGAAAGATGGTGCATGCCCGGTCAGGAAAAGGCCTTACAGGATGAATCCCAACATGCACGTAAGGGTTAAAGAAGAACTAGACAAGATGATAGCATCTGGTATCATTGAGGCTATGGAGGAATCAGAGTGGATAAGTCCAATGGTGATCAGTATAAAGAAGGATGGGTGGATTAGGATATGTGTGGATTACAGGGAATTAAATGTTGTTTGTATAATAGATCCTTTTCCCACCCCCTTTACTGAAGAGATTTTGGAAGGAGTTGCTAGGCGCGAGGTCTATTCCTTTACGGATGGATTCTCGGGATATCACCAAGTAAGGATTGCCAAGGAAGACCAAGATAAGAAAACTTTCGCCACCAAGTGGGGAAGCTTTGCATATACAGTCATGCCCTTTGGGCTGAAGAATGCACCCACTGTATTTTCGTGCATAGTGGTACAAGCATTTAAGGACTTCATCCACAAGTTCCTTCAGGTATATTTGGATGATTGGACAGTGTATGGATTAGTAAGGGACCATTGTGACAACTTAAGGTTGATGTTTGAAAGATGTCGGCAGTTGAGGATCTCCCTCAACATCAAGAAATGTATCTTTGCAACTCCTTTTGGGACGTTGTTGGGGCATATCATATGTAAAGAGGGCTTACTGGTGGATCCCATGAAGGTTACAGTTATTGTGGGGTTAGGGGAGCCTACCAGCCAAAGCGTGTGCATGGATTTCTTGGACACACTGGGTACTACAGAAAGTTCATTAAGGGATATGCCAAGATCACCGCACGCCTTTGGAAATATTGCTCAGACACAAGAGTGCCTTTCAGTGGGGAGAGGCGCAGTAGAGGGCATTTGACACTCTAAAAGAAAGGCTTATCACCGCACCTATTCTATGATTCCCATCATGGGATAAACCTTTCCATGTCCACGTGGATGCCTTTGGTACATCAATGGGAGCCATTCTTGCTCAACTAGGAGAGGGGATTGTTGATCATCCTTTGTGTTTTGCAAGTAGAAAGTTGACACCAGCAGAACAGAATTATACAACGACTGAGTGTGAGGCATTGTTAATGATCTACGTGCTCCAAAAATTTAGGCAATATCTACTGGCAACTCCTTTCATATTCTACACTGACCATATGGCCTTGAAGTATCTTGGTAAACAAAGCAGTGTTGCAAGGGTGCATATGCCGTTGGGTTCTTCTATTTCAGGAGTTTGAATTCAAAGTGGTGGTAAAACTGGGAAAGAACAATTGTGGGCCAGATCATTTATCAAGGATTGATTCAGGAGAGGATGCGCAGAGTATCAAGGAAACCATGTTGGATGCACAATTGTTCAGGTTGCGGCACGTGCCCTCAGAACTAGAAGACATTGCTATCTTTCTCAAGGAAGGTGTGGTGCCTGAAGGGATGAATGCTCTGGAAAGGAAAAGGTTAGCCATACGTGCACAACGCCCTTCATGTTGATCAATGGGGATTTGTATAAAATGGGCCGCGATGAGGTTTTGTGCCGGTGTGTACTAGAACATGAATGCATAGCTATAATAGAAGAGGCCCATGGTGGGATTTCCAGAGGACACTATGTAGGGAATGCAACTGCGTGCGCAAGATCCTAGTCACTGGACTATGGTGGGAGATGATTCACCAGGATTGTATTGAGTTTTGCAAGGCCTGTGACCACTACCAGTGCCTTGGAAAACCTGGAAAAAGGGATGAGATGCCCTTGCGCCCCATCGCCAAGTGCGGAACCTTTTGAAAAGTGGGCAATAGATTTTTAGACCAATCTCACCAGCTGCGCAAAGGACTAACTCATGGTATATTATTACCTGTACTGATTATCTGACAAGGTGGGTAGAGGCCGCACCCACTAGGGATTGCACCACAGCCATGGCTGCTAGATTTTTGTGGGAGAACATTATCAGCTGCAGGTATGGGTGCCCATTAAGTTTAACAAGTGATAGGGGCACTCACTTCTTAAATGAAACAATCAGGATTCTATTAGCAGAATTCATGGTAGCCCATCACAAGACTACCCCTTATCACCCTCAGGAAAATGGGACTGCAGAGGCATTCAACAAAATCCTTAGTCACACATTGACTAAGATATGTGATGTGGGTAGGAAGGATTGGGATGACAAGGTGTCAGTAGTCCTTTGGGCATACAGAACAATGTATAAAAGGTTGAACAAGGCCACACCATTTCAACTGGTGTTTGGCGTGGAGGCTATTTTTCTAGTTGAATTTATGCTACCATTGCTGCGTATAGTGCGCACAGGAGGGTTGGATGATGAACAAGCGCTGGAAGAAAGAATTGATGAATTAATAAAGTTGGATGAAAGGTGCTCACTAGCAAGATGGAGCCAAACAACTGAAAAAGCTAAACAAAAGGCATGGCATGACCACCACATTAAAAACAAATAGTTTGAGGTTGGCTAGATGGTATTGCTATATGATTCTAAATTTCTATGACATCCTGGAAAGTTGAAGGTGCATTGGTTGGGTCCTTATGTAATTTCATACATCCTTGATTCAGGGCGTGCCAGCTACAAGTGCTGGATGGAACAAAATTACCTAGACACTTCAATGGGAGTAGGTTGAAGCCCTACTATAAATAATGCTTCTTGGTGTTTGTAAATAAGGCAGTTCTGCCAGTTAGTTTAGAGTTTCCTTTTATGCTTTTCCTTTCTTGTTTTTCCCTTTCGTGTTGTTGTCTTGTTTTGTGCCTTGGGCACCGGAAACCTTATTACTTTTTAAACTTATGATTGCATAGAGGACCACACATCGATTTAGTGTGGGGTGAGGTGATTAAGAGAGGCATGAAGTTATTCTATAGGAAGATTGAGTTGGTAAGACTGTTTGAACTGGCCCTGTTGAAAAGATGCATTAGGAAGGTAGATGGATGAAAAAATAGAGTTCCATTGGAAATCCACGTACAAAGGAGGAAAAAGTGCAAAAACATGAGGTAGGCGAAAGTAAGAATCATGAGGATGGAAGAGGTGCCTTTGGCACTGGTAACACGTGTGCAAAATTCTTCTATCAAGATGGATTGTCTGTGCATGCCAGAAGGTTGAAAAAATTGGGCGTGGGTGTTTCACGCAAGGATTGGGCACGGGTGAAAAAATTGTTTGCGCAAGGATTGGGTAGGTGCGAGGAAAAGTGCTGAAGTTAGGTTTGTTTGAAAATGCCACATTAAATATTATCGTATGGTGGTAGGTAGCCTAGCCTTTAATGCGTAAAAGTGGGAAAAGCTATAAATACAAGGATGGTAAGTTCATTATTTTACTTTGTGAAAACAAGGAGAACAATTTTCTTTCAAGAGCTAGGGTTCGAGAGCTAATTCGTGTGAAGGAGAATCTCAGAAACTCACGCGCAATCAGTCCAGTTGATCTACAAACTAGAGAAGAAGTGATTCACGGGTGTGAGGAACATTGGGAAGGAGCACCGTGATCAAAGGAGGAAAGTCAGAAATTAGGGTTTGTACCCTAGGGCACGGGGCACGTGAAGAAAACTCTCAGACAACTCGAAGGCAACCAAGGAATGAAAGCAAAGGGTAAAATGATGGCCATGAAACTAGTTGATAAGCCTGTAGTACAATCCAAAAAGGGAAAGGGGAAGGGAAAGGGAAAGAAGAAAGAAGATGAAATCCCCTTGGATACCAATGAGGAATGGTACTCAGAGATGCAATACCCGGATGGGGTTTTGCTAGGGCAAGAGTGGGAGTCCCACATCAGACAGATGACTATAATTGATTACAATCACCGGTCGAGTATAATTGTGAAGGAAATGGTGTTGGAGCTGGTGTGCCCCACAAACAAATGAACACCTGATGGGATGCCAATTTACAGTGATGTAGTCAAGGTGAAAATGGAGAAGGCAGGGCTTCTCCAGCTTTATGAGTTGCCCTACTTTGGGAAGCCTGAGAGCCTGTACCAATGGTTAATGACGTGCATACATGAATATTTCTTCTACTTCGTAGGGCACAAAATGTGCATAACCCCACAGTTAATCTCACACTTTACAGGCCTGAGCTGTAAAGGGGATGTGATCCTAGATGACCTCTAGGATGAGGAGGAAATTAAGGAAACCATCACATCCCAGGATTATAAGAAGGGATCAAGGTACTACGACGTCACAGATATCAGTGATCTGGTGATGAAAATGGCTGCGCACCTCATTTCCAAGCTAAATGGACAAGAGAGGTGGACCCAGGTGAGCAAGCCCTGGTTGAATGTCTGCAGAAAGGTCACAGAAGGCACCATGTACAATATCTCCCAGTACATAGCAGATGAGATTATAAGCAGTGTGGAGGACAGAGGAAAGATATTGTTTGGGAACATTCTATTAACCATTGTGTTCTCAGAAATCGGGGTGCCAGATGCATCTGATAAGTTTGTATGGGAGTACCCCGATGAAGACCCTTCACCCGCGGATAGGTTCCAGAAGTATACTTGTGAGTCAATGATGGGGGTGCACAAGGTGCGCTTGGATAAATGGTATATGCACCTTAGGAACACATTCGGGGTAGAATGGTGGATCCCAGAGCAACTCCCCATGGTGACTGAAGGAGAAGCAGAGTTTGTGGTGTACCAGCACTTCTGCATTGGTAGATTTATCTTGGTGGATGATAGTTGGAGTCCCTGGTGCAAACTCCCCTTCTCATTTACTACCCAATTCTTCCAAGTAGGGGTAAACAGATATAAGGAGTCGAAGAAGTTAAAACTTGACCTATCCACCCTCGACAGTGAACACAGAGAGATGAGGAAGAAGCTGGTCTATCCAGGAAAGCACATGTACATTGAAAGATATGTGTCACAGGATGTGCACATCGTAAGGCCAATGACCTTACCGATTGCTGAGAGCACTGCTGCCAGAATTTACCTATGCATAAGACCAAAGTTCAAGAAGGGTGCATATGTAGAAAATGAAATATCCATCCCAGATGACCCCATGGGAAGGAAGAAGCCAACGCTAAAGCGCAAGGAGAAAGAAGAAGAAGAGGAAGAACAAGGGGTGGTGGGAAGGCAAGGATGTAGGTACCGTGGGGCCGAGTACCTATGTCTAGAAGAAGAGAAGAATGGTGGTCAAGGAAAAGACCCTGGAGCCTGCGAAGCCACCATCCCCTAAAGAACCTTCAGATGAAGAAAAGATAGCATCCCCCACTCCAGAATTTTCTGCCAGAGAAGAAGAACAAGGAACAGAGGAACAAGGGTTTGAAGATATGAATGACCTGAACGCCTATGTAGGTGAAAGGGATGACGATGAAGGGGAAGAGCTGGAGGTGGATCAAGAGCCAATTGATATCCATGACTTAGAAGGAGAGGAGGCTATGAGAATGCAAATGATGCCTTCATCTTTGTAAGAAGGAAAGGTGCCTGAAGGGAGGAAGGTGTGTGCAGTGAAGAGGGGAGTGAAGGGGCTAGTACCAAGGAACCAGATATGCCCAAGCTCACTCAGGAGGAGGTGGATGAAAAGGAAACAAGGAGGTAGAGAAGATAATTAATTCCTTGGTCAATGAAGAGTTGGGGTGTAATGCGGAGCTCATGCTCAGTGAGTTCAAGAAGGAGTAGAGGGAGAAGAGTGGAAGTAGCATGAAAGGACCAACTCTCTCAGTAACTGTTCCCAAGGGTGTGCACATGGGAAGTAAATGCGTGGAAGGGGGAAGAACAATGATGAGTTACATTGATGACCCCAAAAAAGTTTTGCATGCACATTTCCAAAGTACTGTGCCCACCAAGGAGCTCACCACCATGGAGTCCTTTGACCCTGAGGGTGGATACCCGTGAACGAGGAAGATGTTATCTTGGGCATTCGACTCCCACCTCGATGAGCCTGAATTCGAGATTAACCAAGGAGTGGTATTGAAGTTGTCCGAAGGAAAGGGGGACAACCCCATTGTAAACATGCAGCAACTATCAGATGAGAAAGTGTGCAACACACTGAACAAAGTCTCAGTGGAAATCAAGGCTAGGATCTTCGGTAGAAATGACAGGGTTAGAGTCTTGGAGGACCTGTTGGAGAAGAGAAAGGAAGAAGTGGTGAAGCTGACGAAGGATCTCAGCCTTGAGAAATTAATCAGTCACTCAACTACAGAGGGAGCTTCAGGAGGAAAAGGCTAGGGTACGCAAAGTTTCCAAGAAGGTGGAGCTCATCTCCCAATCGATTATCATGAAGCACCCAGACCTTAACCCTCCTACGCAAAAGTATAGATCCTCCATGGAGTGCCTAGAGGACTTGACTTGGATCCTCACCATGGAGAGGTAGCCCTTGGCATTAGAGTTGGTAGAAGAGGTAGCGGTGCACTTGGAGAAAGAAGACAAGTTGAAGGTCATCGTACTTGTGGCTGAATACAACAAGGTGCTCGCCTGACGTAAGATCAGCTACACAAACCATGGGGGTCGCTTATGACCACTGTGTAGATCAAGATAAAGTGACAAGCATACTGCTTGCCAGTGATGAGGCTGAGTTGAAGGAATTCAGAGAGAAGAATAAGGGAAATAGAGCTGAGTGGGAAAGGATCATAGCTGAGGTAGAAAAGAAATCTGAAGCCATTGAGAACTGGTGAGTCTCAATCAAAACCCAGCTAAAAGAGCTCTACAAGGTCATCACAAGGAAGATGGATGCCCTGGAAGATCATGCTAAAGAACTAGAGACTGTGGTGGAAACCATTACCACACAAGGGGAGGGGCTAACTTACGACGAGGTGAGCACCTTGGTTGGTGACATCTGCACTAAAGCACAGAAGGAAGTCAGCGCTTGGAGTACACTGGAGGCTGACCTCCAACAAAACTTTCCCCTCCTCCTTCTTTAGGAAATTTTCCCCCTATTCTTTCTCTTCCCCTTTCTTTATTCTTTCCCCCCATTCTTTTCCAAGGCAAGGCCTTGCATTCTTTTGTACTACATTCTTTGAGAAGGTTCCTGAGGGTGGAGAACAGGTGAAGTGTGGGGTAATGTTGGGCCCCTAATTTAGCTTCCAAATCTTAAGGCGCATGTAGGCGCATGGCCGGGGGAAGCACGCAAGTGTAGGCGTAAGGCAGAGTTCAAAAGGCTTCTTGAAGAACCCAGGACGTGTGCACACGCCGCGTGAAGAACAATTCAGGACTTAGCCATTTTTGGCCTTTGGGACAGAACACATGAAGAACGTGTTCATTTGGATAAGGTTCCAGCCTGATGACAGGGTGTCCTGGAGGGAATATACCTTGCGATAGAAAGATCCAAAAAGTTAATCATGACATGGAGAGGCATGCACCTGGGGTGACCCACACCTTGACACTTGGGGCCAGATCTGAGGCTGCAGAGGAGTTTTTTAGAGCTCAGAGGCCTATTTATATGTGCTCCCTTGGAAAAGAAGAGGAGACAAAAGTGAGGTAGTGGAGCTCTACAGAATTACTGCGAGAACTATGGGATGAAAATGGGTACAAAATTCCAGTAAGGATGTAATGGGAAAATGGGGAATGAAATTTTTGTCTTGTGAGAATACATGTATGGATCCACACATGGTGCATGACTACGGTCTGCCTTCTGTAATATTTTATAAGTAAACACTATGAATGAATGTGATAAGGTTGCCATGACAAATGTATCAAGACTCTTTCTCTGTATTATCTGCATATTACTATTGCACTTCAGTTCTTATATAATTGTGAATCTTTCTTAAATGGTTAAGTATAGTAGTAGATGTATAACTCTTAGTTCTATTATTTCTGTTGTGTGCTTTGGTTCTATTATGACTAAAGGGGTGTAGAATCCTTCCTGAGCTCTATAGCCCTTCATGTCTGTTAAATCACTAAGTCAGAATCATGAGCTATGCCTTCCACTAGACTCACATAAAAGAGAGACTCGGCTCCCTCTCACATGCCTCGGGTGAGCGCCCAGTGCCCGCTGGGTGATAGGCCAGCGTGCATGAGGTTCCCTTGTTCTTAGTGGGTGTAAAAGTGAGCTGCTCAAACTGAGTTGTCATGGTATTCCAATCGGTGATGGTCCCAGTAGGAAGATGGTAAAACCAATCTGCAGCATTGTCTTAAAAGGTCTTCCACAAATAGCCTAAAAGAGACATCCTCGTGATCAACTCCAAAGACCCCACATGCAACAATAAAGGATGCAATGTGTTCATAACATGGTGTCAATTTTCCATCACCTCTAAATTTGGGAAAATGATTCCTGTTACCCCTAGGCAACTCATACAATGGTTGAGGAAGAGCTAGAGGCCCAAATCTTTGTCCCCAAGCCAAAGGTGTTGCCATCCTTGGAAATATTACTTAAATTGTAACTGAGACACTCAGTAAGAATTAAGGCACGGAGATTAGGGCTAAGTTGTGATTGAGGAATGCTACTACCAGAAGATTTGTCTTCAACAGGAGGTGTGCTTATAGAACGAGCTCTTCTATTCCTTCTTGTTGGAGGAAGATTGAAAACCTTGTTGATCTAGGAGTTGAAATTGGGGATCTTCAATTCCAAGAGCCCTTCTACCATGAGTGTATCTTAGAGTCGCTCAGATCAAAGAAATGATCAAATTAGTTGTTCTTTTTATAAAGGAAATTTGTTGAAAAAAATCCCCAGCGAAGTCGCCAAAAACTGTTGGGTTTCATATTTACACTTGGAGTGAAACCACAGTCAGGGGACAAGCAAGTCCCTCCTCTTTAATGAGAGAGGTTCCCTTATTGAAAGCAGGGAAAAAACCAATGTAAAAATGCACGTAATATTTCATTCAATGGTGGTTTTTCGATATCATGAAATGTGTTTTATGCCTAGAAATTTATCAATACATGAGGATAGAAGACTTGAAGAGAGGAGGGAGGAAGAAGAAGACAATACTTTCAGGGAAAAGAGATGGCAGAGAAAACCCTTATATGTATCGTGAGCAAATGAGATATAGAGTAGAACCATTCACGTTTATAACGGGCACAATCCGTAGACTCAAAGTTCTTGAGATTGTATAAACTAGAACACAAAGTTTCTAAGCATGCAAGGATTAAATGATTCACATATCAGAGCAAGAAGGAAGGAGAAAGTAGAAGAAAAAAGGGGAAAACCTTTCTATTAATTTCTTCCAATTCAAAATTACAATTTCATGTATATCAAAATTCCCAACCCCATACAATGGTTTTGAAATCCCATGATATAGCTCACAAGAGACGGTTAAAACTTCCTCAAGCAAGCAGGAAATAGTTACAACTTATTCCAATCATCTGCGCCCTTTCGAATTCTTGATTTACAAAGAAACGATAATTGTGGAAAACCCAGATTTTTAAATACACGGCCATTTCATTATTTCGCCAATTAAAACATGGGCCATTCAGATTTACTTTTACAACTTTAAAATTGGGCCACCCACGTGGAAGGAATTGATTAGAGTGGGCCTACGGACACCTTTTACATTTTTTTACCTTTGAATTTGCACCAAGATTACACGTGGAGAGCTCCACCGATTCCTTTATACTAAGCCGATTCCAGACCTATTTCCTGCTTGACCTATGTTGACCCTTAGACATGTGGAGGACTTGGTGCTCATTTGAGTTTCCATTTTGGAAATGCCTCCTAAAATTACGTGCCGAGCTGACGCATGTCTCCTTTCACCTATCTTAGAACTTTTCAATGGAAAACTTTGTCTCTCCATTGACTTTGACCATGTGGTGAGCTAGCACTTATTTGGAGACTAATCCTTTGATTTCATTTCTGAAATTGCATCGTTAAGGCACGTGGAGACTTCCGCCAACCCTCCCATACTTCGTTAATTTTAACGATAAAATATTTCTCTTTTTGTACTTGGGACATGTGGAGGACTGGCCAAGTTTGAGAACCGCCCCTAGCCTAACTCTTGATGCTGTGCCGATGAGGCACATGGCACCGTCCTCTGAACCTTCTATACTTAGCCGATTTGAGCTTGTTTTACCTTCATTTTGAACATTGGACATGTAGAAAGTATGTGCTTATTTGAGGACTGTCCCTTGACCCCTGCCCCTAGAGTTGCACCATTTGGATGCGTGGAATCTTCCGCTATCGCTTGAAATATGGCCATGCCGTATCTAATTAGGAATATCCACGTACTACCTATGGATGATGGGGAAAAAATTAACATGGAAGATACGCCTGTCAATCCTGTCTGTGGGAAGAAAATAAAAATAAGGGAAGAAAATTCACCAATATGTTTGAATTTTAAATTGTTCTCCATGAATGGGAAAACTACAAACAATGTCAGGCTTGACGTGATCTAATACTCTAAGGTACAGACTCAAATTTTCAACAATTGACTTCAAAAGAGGGGAATTTTGAGGATGACAACAACATGCTGGAAGACCAAGCCTGCATGTTGATCTATGACACATGCCATTTATCCTCTTCTCTCGCACCCTCTCTATTTCATTCATCGCTTATGGAGAGAGATCAACCCTTTCCCTGGTGCTATCACCTTCCTTAGCTTAGGATTTCCCCTTTCTCTACATACTTCTATACATGGTCCCTTGGTATGTTTAGTCTAGTATTTTCATTCAGCATTAGGAGTAGCAATAGTATTAGAGGTAGGTAGAGGAACCAACCTTCTCTGGAGATCCGTCTCAAACATGCAAGGTCCCACAACTTGGTTCTTTCGGATTGAAGATGCGGGTGCACGTTTAAATGACAAAAATTCATCTTAGAACCGATGTTGATGGAGAATTGTGTGAGAAAAACATCGATGAGATAAGTAAAGGAGGTGATGGAATGAAAGGGTAAATCATAGAACCAAAACACAATGTAGTCCTAGAGACTATGAGGAAGGAGTTTGGCTAATAGGAGGTGATCGTTAGCTAAATAAAGACAAGAAATATGAAATGCACGAAGATGCTCATGTAGGTCAACGTGTCCATTAAAAAAGGGCAATTTAGGGGTGAAAAAGTTAGGAGGAATAGGGTAAGTAGAAATAAGAGGTGAAAACAGGGTATGCAACAACAAGGTAGAATCTAGAGAGGGAGATGTAGTGGCCTATTGTAGCTTGTGAATTTGATCTTGGAGATAGTGATATACGGAGGTTAGTATTTCACCTGATTCTTAGAGTGTTTCTTTGAATGTGACGAAATAGATAAGGGTAAAAGGGCTAGGAGGAATACCTGTTAAAGATGGTTGAAGGTTGTTGTGCGCGTATGACTTCTTGATCCACAACTGATCGTGAGAGCTTCCTTTTGGCTAGGAGGAACTACCTGAAATGAACAACAAGACCACCAAAAGAGATTAAATAGCATATGATAGTGGACTGCCTAGCATATGCTAGTTTCAGGAAGTGTGATACTCCCTAGAAGGCTGTCAATCCACTATTTAAAATAATTCAATGTTAACAATAAATGAAATCCTACTGTAGTTAAAATGATTTAGGTATCTCATTCGACTACAATAAGAAAATTCATTCACAATAGGATAAGCTATGATTGAATCTGAAGGGAAAGGTCTCTGTCAGAGTACTGGTACTGGTTCAAGGGTCTAGTTTTGGGATGTTTTGGGTATTTGGTGGGGAATTTAGGCTCTGTTCTTGGTCTGAGGGTAAAACACATAGAGACCGACGTCAGTCTAGTGTAACCGATGATGGTTCAGGATGGACCGACGATGGTCATGGGTAACCGGTGTCGGTACAGTCGGGTGACAGAAACTTATTAAAACCTTGTTGTAAGGACAGATTTGAGGCTAAATGGAAATGAAGAGGGCAATGAAAAGGTTATGGAAATCTTAGGTATACTAAGAGGTGTTTAACAATTAGGTATGGGAAATTTAATGGTGTGGGTGAAGGAATGATCAAGTTTACATGAAGGTAAATGATGGGAGAATGGGAATGCAAGTAGAAACTGATAATAGAGGTAACAGAGCTTACTAAAAAAAAGTAGATGAATGCTGGTTAACAAAATACTTACTGTTGTATGAGCTTGATGGCTAGATGGAAATGGTAGTTGATCAGATGGATGGAGTTTGATGTGGTGATGGCACTTCCCGGATGCTCCTGTGAATGCAAGTGGCTCTATGATCACTTCTGATGCTGGCTGTGGATGTTCTAGATGCATGTGTGAATGCTGGTTCTGCTTGCATGCAGCTCTGGTCTCATTTCTTGCCTCTCTGAATGTGCCAACCCTCAAAATAAGGTTGTTTTGGGGAATAAATGGTAACCGATGATGGTTCCTGGGTTGACCGGCGGTGGTTTAGGGTAACCGAGTGTCGGTTAGGGTGGGATTTTCTAGGTTTACTAAAATGGGCAGATCTGCTTGATTTCTTGGATCTTGTTTGTTCATTTTTTCTTTGCGGATTAGAACGGAAGCTTCTTTTTAACGGGTGGGAATGTGGTTAGAGGGAATGTAGGCTTTGATTTTTAGGGTTTAGGTAGGTCTTAGTTAGTTATGGCAACATACTAAGAATAGATTTGGGGTGAGGTGGCTAGGTGAGGTGGTGGTGTGAGAATTATCTTAATTAGGATATTTAAATAATAAATATTGTGAGGATGGATTAATTTAATTAATTTAATTAAATTAATATTAGAGTGGGGTGAAAGGGGCCATGGTTAGGTGAGTGTGTTCAAGTTGGTTATTTGATGAGGGACCAAGGGGAGTGTGACCCAATTTTGGTGTCTACATTTTTCCCCTTTTTGTTGCGTAGCTTGTATTGGTAAGCGACGCTGACAAAAATAAGATGTGGTTGCCCCATGTGTGGGTGAAGGTGATCCCCCTCAAACTAGGAACTGATGAGGTAGAAGGAAGAATCGGTGAGTGGTTTGATAAAAGGTGAATGTGATGAAGAGGAAGGTGGGCAATGGGGGTAAAGGGGTAAAGGTCCAATCAAGGTAATCCAGGTAATGGGTCAGGGTCAAAGGTAGTAACAGTCAAATGCACGCACACGTATAAACTACAGCACGGTACCAGGTTGAAGAGCATGCAAAATCTACATTGTCTAAGGTTGATAGGTTTATCCAAACAAGGTTGAGGTGATTCTGGTATCCAAGGTATAGGATATGGTTAGGAAACACATCGCAGGTTAGGTGCAGGAACGTTTAGGTATGTTCCGGTACACCAAAGGTTGGGTCAGGATAAATGGTCACGAAAAGAGGCAAGGTAAGGTCATTAGGTCAAACAACACGGGTAACAGTGTCACAAGGTATAGTGAGCACATGAGGTCACAGGTCACTAGCAATGTTCAGAGTCCAAGTAGCTAGGTCACGACATGGGTAGGGCCGAGGTATGGGTAAAATAATGAGTCCCCAAATGATGAAGAGGTTAGGTGGTAAATGATGAGGTCAGGAGGGT
Source organism: Taxus chinensis (assembly GCA_019776745.2). Classification (NCBI taxonomy): domain Eukaryota; kingdom Viridiplantae; phylum Streptophyta; class Pinopsida; order Cupressales; family Taxaceae; genus Taxus; species Taxus chinensis. Next base: position 683,744,407 of record CM034152.1, read on the forward strand.
AAAGGGAAATGTCCAAGTCAGGTGTGGGTGAGGTAAAAAGGATTCAGGTCAGCAAATTAGGGGTAATGGGTAGTAATAAGACTAAGCAGGATAACCGACAACAGTCATAATTAACCGATGCCAGTTGCCATGAACCGACCATGGTAGGCTAGGGCACAGGACCGATGTCGGTCAAGGTAAAACCATCACCGGTCAAGTCGGGAAGGCTATAAAAAGAAAAAGTGCCACGTTTTTGAAAATCATTTGTCATTTACCAAATTGGAGAAAATGACAAGAGAGAAATAAAGAGGTGGAAAGTGACCAAATGCACAGAGAGCTAAGTTGGTGAGCCATAGAGTGAGTGATTGTTGGTCGATAGGTGGGTCTATGAGCACGTGTGGTGATTTGATTGGGTGATTGATTGGATTTGATTGAGCCAAGTGGACAATTGGTGATGGTAGAGGAAGGAGAGGGATCGGGTGGACCTGCATAGTGGCCCGAGGTGCCACCACGTAGATGAACAGCGTGATGAGGTAAGATCCATTCCTATTGTTTGTTTGTTGTGAGTAGGTGGAGGGTAGGAATTGGGTAGGAGGGAAAATGGGGTTTGGGGGAGGGGAAAATATTTAAAATTTGAATGGAGGGAATGTAATGAGAAAAGGGGAACAAGGGAGGGTAGGTTTAGGTAGGTGAGGGGTGGGAATAGGTATTGGATAGGTATTGGTAGGGGAAATGTGTAGAAAGGAGGAGTGGGGGAGAAAAAGGGTAGGGCGTCGTGGGTTTTCACCGTGACAGTGACTGATGTCAGTTTTCTCTTAGCCGGTGTCGGTGGGTAAGGACCGGTATCAGTCACAGATGTGATGACCGATGCCAGTTATTGTTGGACCATGGTCGGGATCAGGATGACTGATGTTGAGTTAGCAGCTAAAGAGGTAGCCCATCAAGGAGCTAAAATAGATGGGTTACTGGAAAAGATAGGTAGGGGTAGGGAGAGTTAGGATAGGGGGGAAAGTTATGGGTATGGGTAGGTGGGTGAATAAGGAAGATCGGTGAGAGGGGAAAAATGAAAATAGGTGAGGGTCCTGAGGCATGGGTAGATAGGTAAAATGAAAATAGGTGAGGGTCTGAGGCATGGGTAGATAGGTGGTGTTGATTTAGGGCATAGAAATAGGTGAAAGGTTGAGTTAGTTAGGGTAAGCAGTATAGTGGGGGTGGCAAGGTTGGCATGCAGGTGTGGTCAAGTGTTTAATATTATGATTGGTTGTATGTAGGCCAGGGACCAGCTATGGATGAGGGATAGGGTACCTCCCTTACTTGTGGAGATATGGGGGAGCATGACACGTGAGGAGTGGATCCATGTTACAGATGTGGGCCTAATTGGGGTCAGACGCTACCGGTACGTAGTCTGGGAGGTGAGTTTGATGGTTTCCCTCATCGATAGATGGGATTCAACAACCAATACATTCCATTTGCCGATGGGTGAGATCACGATCACCCTAGAGGATGTTTACAGGATCTTGCGACTACCTATAACAGGTACATAGGTTTACTCGATCTCCTCAGAGGCATCTGAGGAGTTACTGTTACCAGTGTTTGGAGAGGGGATGGCATTGTTAGGATTCCACAGTGCTAGTATGAGCTATGGGGTGATGTATCGAGCCTACCCCGAGGAGATGAGGCTGGTAGTGCTTCTGATGGAGGTAGTCTGTTGTTTTACACTACCAGATGCAGAGGGTGGGAGATTCCCATGGTCACTGATGGGGGTTCCTACATGACATGGTGGAGAGCAAGGACTCAGTTTGCATGGGCACCTGCATTCTTGGTACAACTATACAGGGAGTTGTGGGCTTATGGGTGACTACGGCGGATTCAGCTTGTGCTGCACATTCTTGTTACATTGTTGGGCCTATGAGCACATTGTGTGTGTGCACCCAGTTGGTATGCCCCAGGCTGATGCATTTGAGCTAGGTTTTGTTTGAGTGGGCTACAAGCGATGGGTGCCGGTTATGGGAGAGTTCTGAGTGGTGAGAGTGACACATGATGTAGCCTATTACAGGTGATTACTAGAGGGGTTGTCTAGCATGGACATTATTTGGAGGCCATATGTAGGCTATCCTTCATACAGGTAGATGGTGAGGCAGAGCTGGATGGGTTACAGATTTACAGGTGGATAGAGGGGCGGTGGGCTGGGGAGCATGAGATGATACCCATAGACTGGGTCAGATGGTAGTTTGGTTTGCCACAGGATATACCTCCACCCTTCCCTCAGTATAGGAGAGATGATGTGGAGAGGCCTATGTCTCCACCATGACCTACAGTGCCGAATGGGTAGGAGGAGCATCCGGTCGACCGACAAATAGATGATGTCGGGGTGACAAATAGGTACAAACAGTGGTGGGCTGCACAGCTACGAGCAGTACCACCGAGGCCGGGGTAACCTAATTTGGCTACTATCACAGTTCAAAGAGATGCCCTACAGGGGCAGGTGGCTACCCTGGTGACCTAGTTGGGCATAGTACAGGGACATCTGATAGGGGCCGAGGCACAGGTTGTGACTCTGCAGGCACAGGTGGCCACTTTTCAGGCACAGGGAGTACAGGGACCAGCACCCACATCGAGAGGGAGAGGGAGAGGGTGGAGATGGAGATGGGGTGCAAGGTAGCCACCCTATAGGCATAGGTGATAGGTTTGCAGGGCCAGTTGGCCACGGCATAGGGACAGGTTATAGGTTTGCAAGGCCAGTTGGCCACTGCACAGGCACAGATAGTGGCCCTTCAGGCCTAGGTACAGGTACAGGCTCAGGGATGATGACACCACCATAGGGGCAGGGACAGGGTCAGAGGCCAATGGACACCACCACAGACAAGTACCTACTGCTAGATTGAGAGATGTCATGGGTGAGGTGAGATACTACCAAGATCATTTGATGGCAGTGGGGATATATGTCTTATCATATGCCGAGCACAGAGCACAACAGGCCTCGAGTGAGAGGAGAAGATCTCATACACACATAGTGTGGAGAGTACAGGGGGCAAGCCAGGGCCTAGGTCAGGGTGAGGCCACTAGTGCAACAGAGGCCAGCTCCAGAGGTAGGACCATCAGGGGCCAGACTAGGGCGAGGTGGAGGGAGGTCAGCTGGACGCTGGGCTAGAGGAGTGGAGGAGGAATACAGATGAGACAGGCTTGGATATCAGATGGGGAGATGATTGAGCTCCATGCATGATTAGTTTATTTTTGACATCATGTTTTTGACATATATACTGGCCTGTGTGCTGAAGATAGTGAGGATGTACATGAGAGTTTTTGAGATTTTGTTATATACACCGGCCTGCGTGCCGAAGATATTTGAGAGTCATGTATATGGATACACATGTTTAGATGATTGATTTATAGAGATGATGGTGATTATGGCATGATGTGTATATGGTTGTGTTTAACTTACTATTTTTATTTGTATATGTGATGGAAACTAAGTAGTGTAGGCATGATAGAGTTTCAGGTCATAGGCATGGATCGGAGTTAGGTATGGATTGAGTGGTTTAGGCATGGATGGAGTCAGGTCATAGGCATGGATTGAGTCAGGTCATAGGCATGGATTGAGTTAGGTCATAGGTATGGATTGAGTCAGGTAGTTGGTTTAGGCATGGATTGAGTCAGGTTTGACTTAGGCATGGATTGAGTCAGGTTTGGTTTAGGCATGGATTGAGTCTAGTTGACTTAGGTATGATGAAGTTTAGGTTGGTTTAGGTATGGTTGATTGGTAGTTTGTAATTCATTAATTTGTGCAATTAATGATGATATGGGTCATGTTGAGATGTTTTGTAGTAAAATGCATGATAATGGTAAAGAAATGGTAGATATAATGAATGTATGAATGATGATGGTAAAGATGTGAAGCAATTGTTGTTTGTTTGGTTTAATTTCCAATTATTGATATAAAAAGGAAACTAACTAGGGTAGAATGTGACTAGGAAAGGGGGAGAGGGAATTGGTTAGGGTATAGAGTGGCTGAGCTAACCTCCAAGGGCCCCATGCCCTCGGAAGTGCTACCTACATAGTCTCAGACAAACAGGGACCTCAGGCCGATGTAGTTCTCCCATAAGCTAGGGAAAAATGTGAGGAGGTATGAGAATGGGTTGGTAGGTTATAGGCATGATTGAGTCGAGGGCTTTTAGGTATGGTTGAATTGTGGGAACATTGGTATGGGTGATTTTAAGTTGATTGTGGTGAAAGAGGAAAATTTCCCAGAGATAAGCGTCGAGGGTCTAGTCTTGTATAGGATGATCAATACGTAATGAAGAAGGTGAAAGATAAGAGGAGGAAAGAGAGCCACCTGATTGGTGAGGATCATAACTGGTGGACCATACCTTAGGTAGGGTAATGAACATAAGACCCTAAAGACATTACATGATTGATTATTCTAAAGGTGAAGAATAGTCACATGATCACCAAATGTCACGGTTCCAGCAGGTCCCTTGAGGCGGTAGGAAATGAAGGTGCAAATGGTGAGAAGGTGAAAAGTGGTTAGGTTATATGATATGAGGTAGCATGCCTTTTGGCAAGAGATCCAAGATCACAATGAGCAAGTCCATGTCAAAAACTTTTTTTTGTTTAACTTGTATTTGAGATAGACTGATTGATGCGAGAAGTCTATATGGGATGAGGAAATTATCTCCTTTAGGTCTTCACGAAAATGATCGATGCGGGAAGCTTTGGATTCTCGTTTTATTTCTCTCTTTTTTTTTTCTTTTTTTTGAAGCAGGCTTTACATAGCTATCCTTCGAGGGAGCATTCTATTTATAGTAGCGATGTAGAGAGAAAGATGTCCTTTTTGAGGGAGTCATATTTTTATTGGAAGTTTGACTCAAGGAGTTGGATCCCATGTGAGGGTATTTTAAGTCATGGACAAGATTAAGGTGAAGAATTGGATTCTTGCTTAGAAAGCAAGGTGAAATGACCATGGGATCTCATCTGAAAGCAGATGAAACGTATCCATGAGAATCATGCCATGTGCAGAGCCATGGTACACATATTTAAGAGAGGGTAAAAGAGTGACAGGTATGCACATGATTCTTGTTTAATAATTAGGGATGGCATAGTGAAAGGAGGGAAGTGAATAACACTCAAGGGATGAGCATGAAAAGAGGTAGAAGGTGAGGTAGGACTGAAAGTCAATAGTATAATGGTCAAAGATGCAAGGCATTAAGGGGCTTAGGTTCAGGTTTACCATCTAGTGAAGATAAACGATAAGCACTTGATCCATAAGCATGAGTCACAATGTATGGTCCAAGCCAATTAGGAGAAAATTTTCCCCGTTTAATTTCTTTTGCTTTGGTTACATGTTGATTTTCCTTCAGGATGAGGTCACTGACTTGGAAGGTTCGTTCATGAACACATTTTTCATAAAAACGTTTGATACACTTTTGGTAAACTTGGAGATGGTCAAGAGCATTAAGATGACGTTCGTCTAATAACTCAAGTTGTGCTAAATGGTCCTGGCAAAAGTCATCATCATTGAGCATGTCATGGAGAGAAATACAAAGAGATGGAATTTGGACTTCGAGAGGTAGAACAACCTCTGTACCATAGACCAGCGAAAAAGGAGTGGCAATAGTGGAAGTGCGAATACTAGTACGGTACGCCCATAGGGCAAAAGGAATGTGCATATGAAAATCCTTCCCAGTATCATTAACCACTTTCATGAGAATTTTGTTTAGGGTTTTATTAGTGGATTCAGCTTGGCCATTAGTTTGTTGGTAATATGGTGACAAGAAACTTAGTTGAATACTGAAGGCGTCGCAAAGTTTCCACAAGGTTTTATTTTTAAATTGCTTTCCGTTATCAGTGATGAGGCGATGTGGAATGCTGAAGCAACAAATAATGTGATGATTGATGAACTCACATATTTTCTCAGCTTTCATGGAGATGAGAGGTATGGCTTCAACCCATTTGGTGTAATATTCGGTAGCGGTGATTATACATTGATGTCTCTGGGAAGAATGGGGATTGATCTCTCCGACAAGATCCAAACCCCATTGAGAGAAGGGCCAAAGGTCACGTGAGACCTGTAAGGCATGAATGGATGTATGATGAAGGTTGGCATGTTTTTGGCATTTCACACAATCCTTAACATAGTTGAAATAATCATGGTTAAGGGTTGTCCAGTAATAGACTAGGTGAAGAATACACTTGGTAACCGCGAGACCACTAAAGTGACCTCCACATATGCCATCATGAACTTCCTTAATGGTATAGGGAATTTCAGAACTCGTAAGGAACCGTAAGATAATACCATCAAAGTCACATTTATAGAGGAGGCCACCCATGATGACGTAATGAGAGGCCCTTTTAAGAAAGGCGTGTTGTCCATTACGAGTGAGGTTGGGAGGTAAGATGGAGAGGGAAAGATAGTCTGAGTATTGTTTATACCAAAGGTCACTCGGGTCAGGAGTTGCAGTTCCGATAGAGTAAACTTCACGAGGTAAATAAGAGGGTGATTGGAGTCTTTGTATGGTGAAAAATATTTTAGATTCGGTGGGAGAAGAGGGTATCTAAGAAGCCAAGTAGGCCATGGTATCTGCAAAATTGTTTTTAGAATGTGGGACAGTTTGAAGGGTGTAACGGTTGAAGGTGGTCAAAAGTATGTCCACATGATGTTTATACTTTTTAAGTATCTCATTATGACACTGGTATATACCATTGACTTGGTTTATGAACAATTGAGAATCACGAAAGATGTTGATTGACTTAACATCTAAGGCGTAAGCAGCTTGAAGACCCAATACAAGTGCTTCGTATTCAACAATATTGTTTGTACAATTAAAATTGAGTTTGAAAGATAAAGGCATGGGTTCACCATTGAGTGAAATGAGGATAACACCAGCCCCACCCCCATGCTAAAACTTGGAACCATCGAAGAAGAGTTTCATTTGGTAAGCGGGTTCGTCCAGGGAAAGGTTAGCAATTGACTCATCTAGAAAGTCAAAGTTAGAGGATTGATCCCTAGAAATAGGTGCATCAGCCAATTGGTCGGTGATAGATTGTCCCTTGATGGAATTTTAATGGATGAATTTGAGGTTGAGGTAGGCCAAAAGCATAAGCCAGTGTCCATCCCATTGATTTTGGTAAGGTTAGGCATACATGAAGTGTAAGGGGTTGGTGTTGGTCACAACATAGGTTTTGTGGTTAAGTAGGTAATGGTGGATTTTGGTGGCAACGAAAACTAAGGATAATCAATTTTTTTTAGAATGGGTGTATTGGGTTTTGTATTCTAGAAGAGTATGACTTATGTAATAAACTACCTTCTCCCTATGTTGTTCATCATGATGAGCGAGCATGCCCCCTAAGGAGTGATCGGTAGTAGAGATGTATAGATAGAAGGGTTGATCGTCTTTAGGTGGAATGAGTACGGATGGTTGGAGAAGGTATTGATTCAAGGCTTCAAAATATTTTTGAGAGTCATCATCCCATTTAAAGGAGACATCCTTTTTGAGAAGATGATGAAATGGATGACATCGATCAGAAAGTTGTGAAATGAAATGACGAATAGAATTCAACTTACCTTGTAGGATACGTAGTTTTCGTAGGTTAGTGGGAAAAGAAATTTCAAGAATGGCCTTGACTTTATTAGGGTCAACCTCTATGTAGTCATTTTTTCACCCACCAAGAACAAGGGAACCTCATGCGCGCTGGCCTATCACCCAACTGGCGCTGGGCGCTCACCCGAGGCCCGCGAGAGGGAGCCAAGTCTCTCTTTTATGTGAGTTCAGTGGAAGGCATGCTCATGATCTTGACTTAGTGATTTAAAAGGCATGAAAAAGCTATAGAGCTCAGAAGGACTTCTATACCCTTTTAGTCATAATAAAAGAAAAGTGCACAACAAAAGTAATAGAACTAGGAAGTTGTAAATCCACCATTATACATAACATTCAAGTAAGATTCATGATTATACAAGAACAAAAGTACAATAGAAATATGCAGGTAATACAGAGAAAGAGTCTTAATACATTTTTCATGGCAACCTTATCACATTCATTCATAGTATTACTTATAAAAGATTACAGAAGGCAGACCGTAGTCATGCGCCATGTGTGGATCCATACATGTATTCTCATAAAAAAAAATTTGCACTCCCCATTTCCCCATTACATCCTTATTGGAATCCTTTACCCATTTTCATCCCATAGTTCTCGCAGTAATTCTGCAGAGCTCTGCTACCTCACCTCTGTCTCTATTCTTTGCCAAGGGCGTGCATATAAATAGGCATCTGAGTTATAACAAACTTCTTTGTAGCCTCAAATCTGGCCCCAAGTGTCAAGGTGTGGATCACCCCAGGCGCATGCCTCTCCATGTCATGATTCACTTTTTGGATATTTCTATTGCAAGGTATATTCCTTCCAAGACACCCTGTCGCCAAGCTGGAACCTTATCCAAATAGAACACGTTCTTCATGTGTTCTGTCCAAAAGGCTGAAAATGGCTAATTCCCAAATTGTTCTTCACGCGGTGCATGCCCTTGGTTCTCTAGGAACCCTTTTTGAATCCTGCCTTGTGCACCTTCACTTCCATGCTTCATTGGTTCTATGTGTGTTTACGCACCTTAAAGATTTGGAAGTTATATCAGGGGCCCAACATTACCCCACACTTCACCTGTTCTCCGTCCTCGGGAACCTTCTCAAAGAATGTAGTATAAAAAGAATGCAAGGCCTTGCCTTGGAAAAGAATGTAGGGAAAGAATAAATAATGGGGACAAGAAAGAATAGAGGGGAAAACTTCTTAAAGAAGAAGAAGGGGAAAACTTTACTATAGGTCGGCCTCCAGTGTACTCCAAGTGATGACTTCATCCTGTGCTTTAGTACAGATATCACTCACCAAGGTTCTCACCTCGTCAAAGGTTAACCCTTCCCCTTGTGTGGTAATGGTTTCCACCATAGTTTCTAGTTCCTTGGTGTGGTCTTCCAGGGCATCCATCTTCCTCGTGATAATCTTGTGGAGCTCTTTTAGCTGGGTTTTGATTGAGACTCGCCGGTTCTCAATTGCTTCGGATTTCATTTCCACTTCGGCTATGATCCTTTCTCTCTCGGCTCTATTGCCCTTATTCTTTTCCCTGAACTCCTTCATCTCAGCCTCATCGCTGGCAAACAACATGCTTGTCACTTTGTCTTGATTTGTGCAGTGGTCGTAGGTGACCCCCAGAGTTTGTGTAGCTATTCTTACGTCAGCAAGCACCTTGTTGTTTTCATCCACGAGTGTGATGACCTTCAACTTGTATTCCTTCTCTAAGCGTGTAACTTTCTCCTCTGCCGAATTCAAGGCCAAAGGCTGCCTTTCCATGGTGAGGGTCTGAGTCAAGTCCTCTATGCATTCTAGGGAGGATCTATACTTTTGCACGGGAGGGTTAAGGTCTGGGTGCTTTGTGATAATCGCTTGGGATATTAGTTCCACCTTCTTAGAGACTTCACACAATTTAGCCTTCTCCTCTTGAAGCTCCCTCTATAGTTGAGCACTGATTAATTTCTCAAGGCTTAGGTCCTTCGTCAACTTCACTACTTCTTCCTTCGTCTTCTCCAACAGGTCCTCCAAGACTTTAACCCTGTCATTCCTACCAAAGAGCCTAGCCTCAATTTCCATGGAGACTTTGTTGAGCGTATTACACACTTGCTCATCTGATATTTGATGTGTGTTTACAATGGGGTTTCCCCCCTTTCCTTCAGAAAACGTTAACACCGCTCCTTGGTTAATCTCAAACTCAAGCTCATCGAGGTGGGTGTCAAATACCCATGATAACATCTTCCTTGTTCATGGGTATCCACCCTCAGGGTTAAAGGACTCCATGGCAGTGAGCTCCTTGGTGGGCATGGTACTTTGGAAATACATGCGCAAAACTTTGTTGGGGTCATCAATGTAACCCATCATTGTTCTTCCTCCTTCCGCGCGTTTACTTCTTGTGCGCACACCCTTGGGAATAGTTACCAAAAGAGTTGGGCATTTTGTGCTACCCACACACTTCTCCCTCTACTATTCTTTAAATTCACCAAGCACTAGCTCCGCGCTGTGCTCCAACTCATCTTCGACCAGGGTATTGATTATTTTCTCTGCCTCCCTTGTCACTTTCTCATTCACCTCCTCCTGAGTGAGCTTGGGCATATCTAGCTCCTTGGTACTAGCCCCTTCGCTCCATGTGCCTTCCTCTCCTCGAGTGCCCTTCCTCCTTATAAAGATGAAAGCATCATTTGTATCCTCTACTTCCTCTCCCTCCGAAACATGGACATCAATCAGCTCTTGGTCCACCTCCAACTCTTCCCCTTCATCATCATCCTTTTCACCTCTATAGGCGTTCATGTCGTCTATATCTTTAGAACCTTGTTCCTCCGTCCCTTGTTCATCTTCCTTTTCAGAGAACTCTGGAGTCGGGGATGCTGTCTTCTCTTCATCTGAAGGTCCTTCAGGGGATGTTGGATTCACAGGCTTTGGGGTCTTCTCCCTGACCATCGTTCTTCTCTTCTTTCTGATGTAGGTACTCAGCCCTGTGGTACCTACATTCTACCTCTCCACCACCCTTTGTTGTTGTTGTTGTTGTTCTATCTCTTTATGCTTTGGTGCGGGCTTATTTCTTCCCATGGGGTCGCCTGGAATGGATATCTAATTCTCCAAGTATGCGCCCTTTTCAAACTTAAGCCTTATGTGTAGGTAGATGCTAGCAACAGTACTTTCAGCAATTAGTAAGGTCAATGGCCTTATGATGTGTACGTCTTGTGACACGTAACTTTCAACATACACGTGCTTCCCCAGGTAGAACAACTTCAGTCTCATCTCCATGTGCTCTCTGTCAAGGGTGGACAACTCTACATTTAATTTCTTTGATTCCTTGTATCTGTTCACCCCCTGCTTGGAAAAATTGGGCAATAAATGAGAAGGGGAGTTTGCACCAGGGACTCCAACTGCCATCCATCAGGATGAATATGCCAATGCAGAAGTGCTGGTATACCGCAAACTTTGCTTCTCCTTCAGTTGCCGTGGGGAGCTACTCAGGAATCCGTAATTCAACCTCGAATGCGTTCTTGAGGCATGTGTACCATTTGTCTAGGCATGCCTTGTGCACCCCTATCATTGAATCACATGTGTATTTTAGGAATCTATCCATGGGCGAGGGATCTTCAACGGGGTACTCCCATACGAATTTATCAGATGCATCTGGCACCCCGATTTATGAGAATACAATTGTTAGCAGAATGTTTCCAAACAAGATCTTTCCTCCATTCTCTGTGCTGCTTATGATTTCATCTACTATGTACTGAGAGATGTTGTACATGGTGCTCTCCACGACCTTTCTACTGACATTCAACCAGGGCTTGCTGACCTAGGTCCACCTCTCTTGTCCATTCATCTTGGAGACAAGGTGCACAGCCATATTCATCATCGGATCGCTGATATCTAAGACGTCGTAGTATCTTGATCCCTTCTTATAATCCTAGGATGCAATGGTTTATTTGATTTCCTCCTCATCTTGGAGGTCATCAATGAGCACGTCCCTTTACAGCTTAGGCCTATAAAATGTGAGATTAACTGGGGGTTATGCACATTCTACGCCTTGTGAAGAAGAATAAATCTTTGTGCACATGCGTCATTAGCCATTGGTACAAGCGCTCAAGCTTCCCAAAGTATGGCAATTCAAAAATATGGGGAAGCCCTACCTTCTCCATTTTCACCTTGACTACGTCGTTGTAGATAGGCATCCCATCAGGTGTTCATTTGTTTGTTGGGTACACCAACTCTAGCGCCATTTCCTTCACGATCATACTTTACCGGTGATTTTAGTCAATCACGGTCATCTATCTTACGTGGGAATCCTACTCTTGCCCTAGCAAAACCCCATCCGGGTATTGCATCTCTGAGTACCATTCCTCTTTGGTATCTAAGGGGATTTCTTCTTTTTTCTTCTTTCCTTTTCCTTTACTCTTTCCTCTCTTGGATTTTATTGTAAATTCATCAACTGGTTTTGTTGCCATCATTTTACCCTTTGCTTTCATTCCCTGGTTACTTTTGAGTTGTTTGAGAGTTTTCTTTGCGTGCCATGTGCCCTAGAACACAAACCCTAATCTCTAATTTTCCTCCTTTGATCACGACACTCTTTCACAATGTTCCTTACACCCGTGAATCAATTCTTCTCTGGTTTGTAGTTCTAACGGACTGATTGCGCATGATTTTTTGAGATTTTCGTTCGCACGAGTTAGCTCTCAAAACCCTAGTTCTTGAAAGAAAATATTTCTCCTTGTTTTTCACAAAGTAAAATAATGAACTTCCCATCCTTGTATTTATAGATTTTCCCACTTTTACGAATTAAAGGCTAGGCTACCTACCACCGTACAACAATATTTAATACAACGTTTTCAAACAAACCTGACTTTAGCGCTTTTCCTTACGTGCCCAATCCTTGTGCAAATTCTTTTTCACCCGCACCCAATCCTTGTGCAAAACTGTTTCCACCCGCGCCTAATCCTTGCACGAAAACTTTTCCAACCTTCTGGCACACAAACAATCCATCTTGACATAAGACTCTTGTGTGCATGTTACTAGCGCCAAAGGCTCCTCTTCCATCCTCATGATTCTTGCTTTCGTCTACCTCGTGTTTTTGCACTTTTTCTCCTTGTACGTGGATTTCCAATATAACCTTATTTTTTCACCCATTTGCCTTCTTTTCTCCTAATGCATCTTTTCAACAGGGCCAGTTCGAATGGTCTACTGACCCAATCCTCCTGTAGAATAACTTCATGCTTCTCTTTATCTCCTCACCCCACACTAAAACAATGCGCGGTCCTCTGTGCATTTATAAGTCAAAAAGTAATAAGGTTACCGGTGCCCAAGGCGCAAAACAAGACAAAAATGCAAAAGGGAAAAACAAGAAAGGAAAAGCATAAAAGGAAATTCTAAACTAACTGGTATAACTGCCTTATTTACAAACACCAAGAAGCATTATTTATAGTAGGGCTTCAACCTACTCCCATTGAAATGTCCAGGTAATTTTGTTCCATCCAGTAATTGTAACTAGCACGTGCCTGATTCGAGGATGTATGAAATTACATAAGGACCCAACCAATGCACCTTCAACTTTCTAGGATGGCATAGAAATTTTGAATCATATAGCAATACCATCTGGCCAACCTCAAACTATTTTTTCTTAATGTGGTGGTCATGCCATGCCTTTTACTTATATTTTTAAGTTGTTTGGCTCCATCTTGCTAGCGAGTGCCTTTCATCCAAATTCATCAATTCATCTATTCTCTCTTCCAGCACTTGTTCATCATCCAACTCTCCTGCGCGCGCTATACGCAGTGATGGTAGCATAAATTCAATCGGTAAAATAGCCTCTGTGCTGAACACCAGTTGAAATGGTGTGGCCTTGTTCAACCTTTTATACGTTGTTCTGTATGCCCAAAGGACTGTTGATACCTTATCATCCCAATCTTGCCTACCCACATCACATATCTTAGTTAATGTGTGACTAAGGATTTTGTTAAATGCCTCTATAGTCCCATTTTCCTGAGGGTGATAAGGGGTAGTCTTGTGATGGGCTACCATGTAATTCCGCCAATAGAATCCTGATTGTTTCATTTAAGAAGTGAGTGCCCCTATCACTTGTTAAACTTAATGGGCACCCATACCTATGCTGATAATGTTCTCCCACAAAAATCTAGCAGCCGTGGCTGCGGTGTAATCCTTAGTGGGCATGGCCTCTACCCACCTTGTCAGATAATCAGTATAGGTAATGATATACCGTGAGTTAGTCCTTTGCACAGCTGGTGAGATTGGTCCGACAAAATCTATTGCCCATTTCTCAAAAGGTTCTGCACTAGCGATGGGTTGCAAGGGCATCTCATCCCTTCTTCTAGGTTTTCCAAGGCACTGGCAGTGGTCACAGGCCTTACAAAACTCAATGCAATCCTGGTGAATCGTTTCCCACCAGAGTCCGTCGATAAGGATCTTACACGTGGTTGCATTCCCTGCATAGTGTCCTCCAGCAATCCCACAATGGGCTTCTTCTATTATAGCTATGCCTTCATGTTCTAATACACACCGGCACAAAACCTCATCGCGACCCATTTTATACAAATCCCCATTGATCAACATGAAGGGCGTGGCACGTATGGCTAACCTTTTTCTTTCTAGAGCATTCATCCCTTCGGGTGCCACACCTTCCTTGTGAAAAACAGACAATGTCTTCTAATTCTGAGGGCACGTGCCGCAACTTGAATAGTTGCATGTCTGATATGGTTTTCCTCAATACTCTGCGTGTCCTCTCCCAAATCAATCCTAGATAAATGATCCGGCCCACAATTGTTCTTTCCCAGTTTTACTACCACTTTGAATTCAAATTCTTGAAATAAAAGTACCCAATGACATATGCGCCCTTGCAACACTGCTTTGTTTACTAGATACTTCAAGGCCATATGGTCAGTGTAGAATATGAAGGGAGTTGCCAGTAGATATTGTCTAAATTTGTGGAGCGCGTAGATCATTGACAATTCCTCGCGCTCGGTCGTTGTTATAATTTTGCTCTACTGGTGTCAACTTTCTACTTGCAAAACACAAGGGATGATCAACAATCCCCTCTCCTAGTTGAGCAAGGACAGATCCCATTGCTATACCAGAGGCATCCATGTGGACATGGAACTGTTTATCCCATGATGGGAATCATAGAATAGGTGCGGTGATAAGCCTTTCTTTTAGAGTGTCAAATTCCCTCTACTGCGCCTCTCCCCACTGAAAGGAACTCTTATGTCTGAGTAATATTTCCAAAGGCGTGGCAATCTTGGCTTATCCCTTAATGAACTTTCTGTAGTACCCAGTGTGTCCAAGAAATCCATGCACGACAGCTTTGGCTGGTAGGCTCCCCTAACCCCACAATAACTGTAACTTTCACGGGATCCACCAGTAAGCCCTCTTTGCATATGATATGCCCCAACAACGTTCCAAAAGGAATTGCAAAGATACATTTCTTGATGTTGAGGGAGATCCTCAACTACTGACATCTCTCAAACATCAACCTCAAGTTATCACAATGGTCCCTTACCAATCCATACACTGTCCAATCATCCAAATATACTTGAAGGAACTTGTGGATGAAGTCCTTAAATGCTTGTACCACTATGTGCGAAAATACAGTGGGCACATTCTTCAACCCAAATGGCATGACCGTGTATGCAAAGCTTCCCCACTCAGTGGCAAAAGTTGTCTTTTCTTGGTCTTCCTTGGCAATCCTTACTTGGTGATATCCCGAGAATCCATCCGTAAAGGAATAGACCTCGCGCCCAGCAACTCCTTCCAAAATTTCTTCAGTAAAGGGGGTGGGAAAAGGATCTATGATACAAACAACGTTCAACTCCCTGTAATCCACACATATCCTAATCCGCCCATCCTTCCTTATGATAATCACCATTGGACTTATCCATTCTGATTCCTCCATAGCCTCAATGATACTAGATGCTATCATTTTGTCTAGTTCTTCTTTAACCCTTATGCGCATATTGGGATTCATCCTGTAAGGCCTCTTCCTGACCGGGTGTGCACCATATCTCAACTTTATCCTCATTTCCCCCAATGAATGGTGGATGCATTTCAACTCATGGTATCCACGTGGGAATAAATCCTCAAATTCGTGCAAGAGATCGATGATCTTTGATACTTATTTGTCTGACCAGTAGTCCCCAATGATAGCTTCCTTGGGCTCCCTCTCCAAGTTGATGTTAACTTTCTTGGTTTTGAGTGGTTCATGATACACACGGGCACATGCATCCACACTGTCAACCACTTCATGCATCCCAACTGAATGGTCAACATTCAGGTTCTCCATCTCCTCTCCATCAACAACGTATACCATCTTTCCTTTCTCCTTTTTGGCACACACACGCTCGAATTGTATGTCTTCTGGTTCCTCCTCTTCGAACTGCACTTCCAAGCTAGGTCCACCAAGTAAGTTTACTAATCTATCTTCCGCCATGGTGCAATCCCCTAGAGTGAGGCATTTGATAGTCTGCAACACCTCATCAACCGGTTTGCATGGTACTTTGGTACTCGAATGTGTGAACAAAGTCAGCCGCTAATTCCTACCAATTTCCTGTTTGGTGGCATGTTTCAGAATGGATGTACCAAGCACGCGTAACCTTGTAGTGTTGAATACAGCTTGTGCACCCAAAGGGAGGGTGGTAAAGCTTCTGCGCCTTCTCCCCAGACCCTCTCACATGCCTGGATGTGGGAAGAGGAGGGTCCATTGCCATTGTAATCCTTGATAGTGGTGGGTATGTTGCTTTTTGAGAAGCAAACAGTGAGTGCAATTCTAACTTCATGCCATTCCAACAAGTTTTCACTATGCACAGCCCACCACCTCGCTGTTGTGCCTATCAAAACATAACCTAGCATACCTCGTCGCTCATCCTCCCTCCATTGAGCTTCCATTTCCCTCAAAAAGACCTCAGGGTATGCATCCCCAGAATACTTGGTTATTACTTTTCCTCCCAGGCGCTGAACTGTACGCGCCATGGTTACCTTAGTCACCGATCCTTTCAGATGTCACCCAATCAATTCATAAGTCCCATGCACCTAATTATCTCATGCTATACTGGTAGTATCGTTGACAGATTGAGCATCATCAAACTGGATGACTCCTTCTGTAGGGTGGACGGTCTCTGGATCTCTTATGGAGTGCACATATATTCTGTTCAGGACCTCCTCTCCAAGGGGTTTAGTATAGGGGGTGGATTTTCCATCAGCAAGTGGTATAATCACCCTCTCTTCCTTGTTTTCAAATCTTATGTACCCCTTGTTAAATTAGAGATCTGCATTATTCTTATAGCACCACGGCCGCCCAAGTAACGCTGGGAAGTTATCTGCCTCAGCAAGTGCCAAGAATTCAAAATCCCCATTGAACTTAGTCCCCTGAATGGTAATGGTCGCATCCTTCAATACACCTATGGGCATTGCCTTTGTCTTATTTTCCATATACAACACATTTGAAGATGGCTGTAATGCAGGTCTTCCCATTTGATGCCAGGCATCCAGAGTGAGAACATTAACCTCTACACCTGTGTCAATGAGGATGTTGCTAAGAAACCATCCATCCACTACTGCTGTTCAAGGTGATCTCTTTGTCATAATCAAGGATGTGAGGTGGGAGGTTTACATGTAGGATCTGCCTTTCATGTTCTTCCCTGGTACGTGGTACCTTTTCCCTCAACCATGCTCCTAGAAGGGGAATAATATTCTCATGCCTCAGCAGTTTACACACCTCCTTAACCTCATCCAAGCCACCCTTTGGCACTTCTATGGTTCTTCTTTTCTCATCCTTTCTAGTCTACTATTTTAAACATTGGATCTCCCCTTGTAAACTTTGAATTACGTCCATGGTTTCCTGGTAGACTTCTTTCTGGTGAGCCGGGTTTGGATACTTCCCATGTACTACTTCTTCCCTTGAAACCAGAGGTCTCTGTCTAGGTGCTTCCTTTGTGTGCACGGACTCCACCCTTGTTGTTACCATAACAGGCTCTAATTCTGATTCACGTATTACTCATGGAAGCCATTGCACGTCATCCTTCTTAATACTCACCATGGCAGCACTCTTATCCTTCCGGTACTGCTGACTCATATGTTTGTATAACTCTGGGCACTCTTTGTACTTATATTTTTTTCCACACCATGAGCATTGTAGAAGATCTGGACATTCACATTTATAATGGTTTGTGGCTCCAAAATTAAAACACGTCCCACACGGGAACTCACTTCTTCCTCCGCAGTTACCATGACCACGAAATCCTCTGTGAAACCCTCTTCCACATGCACCTCCATCTCCACGCTCTCCATACCCATGGTCATCTCCTTTGGAACCACTGGCAATGCCAGTCTGGCGCACACCAAGATCAATTGCCTCATGAATCTGGTCAATCAATCTACAATCCTTGGTGTCATGTGTGGTTGAGGTACATATCTTATAATAACAAGATACATTTTTACGGATCACGTGCTACAGCAAGGGGCACCTACTTGCATCATGGTCCTTGTGACATATTTCGTAATTTACCGCTACGACGCGCACCGCCTTTTGAGTACATATCCCACCATTATCCTTTGTGTGCCCTTCTACATTACAATCTGTGCACCACATTCCTCTGTGAATCTCTATGGACTGAGTTGGTAGATAATTTCTCCAATTTCTTAGCCATGGCAGCGATCTGAGCCTCTAGAAAGGGGCTAACACCAGTGTCAACACTACCAACTGCCTCAGCGTGCAAAGCAGCTTCCAACGCTTTGCGCGGGTCTGTGAATGTTTTATGAGATAAAAATCTTCTAAAGGGTGTGATCAACCCCCTGAAAAACCACTGGCCATGTTGTGAAGGATGGATGTCATAAGATAATTTAGACAAAAGATTTTTAAAGCATGCATCATATTCCCACATGCTCTCCACCATGCCCTGCTGGATTTATTTGAGAGAGCTGATGCTCTTTTGTTCAAACTCAGGTATATGGAATTCTACCAAGAATGCATTTCTCAGTCACAGTATAATCCACAACAGTCTGATGAGGGTCATACTTTCTATACCAACAATATGTGCATCCTTGCAAGGTCATCGCAAACTGATTGGCCTTTTGATCCTGGGTCGTGATCCCCTTCGTGCACCATAGCAGTTCACACTTATGCACATGCTCCATGGAATCTTCTATCCCACTGTAATCTGGTAAGTGTAGAGACATCTCAAAAAAGACTTGAGGAGGTGCATGAGGCCCTTGTCCTCCCGATCCAGTCCCTTGGTTTCCTCTGGTGTTTCCTCCTCCATTGGACCCACTAGATCTTGAGCCACCAGCTCCACCACTTCCACCTCTAGATCCTCCTGTGTTAGGTACAGGGCCTATGTTTGTTTGTGCCGAATGCTCCCGTCATCCCACTGAATTACGCATGCGAATATTTGTGAGCTAGTGCCACTCCCAATCGTATTTCCTCCACCACTTCCTAGCATGCTTCCAAAACCAGCTGTATACGTGCCTTGTCCAAACATTCCACCAAATACCAGAATAGTGTGTGAAGCCATAGAAGTCCCAAATGAGAAGTTGTATCTTCTAGGCACTGATTGGTTGCTTCCACTAATATCAAATGGATCAACTGTACTTTTCCCTTGTTCGAACAAACCAAGAACCAAGGTTCAGTTGCTAGGTGGGGTCAGATGCATGCCAACGAATCTTCTTTCTCTACGTGACGAATCTCATCAGAAGCCAAAAGGTTTTCTCTCCCATGCTTACCAAGATGGGGTACCACAGACTGTTCAGGTTCCACATCCTCCGCGTGAACCTCAACTCCTTTCCACCAAGTCTGGCTCCATAACCCACTTGTAATCCCATGCTGTCTATCGATCTCCTTTTCACGCGCTTCGTTATACTTGAGCCATCTCTCCTCCCTTTCCTGTTCAGTCGTCAGATCAGCCATCCTTCCCCAACCTGGCTTCCTCGCCAAGCACCCAGGGTGGTTTAGCCTGGCCATAGGAAATGCCTCTAAACCCATGGTTACCATCAAGATTTTGATCGCAAGGGGGATAACACGCAGAAATGATCCCCTGGGCTCTCGCAAGAACTCAAACTCAGCAACTTCCAGATAGGAATACGTGGAAATGGCGTATTCCAGAGTGTAGCTAGTCAATACTCCCTTCCACCAATGATCTATAGCATGGGTCCATGTTAGATCAGCATCTTACAAGTTCTGATATGTTTCTTGGGTCCAAGGGTGTGATTTATAACACCACCCTGATCTAGATGTATAAGCTGAGAGCCATTCAAATAACTCTACTGGGAAACAACAGAAGAAGGTTTCGTACAACTCATGATAAAGAGTGTCTTCCACCCATATTTCACGTATCAAACCCAAATCTAGTAATGAATCTCTGAGTGAATTCATCCTCTGTGCTTTTAAACCAATCTTCAACACCTTCAAGTGTTAAGTGCTCCACCATCACTTTTTGCATAGATCATGATGTATGCCATGTTCCACTACAACTTCGAAAAGAGGTCCTGGTAACAGAACCAAGATGTAGTCATTTTTGCACCCACCAAGAACAAGGGAACCTCATGCGCGCTGGCCTATCACCCAACGGGTGCTGGGCACTCACCCGAGGTGTGTGAGAGGGAGTCGAGTCTCTCTTTTATGTGAGTTCAGTGGAAGGCATGCTCATGATCTTGACTTAGTGATTTAAAAGACATGAAAAAGCTATAGAGCTCAGAACGACTTCTATACCCTTTCAGTCATAATAAAAGAAAAGCGCACAATAGAAGTAATAGAACTAAGAAGTTGTAAATCCACCATTATACATAGCATTCAAGTAAGATTCATGATTATACAAGAACAAAAGTACAATAGAAATATGTAGGTAATACAGAGAAAGAGTCTTAATACATTTTTCATGGCAACCTTATCACATTCATTCATAGTATTACTTATAAAAGATTACAGAAGGCAGACCATAGTCATGCGCCATGTGTGGATCCATACATGTATTCTCATAAAAAAAAATTTACATTCCCCATTTCCCCATTACATCCTTACTGGAATCCTTTACCCATTTTCATCCCATAGTTCTCGCAGTAATTCTACAGAGCTCTGCTACCTCACTTCTGTCTCTATTCTTTGCCAAGGGCACACGTATAAATAGGCATCTGAGTTCTAACAAACTTCTCTACAGCCTCGGATTTGGCCCCAAGTGTCAAGGTGTGGGTCACCCCAGGTGCATGCCTCTCCATGTCATGATTAACTTTTTGGATCTTTCTATCACAAGGTATATTCCTTCCAGGACACCCTGTCACCAGGCTGGAACCTTATCCAAATGGAACATGTTCTTCATGTGTTCTATCCAAAAGGCTGAAAATGGCTAAGTCCCAAATTTTTCTTCACGCGGCATGTGCCCTTGGTTCTCCAGGAACCCTTTTTGAATCCTGCCTTGAATGCACCTTCACTTCCACGCTTCATTGGTTCCATGAGTGTTTACGTGCCTTTAAGATTTGGAAGTTATATCAGGGGCCCAACATCTATACCACATAAGGAAATGATAAATCCTAGGAGCTTTCCCAAGAGAACCGCGAAGACACACTTCTTGGGCTGAAGGTGAACACAATAATTAATGAGGTAATCAAAGATGGTTTTTAGGACGGCGTGGTGCTTAGAGAGGCATTTAGATTTGGCAAGGAGATCGTCTACATAACCTTCCAATATACGATGCATGATGTAATGGAAAATGTAAGTCATAACCTGATGATATGTGGCACCAACTTTTTTAAGGCTGAAAGGCATGACTCGATAGCAGAAGGTTCCCCAAGGGGTGATGAATGTGGTTTTGTGTTGATCCTCTGGGGTAAGCAAGATTTGGTTATAACCCAAGAAACCATCCATGAGTGATAGCATCCCGTGACCAGTAGTAAGGTCAACCAGATGGTCAATACCGGGTAAAGGAAAGTCATCTTTTAGGAAAGCTAAGTTGAGGTCATGGAAATCTATGCAAATGTGAAGTCCCCCTGTCACTATAGTGATAGGGACAATGTTATAAATCCATCGGGGATAATCAATGGGTAAGATGAAGGAAACGAAAAGAAGGCGTTGAAGTTCTTCTTTGACCAGAAGAGAAATGCGAGGGTGCATTTTCCTCAACTTTTGTTTGACGAGTTTAGCATCAGGAATGGTCATGATATTGTGGAACTCTATGGTGGGGTCAATACTAGACATGTCAACATAAAACCAAGCAAAAGCATGGTTATGATTTTTGAGAAAAGAAGTGATGGCTTCCTATTCAGTAGTATCTAAAGATTGGACGATCTTTAGAATGTGCAGGTCGTACTGAGTATGGATGTTTATTTCAATAGTAAATTCATTCAACATGGTTTGCATCTCAGATGGTAATGACCGATGAATATAAGAGTCTTTTGAACTAAGATATGTGAGCATATATTCATCATCCTGACATTGAATGACATTAATAGAAGGTTTATTGTCATCGATCATTTCAGGATACAGGAAGGGAAGAGAAGAGGGGGCCTCACCATGGCGTTGATAAGTCGGAGGCCCCAAGAAAATGATGTTTATGAAAAAAAAAGTTAGGAGGGATGGATTTTGGATCCATCGACTCTGTTGGTGAATGTGGTGAAGAAGGTGAAGCAGGTGATGAAGGGTCGATATCTTCAACGAGTTCAATGTGAGCCTTCTTAGTAGGTAGTTCAGAAAAGTTGATACCACTATGGTCGTTATGTTTGCAGGTAGTACATGGAATAATAGTGTGACAACCTTGCTCATAAAATCCAAAATAAAAACCCTTCCATGCACATCGATGCAAGAAGGTGTGGGAAAAAAGGTGATTGGTGAGTGACTGGAGGTCGGTAGAAAATGGGTGAGTTTGTGATGGTGGTTCAGGTGTATAAGTGGAAACATCAAGTCCCCCATAGGTGATATTTGTGCAAAGGTGGGGAGGACCATAAAGGAGACACTCTCCTATGCGATGATCATAGTGAGGATGTTGATGAATGCTTCTATACTCTTGTGGAGTAAGGAATGTGTTGACATTATATAGGCGATACTCCCCCAGAGTGAGGCATTGAAAAACACCTTCCAAGGGATCGGTGGTCGATATGTGGGTAGATGGGATAGACGATGTGTTAGAGATTGGATCAGAGGTGGAGCTAACTGATTAGGAGGCTGATGGGTCAGCCGCGGAGGTTGTGTAGGGGGTAGGAATGGAGGATTTAGGTACGATTGAGGTAGTGGTGACACTGGTGAGTGAAGGTGTAGGTGAAGAGGAAGTGGTCATGGATGTAGACCCCTTAATGGGTACAAGCATGTCATTGGGTTGGTAAAGCATGTTGTAGGTTTTGAAAGATGATGGGTTAGCCTGAATGGTATAGGTGTGTCCTTCATGCTCAAACTTCACACAACAATGCAAAGTAGAAGTTACACAACCCATGACACAAATCTAGGGTCCACTAAGCAACACGTTATATTGAAATTCCCCCCTCCAAGATGTGAAATAACTCTGGAATAGTACGGGGGCCCACATGAAAGTGGAGGATGATAGTGCCAAGTGTAGAAGTGATAGCAATATTGAATGAATGCAGCGTGATGGGATGTTTATGCATGTAATTGTCAAGTATGCGCATTTGGTCGAATGCATGGGAGGAGATGATGTTATTGCTAGTGCTCCCATCGATCATAAAACATCGTACACATATATTATTGATATGGACGGAGATGAAAAGGGATGGATCAGGGTCATCAGTATGGTGTGGTGCAATCTATTTCTCTGAGAAGCTGAGGGTGGCTACTTGGTGAGTAGGTGGAGGTGTAGAAGAAGGTGGTAATTTAGTGAGAGAGGCTACATGATGGGGTGTGATAATGGAGGCTACAGGTGCAAGGTCATTGGGTAAAACCTCAATAGATTGAAGAACCTCCATGAGAGCTTGATGATGGGATTTAGAGGTTTGGATGAGGTCATATAGGGACTTTTTGAGGGAGGATTGGTGTAATTGTTTGAGCATCACGTGATGTGTAACCCCATTAGAAATAGGATATGTGGGGACGTGGATAGTGACTTTAGGTGTGGGTGCAAATGGTATGTTGGGTATGGGGTTGGTTAGTGGGTTATTTTCCTTTTCCTTTCCTTTTTCCTTCCAAGCATGGGTAGATACGTGGATCGTGTTGATTTGAGGTGGGGAGGTTGATGAAGTAGGTGAGCCATGAAAGGTGTAACGACAGGAAGGGTAGAAGCCAAGTAGTGGGAAGGAACCTTGTGAAATGAGTTGGGCACACCGACATTTGGGTGGAGGTTTGGTGAGTTCTCTGATGCGCACCATGTTAATTTCAAATATTGGAGGTGGCTTTAAGAGTTGTGGGGGTGGAGGTTTGGGTCCTTGAGTAGGTAATGAAGGAAGAACTATGGAAATTGGTGCTGGTGAAATGGGGTCCTCATCGAGAAGGTCATCATCGTCAAAGTTTTCTTTAGGAGGACACAACTAGACAAGAGCATATTTCAAAGCTTTACAGTCCTCTGCATCATGTCTGGGCACATGATGGTAGGCACAAATTTTGGTTTTGTCAAACCCTTTTTGTTTGGGTTTGAGTGGGTCATAAGGTCTAAGAGGTTGTAATGGGATGAAAAAAGTTTCGAGGAGGTTGGTTAAGATTTTGGCATAGGATCCTGCTAGTGGATCACAATGGGAGGTGAATGTGGGTTTAGGTGTAGGTGTGACTGATTGTATAGGAAGAGTCTTTACAATATGGGGAGCGGGTTGGGTTGCTAACTTGGTGTGTGGTGTGGTCGTAGGTGTTGGTTGTGTCTACTTGGGTACGGGCATGGTAGATGAACTGGTAATAGAGTGTGTGGTTGGTCTAACTACCTTATTGGAGGGTAGTGGATTTTTTCCTTTAGGTTGCACCTTCTTAAGTAAAGGTGATATGGGTGCATGAGATGTAGAGGGAAGAGTGGATGGTGGAGGAGGGCGGGTTACCCATGGGGGTAACTGAGGTGCTGTGGAGGTAGATGGTATAGGTTATGTAGGAGGTGTGAGGGAAAGGGAAGGAAGTGTCATGGGTAGTGAAGAAGTTATTGATGGTATTGGAGGTATGGGTGGTAAAAATATTACAGGTGCGGGTGGAGGTTGTGTGGGGCACTTGGGTATATTAGAGGTCTGCGAGGGAGAAATATGCTGCTGCATTCTTGGTTTACCAATGGGTGGAGGTTTCTTAGCTAGGGTCGAGGGATGAGATCCTAGGATGGATGGAAGGGGTGAAGGTGATGAGGGTGTGATTGGTGAGGTTGGGGTATGAAATCTAGGGGATTGGTTCTTCTATTTAGGGGCCAGGTTAAATTTGGTGTTAGTTTTGGAGGACGTAGCTAAATCAATTTGATGGGTGGATGAGTAAGGCTAGCCATTGGGATGACCCCCAAAGTAGTAATAGGTTTAGGTAAGGAAGATGATGTAGGTGTGGATTGGGATGTAGATGCATGCTGGGTTATGGGTAGAGGCATAAGTTGAGCCATGAGTGGTATCATGGGATAATTTTTGATAGTTGTGGTTGTGTTTGGTTTCGTCAGCCGAAACACTTTTGGATAGATAGTGGAGGTGTCAGCGAGTGACATCTACATTTGTGTTGAGATAGGAAGTAGAAGACGCCCCTAAAGTAAGGCTCTATCAACATAATCTAGGTGATCAGCTAAGCGTGAGACTAAAACTACTGTGGGTGAGGTTGATGTGGATCCAATGATGATTCTCGTAAAATGTGTTTTAGAAATAGGGAAATTTCTAGCTTCATCCTCTGTGGGTAAGAGAGCCGAAAGGAAGTCAACAGGGTCTTGGGTGGCTGATGGAGAATGGTCACCTAGAGGTAATGACATTTCTACTAGATATTTGATCAATGGAGGAGATGATGGGTACTCCTCTGTGGGTGGAGGAGATGAAAAAGATTCTCCCATGGGTCAGAGAAGTATAGTTAGTGACAGCTCTCTAGGTGGAGAAGACAAAGGCGAAGTTGTCTCTATATTAATAGAAGGATACTTCACATGTGAGGGAGGAGACGAAGGGTGTTCATTTTTGGGTGGAGAAATAGGTGAAGTGGGTTCATGTGTAGGTTGAGGACTTCGGGATAGGATTTCCTCTATGGAAGGAATATGAGGTAATTGGGAAGCAACTGGTGTGTCACTGAAAATAGCATGGACCTCACAGGTATGGATATCAGTAGTTGAGGTCTCTCTAGTTTGATCAGAAGAAGGGGCGTGATTAGGAAATGGTTTCTTGAAAATGTGTAGGTTTTGGTTGGTAGGCGCATTAGGATTATCCAAGACTAACTCACCCTTCTCGAGCATTTCCTAGACAATGTTCTTGAATGTGAGGCAATTACCATCATTATGACCTTTTACCCAATGATAGTTGCAGAAGTCATGCTCTTTGTACCATGCAAGTGTGCGGAAAGCAGGATCAAAACTGGTGCATGGTTTTATAGGTGGAAGGGTGATGGCCCCAGCTTTAATGAGATTTTCTAAAACAAAAGAAAAAGGCTCCCCAAATGGGGTGTATTTCTATTGTTCTCGTTTGAATTGAAAAGTTTAGATAGGGGAAAGATTAGATGAGGGCTTAGCCTAATTTGATGGATGAGATGGGCCGGCCTTGAGTACCACTACGTTATTGGTTCCTTTGGCTTTTGAATAATTATTCTGTGGTTTCGAAGAAGAAGAGGTATAATTTGACTTAAATGCTACGTTCTTATTTCGTAGTTGGGATTTCTTTTCTTTGATGACCCAAATCTCTAGCTTTTGTGCCATGGTGAAAGCCTCATCGAAGGTTTGGAAAGTCTGTACCTATAGGGTTGGCAAGATATGTCTAGAAAAAGCCCACATAAAGAGCTCTATGATTTTGGTTTGTGGTAATTGGAATGTGAGTTGATTGATCAGGCTACGCCAACGAGTGACAAAATCTGTGATAGACTTGTCGTCATATTGATGCATAGAGTAGAGGTCAGTCATGGTAACCTTCTTAACAACGTTGATGGAGAAGTGATTCAAAAACGCTTGGGCTAACTAATTAAATGAGTAAATAGAATGTCTAGGTAACCCACTATACCAGTCTAACGTGGGCCCCAATTAGAGACATGGGAAAGGTCCTCAGAAGTAAAGTGTCATCATGGGCGATCAGATAACACCCATGTTTGAAAGACCAAAAATGTTGTTACGGGTCCTCTTTGTTGTTGAAGTGGTTAAATTTAGGCATCTCCCAATGTACGAGATATGGACGAATAGGAATGGATGGGTGTATAGGCTCATTGAAAATTTCATCGTAGGTGAGAGAGTTACGTGAGCCAAAAACTGATGCCTCCAGTGTCTACATCATGTCCATCATCAACTTGATGAGGTCATTGGTAGGTGGTGATGGATGGGTACCTCTTGTAGCGTAAGAGAGTTGATGTTGGACATATGAAGGAGGTGGCATTCCAGTGTATGGAGATGCCACATAGGTAGGTTGAGAATGAGGGAGTGAGATAGGGGGGTACGTACCTAGAATGAATGAGAGATGAAATGAGAGGCTATTGATAGTACATAGATGGAGGTGGAAGGGTCGAGGTAACCCTAGTAGCGATGGGGGATAAATACTATGGAATGGAAAGGACAATGTTTTGAAATGGGGTAGGGGTCATTGACACCCGGGGGTGGTTGTGTTGCTATGGGTATATGTGAGACAATAGGCGTGGATAAGGTTATATTCTAGGTGGTTGAAGAAGGTATAGTGGATGTTGCAGGTGTAATAGATGTGGCAAATGCAGCGGTCATAACAGGTATAGGGCCTAGCTGTGAGATGAATGGGGGTAAGGCAGGTGCAGGTAGTACAGAGATAGGAGGGATTGACACAGAAGTAGGAACGAGAGTTAGGGGGATAGGTATGGGCATGTCGTATATCAACTAACCTGAGGCTTCTCGAGTGGATGAGTGGGAAAGATAGAACTATAAGGCGGCATGGTTCTGGTCAAGGAGTCATGCGAACTCCTCATCACCTGTGGTGATAGTGATAGGTTGGGTAGGATACATGGGTGATAGAATGGAAGGTGGTGAAGGACTAGGTGGGAGTGGTTGAAAAATAGCATGGAATATGAGGGTGTTGTCTTGGCTACGAGTTAGCATCATGTGAAAAAGTACTGATTTAATAGGAATGCTTTCTGTAAATGACATAGAAATACAACAGAAATAGGAAAAAACAGGCACTGGTAGGTGGATTAGGTAAAAATTTCAGCTGGAAATTACAAAAGCTAAGCGATGCCAGTTAGGATAGATTGATGTCAGTCACAGGTAATTACGGTCGGTCACTATGGAAAAAAGAACATTTTTCCAAAATAAGGCAAAAGGCTAATAATCTTCCAGGTAGATAAGCTGTAGATGGATTTTAATCAGGACAGAGAAGATAAGGAGAGTTATAGAGACTTTGAACAACAAAGAATATGAAATAGGTGTCCTTTTAGGTAGGTTAACCAAAAGAACAGTAAACCAATGTCGGTTGGGTAAAACTGGTGATGGTCAGAGGGTAACCAACGATGGTCACTGGACCGACACTAGTTACTGTGAAATTGAAATAGAGATGAAGAAAAAGGTGGTTGTGATTTAAAATCAAGTGTGGAATCAAACCCAGAATTATGAGAATGATGAAAATGGGATCCAGGAACACTCAAATGAAGTTGGAATACACCAACTATGATGGGGAAGCATGTAAGGAGAAAATAAAAAAGATGAAAAATGTGTCCTCTCACCTCAAAACCCAAGCTAAGTAGAAAACACTAATAAAAATACAATCCTAAGAGTGCTATTTCCTTTATGTTTGTTCAACTCATGTTATTAAGGACTGATTGTGTGTATTTAGAAAAAAAAAATTGGTTGGGAAGGTGTCCTATGAATAAGGATATCTAAAAAGGAGAGGTTTCAGGTATGTTATGGTGGGGGCAGGCTGTCTCTTGAAATAATGACTTGACAGGAGAAATGAGTTGGGGAGTACCTGCCAATCGGACCATGTGATCACTGATAGATGTTCCTGGGTAAGATGTTGTTTAAGAAAGATGTATTAATTTGAATTTGTGTAGTTTGGTAAGACTCAAAGAGAAAGAGAACATGCTTTCTACGATTCTTTTGTCAACCATTAGCTGGGCATGACTTCCCGCATATAGGTTGCTCTCATTTAATGTGAGCTAATGCATTAAAGCAGAATGCAATTCAGCTGATTTTAAAGCCCAAATCAAAATATTGAATTTGATGACAAAAAAATATGAACATCAGAGAGTATGATCTTTCACTAATGCAGTACAAATGAAAGAGAAGAATAATTATTTTTATGACACCAAAACATGATTTCTTTGAGATAATATAAAGGAGAGAAGATTCCACGGGATAATTTTAATGTGAGAACATTTCAGAAAGGAAAAAAATATACAACTTTTCATCTAGAAATGAAGAAATGCAAGGAACCTCGAATGGGTCCCACTGGGCGTGCCAAAATGTTTCACCTGATTCTTAGAGTGTTTCTTCGAATGTGACGAAACAAATAAGGGTAAAAGGGCTAGGAGGAATACCTATTAAAGTTGGTTGAAGGTTGTTGCACATGTGCGCATGACTTCTTGATCCACAACTGATCGTGAGAGATTCCTTTTGGCTAGGAGGAACTACCTGAAATGAACAACAAGACCACCAAAAGAGATTAAATAGCATATGACAGTGGACTGCCTAGTGTATGCTAGTTCCGGGAAGTGTGATACTCCCTAGAAGGTTGTCAATCCACTATTTAAAATAATTCAATGTTAATAATAAATGAAATCCTACTGTAGTTAAAATGATTTAGGTATCTCATTCGACTACAATAAGTAAATTCATTCACAGTAGGTTAAGCTATGATTGAATCTGAAGGGAAAGGTCTCTGTCAGAGTACTGGTACTGGTTAGTGTCTGGTTTTGGGCTGTTTTGGGTATTTGGTGGGGATTTTAGGCTATGTTCTTGGTCTGAGGGTAAAACACAGAGACCGACGTCAGATCTAGTGTAACCGATGATGGTTCAGGATGGACCAACGACGGTCATGGGTAACCGGCATTGGTACAGTCGGGTGACAGAAACTTATTAAAACCTTGTTGTAAGGATAGATCTGAGGCTAAATGGAAATGAAGAGGGCAATGAAAAGGTCTATGGAGATCTTAGGTATACTCAGAGGTATTTAACAGTCGGGTATGGGAAATTTAATGGTGTGGGTGAAGGAATGATCAAACTTGCATGAAGGTAAATGGTGGGAGAATGGGAATGCAAGTAGAAACTGATAATAGAGGTAACAGAAGCCTACTAAAACAAAAGTAGATGAATGCTGGTTAACAAAATACTTACTATTGTATGAGCTTGATGGCTGGATGGCAATGGCAGTTGATCAGATGGATGGAGTTTGGTGTGGTGATGGTGCTTCCCAGGATGCTTCTGTGAATGCAAATGGCTCTGTGATCACTTCTGATGTTGGCTGTGGATGTTCTGATGCGTGTGTGAATGCTGGTTCTGCTTACATGCAACTCTAGTTTCATGTCTCTTGCTCTCAAAAATGTGCCAACCTTGAAATAAGGTTGTTTTGGGGAATAAATGGTAACCAACGATGGTTCCAGGTTGATCTGGTGGTGGTTTAGGGTGACCGACGTTCGGTTAGGGTGGGATTTCTAGGTTTACTAAATTGGGCAGATCCGCTTGATTTCTTGGATCTTGTTCATTTTTTTCATGGATTAGAATGGAAGATTCCTTTCTAACGGGTGGGAATGTGGTTAGAGGGAATGTAGGCTTTGATTTTTAGGGTTTAGGTAGGTCTTAGTTAGTTATGGCAACATACTAAGAATAGGTCTTGGGTGAGGTGGCTAGGTGAGGTGTATAGGTGAGGTGGTGGTGTGAGAATTATCTTAATTAGGATATTTAAATAATAAATATCATGAGATCATGGGTTAATTTAATTAAATTAATATTAGTGTGGGGTGAAAGGGGCCATGGTTAGGTGAGTGTGTTCAAGGTGATTATTTGACGAGGGACCAAGGGGAGTGTGACCCAATTTTGGTGTCTACATTTTACCCCTTTTTGTTGCGTAGCTTGTATTGGTAAGCGACGCTGACAAAAATAAGGATGTGGTTGCCCCATGTGTGGGTGAAGGTGATCCCCCTCAAACCAGGAATTGATGAGACAGAAGGTAGAATGGTGAGTGGTTTGATAAAAGGTGAATGTGATGAAGAGAAAGGTGAACAAGGGGGTTAAAGGGGGTAAAGGTCCAATCGGGTAATCCAGGTAATGGGTCAGGGTTAAAAGGTAAAACACGTACACAGTTATAAATTGCAACATGGTACCGTTGAAGAGTAGGAAAACTAAACTACACGGTACTTTAAGGTTGAAAGGTTGGGTCCAAGGTCGATAGGTCCAAACAATGAGGTGATTCTGGTATCCAAGGTATAGGATATGGTCAGGAAACACATTGCAGGTCAGGTGCAGGAACGTTTAGGTATGTTCCGGTACACCAAAGGTTGGTTCAGGATAAACGGTCATGGAAAGAGGTAAGATAAGGTCATTAGGTCAACAACATGGGTAACTAATGTCACAAGGTATAAAGCACATGAGGTCATATGTCACTAGAAATATTCTAGGTCCAAGTATAGGTCACGGCACAGGTAGGGGCCGAGGTATGGTAAAAGGAATGAGTCCCCAAATGAGGAAGAGGTTAGGTGGTAAATGATGAGGTCAATGAGGGTAAAGTGAAATGTCCAAGTTAGGTGTGGGTGAGGTAAAAAGGATCCAGGTTCACAAATTAGGGGTAAGTGGGTAGTCAAAAGAACGAAGGATAACCAACAATGGTCATAAGGAACCGACGCCAACATGAGGTATGGACCGACCATGGTAGGCTAGGGCACAGGACCAATGTCCAGTCAAGGTCAAACCATCCATGGTAGGATAGGGCATAGGTTCCAACCCTGAGGCACAAGAGGTTGCATAGGAAAAGGGAGTCACAAGGACCAATGTCACCAAGGGGAGAGGGAGGAGATGGACATGCGGTGTAGGAATCATCCCTACAAGCAAGCAGGTGAAAATGTTTATAGGGCTAGTTGGCCACAACACAGGGACAGGTTACAGGTTTGCAGGGCCAATGAGCCGTTGCATAGGCACATATAACAGATCCCGCACATATAGTAGTGTGCAGAGTCTAAGGGGCTGATGGAACCACCACAGGGGTAGGGATAGGGTCCCGTTCATTTAGGTATGAGCAACTAGGTCAGAGGCTGATCTAGGGGTAGGACCACAGAGGTACTCGATACTAGATTGATAGATGCCATGGGTGACGGTCATTGAGATACTACCAGGATCAGGAGGTGGCAGTGGGATGGATATAGGTGGTGAATCATATGCCAATCACAGAGACAAAAGGCCTTGAGTGAGAGGAGAAGATCTCCACACATAGTGTGGAGAGTACATGGGGCTAGCGAGCCCAGGGGCCAGTTTAGGGTGAGGCCACTAGTGCATGAGAGGCCAACTCCAGAGGTAGGACCATCAGGGCCAGACCAGGGAGGCGGAGGGAGGTCAGATACAGATGCCAAGCTAGAAGAGTGGAGGAGGAGAGAGATGAGATAGGTTTGGACATCAGATGGGGAGATGATTGAGTTTAGAGTTGCATGTATTTTTGATTATTTATTTTTGACATATATACCAAGGCCTGCGTGCCTGAAGATAGTGAGGATGTACATGAGAGTTTTTGAGATTTTGTTATATACACTGGCCTGAGTGCCAAAGATATTTGAGAGTCATGTATATGGATACACATGTTTAGATGATTGATTTATAGAGATGATGGTGATTATGGCATGATGTGTAGGCATGGTTGTGTTTAACTTGCTATTTTGATTTGATATATGTGATGGAAACTAAGTAGTGTAGGCATGATAGAGTCAGGTCATAGGCATGGATTGAGTCAGGTTGTGGTTTAGGCATGGATGGAGTCAGGTTAGGCATGGATTGAGTCAGGTCATAGGCATGGATTGAGTCAGGTTTAGGCATGACTTAGGTCATAGGCATGATCATTTTAGGTTGAGTTTAGGTATGGATTGAGTCAGGTTGACTTAGTTTAGGTATGGTTAGGATGGTTGGGATTGGTTGAGTTTGTAATTCATTAATTTGTGTAATTAATGATGATATGGGTCACGTTGAGATGTTTTGTAGTAAAATGCATGATAATGGTAAAGAAATGGTAGACATAATGAATGTATGAATGATGATGGTAAAGATGTGAAGCAATTGTTGTTTGTTTGGTTTAATTTCCAATTATTGATATAAAAAGGAAACTAACTAGGGTAGAATGTGACTAGGAAAGGGGGAGGGGGAATTGGTTAGGGTAGAGAGTGGCCGAGCTAACCTCCAAGGGCCCCATGCCCTCGGAGTGCTGCCTACATAGTCCCGAAAAGGGACCTCAGGCCGATGTAGTTCTCCCATAAGCTAGGGAAAATGTGAGGAGGTATGAGAATGGGTTGGTAGGTTATAGGCATGATTGAGTCTAGGTCTTTTAGGTATGGTTGAATTGTGGGAAAATAGGTATGGGTGATTTTAAGTTGATTGTGGTGAAAGAGGAAAATTTCCCAGAGATAAGCGTCGAGGGTCTAGTCCTGTATAGGATGATCAATACGTAATGAAGAAGTTAAAAGATAAGAGGAGGCAAGAGAGCCACCTGATTGGTGAGGATCATAACGGTGGGTCATACCTTAGATAGGCTGGTGAACGTAAGACCCTAAAGACATTGCATGATTGATTATTCTAAAGGTGAAGAATAGTCACATGATCACCAAATGTCATAGTTCCAGTAGGTCCCTTGAGGTGGTAGGAAATGAAGGTGTGAATGGTGAGAAGGTGAAAAGTGGTTAGTTTATATGGTATGAGGTAGCATGCCTTTTGGCAAGAGATCCAAGATCACAATGAGCAAGTCCATGAAATTTTTTTTTTCTATTTTGACTTGTATTTGAGATAGACTGATCGATGCGGGAAGTCTATATGGGATGAGGAAATTAACTCCTTGAGGTCTTCGTGAAGCTGATCGATGCGGGAAGCTTCAGATTCTTTTTTTTTGAAGCAGGCTTTACATAGCTGTCCTTCGAGGGAGCAGTCTATTTATAGCAGCGATGTAGAGAGAAAGATGTCCTTTTTGAGGGAGTCATATTTTTATTGGAAGTTTGACTCAAGGAGTTGGATCCCATGTGAGGGATTTTAAGTCATGGACAAGACTAAGGTGAAGAATCAGATTCTTGTTCAGAAAGCAAGGTGAAATGACCATGGGATCTCATCTAAAAGTAGATGAAAAGTATCCATGAGAATCATGCCATGTGCAGAGCCGTGGTACACATATTTAAGAGAGGGTAAAAGAGTGACGGGTATGCACATGATTCTTGTTTAATCATTGGGGATGGCATAGTGAAAGGAGGGAAGTGAATAAGTGCTCAAGGGATGAGCATGAAAAGAGGTAGAAGGTGAGGTAGGACTAAAAGTCAACAGTAGAATGGTTGAAGATGCAAGGCATTAAGGGGCTCAGGTTCGGGTTTACCATCTAGTGAAGATAAATGATAAGCACCTGATCCATAAGCATGAGTCACGATGTATGGTCCAAGCCAATTAGGAGAAAATTTTCCCCGTTTACTTTTTTCTGCTTTGGTTACATGTTGATTTTCCTTCAGGACAGATCACCAACTTGGAAGGTTTGTTCATGGACATGTTTTTCATAGGCACGTTTGATATGTTTTTGGTAAACTTGAAGATGGTCAAGAGCATTAAGATGATGTTCATCTAATAACTCAAGTTGTGCTAAATGGTCCTGGTGAAAGTCATCATCATTGAGCATGTCATGGAGAGAAATGTGAAGTGATGGAATCTGGACTTGAGAGGCAGAACAACCTCTGTACCGTAGACCAGAGAAAAAGGTGTGGCAGTAGTGGAAGTGTGAATACTAGTACGGTATGCCCATAGGGTGAAAGGAATGTGTGTATGCCAGTCCTTCCCAGTATCATTAACCACTTTCATGAGAATTTTGTTCAGGGTTTTATTAGTGGATTGGCTTGGCCATTGGTTTGTGGGTAATATGGTGATGAGAAACTTAGTTGAATACCGAAGGTGTCGCAAAGTTTCTGCAAGGTTTTATTTTTGAATTGTTTTCCGTTATCAGTGATGAGGTGATGTGGACACCAAAGTGACAAATAATGTGATGATTGATGAACTCACATATTTTCTCAGCTTTTGTGGAGATGAGAGGTATGGCTTCAACCCATTTGGTGTAATATTTGGTAGCGGTGATTATCCATTGATGTCTCTGGGAAGAATGGGGATTGATCTCTCTGACAAGATCCAAACCCCATTGAGAGAAGGGCCAAAGGTCACGGGTGACCTGTAAGGCATGACTGGGTGTATGATGAAGATTGGCATGTTGTTGGAATTTTACACAATGCTTAACGTAGTCACAACAATCATGGTTAAGGGTCAGCCAGTAATAGCCTAGGTGAAGAATATGCTTAGCAACCGCAAGACCACTGAAGTGACCTCCACATATGCCATCATGAACTTCCTTAATGGTATAAGGAATTTCAGAACTCGTAAGGCACCGTAAGAGAATACCATCAAAGCCATGCTTATAGAGGAGGCCACCCATGATGACGTAATGAGAGACCCTTTTAAGAAAGGTGCGTTGTCCATTACGAGTGAGGTCGGGAGGTAAGATGGAGAGGGAAAGATAGTCTGAGTATTGTTTATACCAAAGGTCACTTGGGTCAGGAGTGCGTGGTTCTGATAGAGTAAACTTCATGAGGTAAATAAGAGGGTGATTGGAGTCTTTGTATGGTGACAAATATTTTAGAGTCGGTGGGTGAAGCGGGTATCTGAGAAGCCAAAGCAGGCCATGGTATCTACAAATTTGTTGGTAGAATGTGGGATGGTTTGAAGGGCGTAACGGTTGAAGGTGGTCAAAAGTATGTCCACATGATGCTTATACTTTTGAAGTATCTCATTACGACACTGGTATATACCATTGACTTGGTTTATGACCAATTGAGAATCACCAAAGATGTTGATTGACTTAACATCTAAGGCATAAGCAGCCTGGAGACCCAATACGAGTGCTTCGTATTCAGCAATATTGTTTGTACAATCAAAATCAAGTTTGAAAGACAAAGGCATGGGTTCACCATCAAGTGGAATGAGGATAACACCAGCCCCACCCCCACGCTGACACTTGGAACCATCGAAGAAGAGTGTCATTTGGTAAGTGGGTTCATCCAAGGAAAGGGTAGCAATAGACTCATCTGGAAAGTCAAAGTTAGAGGGTTGATCCCCAGAAATAGGTGCATCGGCCAATTGGTCAGTGATAGCTTGGCCCTTGATGGAATTTTGATGGATGAATTCGAGGTCGAGGTCAGCCAGAAGCATAAGCCAGTGTGTGCAGCCCATTGATTTTGGTAAGGTTTGGCATACATGAAGTGTAAGGGGTCGGTGTTGGTCACAACATAGGTTTTGTGGTTAAGTAGGTAATGGCAGAGTTTGGTGGCAACAAAAACTAAGGCTAAGAAAAGTTTTTTGGCATGGGTGTATCAGGTTTCATAGTCCAGAAGAGTATGGCTTATGTAATAAACCACCTGCTCCCTATGTTGTTCATCGCGATGAGCGAGCATGGCCCCTAAGGAGTGATCGGTAGCAGAGATGTATAGGTAGAAGGGTTGATCATCTTTAGGTGGAATGAGTATGGGTGGTTGGAGAAGGTATTGTTTTAAGGCCTCAAAAGCTTTGTGGTAGTCATCATCCCATTTAAAGGAGACATCCTTTTTGAGAAGATGATGAAATGGCTGACATCGATCAGAAAGTTGTGAAATGAAATGGTGAATAGACTGCAACTTAC
Source organism: Taxus chinensis (assembly GCA_019776745.2). NCBI lineage: Eukaryota > Viridiplantae > Streptophyta > Pinopsida > Cupressales > Taxaceae > Taxus > Taxus chinensis. The sequence goes on from CM034152.1 coordinate 683,780,838, forward strand.
CTTGCAGGCTATGGAGTTCCGCAGATTAGTGGGTGGAGGCATTTTGAGAATGGCCTTGACTTTAGTAGGGTCAACCTCTATACCATGTAAGGAAATGATAAATCCCAGGAGCTTTCCTGAGAGAACCGTGAAGACACACTTCTTGGGCTGAAGGTGAACACAATACTTAATGAGGTGGTCAAAGATGGTTTTTAGGATGGTGAGGTGCTCGGAGTGGCATTTAGATTTGGCAAGGAGATCATCTACGTAATCTTCCAATATACGGTGCATGATGTCATGGAAGATGTAAGTCATAGCCCGCTGATATGTGGCACCAACATTTTTAAGGCCAAAAGGCATGACTCGATAGCAGAAGGTCCCCCAAGGGGTGATGAATGTGGTTTTGTGTTGATCCTCTGGGGCAAGCAAGATTTGGTTATAACCTGAGAAACCATCCATGAGTGATAGCATCTCGTGACCAGCAGTAAGGTCAACCAGTTGGTCAATACCGGGTAGAGGAAAGTCATCTTTTGGGCAAGCTAGGTTGAGGTCATGGAAATCTGTGCAAATGTGAAGTCCCCCTATCACCTTAGTGATAGGGACAATGTTAGAAATCCATCGGGGATAATCAATGGGTAAGATGAAGGAAACAGAAAGAAGGTGTTGAAGTTCTTCTTTGACTAGAAGAGCAATGCGAGGGTGCATTTTCCTCAGCTTTTGTTTTATGGGTTTGGCATCGGGAATGGTTACGATATTGTGGACCACTATGGTGGGGTCAATACCGGGCATGTCAGCGTAAGACCAAGAAAAAGCATGGTTATGATTTTTGAGAAAAGAAGTGATGGCTTCCTGTTCAGCAGTATCTAAAGATTGGCCAATCTTTAGAATGTGTGGGTCATCCTGAGTATGGATGTTGATTTTGATAGTCGATTCATTCAACATGGTTTGCATCTCAGATGGTAATGACTGATGAATATATGAGTCTTCTGCACCAAGGTAGGTGAGTATAGATTCATCATCCTGACATTGAATGACATTAATAGAAGGTGTATCATCATCGATCATTTCAGGATACAGGAAGGGAAGAGAAGAGGGAGCCTCACCCTCATGTTGATAAGTCAGAGGCCCCAAGGAAATGGTGTTTATGAAAAAAAAAGTTAGGAGGAATGGATTCTGGATCCATCGACTCTGTCGGTGAAGGTGGTGAAGAAGGTGGAGGTGGAGCAGGTGAAGAAGGTGGAGAAGGGTTGATATCCTCAATGAGTTCAATGTGAGCCTTCTTGGTAGGTAGTTCAGCAAAGCTGATACCACTACGGTCATTATGTTTGTGGGTAGTACATGGAATAACAGTGTGATGGCCTTGCTCATAAAATCCAAAACCAAAACCCTTCCATGCACATCGGTGCAGGAAGGTGTGGGTGAAATGGTGATTGGTGAGTGACTGGAGGTCGGCAGAAAAGGGGTGGGTTTGTGATGGTGGTTCAGGTGTATAAGTGGAAGTATCAAGTCCCCCATAGGTGAGATTGGTGTGAAGGTGGGGAGGACCATAAAGGAGATGCTCTCCTATGTGGTGATCATAGTGAGGGTGTTGGTGAAGGCTTCCATACTCTTGTGGAGTAAGGAATGTGTTGACATTATATAGGTGATACTCCCCCAGAGTGAGGCATTGAAAAACACCTTCCAAGGGATCGGTGGTCGATATGTGGGTAGCTGGGATAGATGATGTGTTAGAGATTGGATCAGAGGTGGAGCCAGCTGATTGGGAGGCTGATGGGTCGGCAGTGGAGGTTGTGGCAGTGGTAGGAATGGAGGATTTAGGTGCGGTTGAGGTAGCGGTGGCACTGGTGAGTGGAGGTGTAGGTGAAGAGGAAGTGGTCATGGATGTAGATGCCTTAATGGGTATAAGCACGTCATTGGGTTCGGTAAAGCATGTTGCAGGTTTTGAAAGGTGATGGGTCAGCTGGAATGGTATAGGTGTGTCCTTCATGCTCAAACTTCACACAATGATGCAAAGTGGAAGGAACACAACCCATAACATGAATCCAGGGTCTACCAAGCAACAAGTTATATTGAAATTCCCCCTCCAAGATGTAAAATAACTCTGGAATAGTATGGGGGCCCACGTGAACATGGAGGATGATGGTGCCAAGTGTAGAGGTGATAGCATCATTAAATGAATGCAACATGATGGGATGTTTATGCATGTAATTTTGGGTATGTGCATTTGGTCGAATGCATGGGAGGAGATGATGTTAATGCTAGTGCCCCCATCGATCATAACATGTCGTACACATATATTATCAATATGGATGGAGATGAAAAGGGCTGGATCAGGGTCATCAGTTTGGTGTGGTGTGATCTCTTCATCTGAGAAGCTGAGGGTGGCTACTTGGTGAGTAGGTGGAGGTGTAGAAGAAGGTGGTAATTTGGTGAGAGAGGCTACATGATGAGGTGTAATAATGGAGGCTACGGGTGTAGGGTCATTGGGTAAAACCTCAATAGACTGAAGAACCTCCATGAGAGCTTGATGATGGGATTCAGAGGTTTGGATGAGGTCATATAGGGACATTTTGAGGGAGGATTGGTGTAATTGTTTGAGCATCACGTGATGTGTAACCCCATTAGAAATAGGATATGTGGGGCTGCGGATAGTGACTTTAGGTGTGGGTGCAGATGGTATGTTGGGTATAGGGTTGGTTGGTGGGTCAGTTTCCTTTTCCTTTCCTTTGTCCTTCTGAGTGTGGGTAGCAATGTGGATCATGTTGATTTGAGGTGGGGAGGTAGGTGAAGTAGGTGAGCCATGAAAGGTATAATGACAGGAAGGGAAGAAGCCAAGAGGTGGGAAGGAACCTTGTGAAATGAGTTGGGCACACTGACATTTGGGTGGAGGTTTGGCGAGTTCTCTGATATGAACCATGTTAATTTCAAATCTGGGGGTGGCTCTAAGAGTTGTGGGGGTGGAGGTTTTGGTCACTGAGTAGGAAATGAGGGAAGAACTATGGAAATTGGTGCTGGTGAAATGGGGTCCTCATCGAGAAGGTCATCATCATCAAAGTTTTCTTCAGGAGGACACAACTGGACAAGAAGCAGTTTTCAAAGCCTTACAGTTCTCTACATCATGTCCTGGCACACGATGGTAGGCACAAATTTTGGTTTCGTCAAACCCTTTTGGTTTGGGTTTGAGTGGGTCGTAAGGTCTAAGAGGTGGTAATGTGATGACAGAAGTTTCGAGGAGGTTGGTTAAGATTTTGGCATAGGATCCCGCTAGTGGATCACAATGGGAGGTGAATGTGGGTTTGGGTGTAGGTGTGGCTGATTGTATAGGAAGAGTCTTTGCAAGAGGGGGAGTGGGTTGAGCTATGGTCTTAGGTGTTGGTGTGGTCTTGTTGGTCTACTTGGGTAGGGGCATGGTAGATGAACTGGAAATAGAGTGTGTGGTTGGTTTAACTACCTTATTGGAGGGTAGTGGATTTTTTCCTTTAGGTTGCACCTTCTTGGGTAAAGGTGATATGGGTGCATGAGATGTAGAGGGAAAAGTGGATGGTGGAAGAGGGTGGGTTACCCATGGGGATAACCGAGGTGCTGTGGAGGTAGATGGCATAGGTTGTGCAGGAGGTGTGAGGGAAAGGGAAGGAAGTGTCATGGGTAGTGAAGAAGTTATTGATGGTATTGGAGGTATGGGTGGTAAAAATGTTACAGGTGTGGGTGGAGAAGGTGTGTGGTGCTTGGGTATATTAGAGGTCTGTGAGGGAGAAATGGGCTGCTGTGCATTTTTGGTTTACCAGTGGGTGGAGGTTTCTTAGCCAGGGTCGAGGGGTGAGGTCCTAGGATGGAAGGAAGGGGTGAAGGTGATGAGGGTGTGATTGGTGAGGTTGGGGTATGAGATCTAGGGGATTGGTTCTTCTGTTTAGGGGCTGGTTAAGTTTGGTGTTAGTTTTGGAGGATGTAGCTAAATCTAATTTGATGGGTGGATGAGTAAGGCTAGCCATTGGGATGACCCCTAAAGTAGTAATAGGTTTAGGCAAGGAAGATGATGTAGGTGTGGGTTTGGATGTAGATGCATGTTGGGTTATGGGTAGAGGTGTGAGTTGAGCCATGAGTGGTATCGTGGGAGAATTTGTGATAGTTGTGGTTGTGTTTGGTTTGGTCGGCCGAAACACTTTTGGATAGATAGTGGAGGTGTCAGCGAGTGACATCTGCATTTGTGTTGAGACAGGAAGTAGAAGACCCCCAAAGTAAGGCTCTATCCACATAATCTAGGTGATCGGCTAAGCATGAGAATGACACTACTGTGGGTGAGGTTGATGTGGATCCAATGGTGATTCCATAAAATGTGTTTTAGAAATGGGGAAATCGCTAGCTTCAGCCTCTGTGGGTAAGAGAGCCGAAAGTAAGTCAGCAGGATCTTGGGTGGCTGATGGAGAATGGTCACCTAGAGGTAATGACATTTCTACTGGATCTTTGATAGGTGGAGGAGATGATGGGTGCTCCTCTGTGGGTGGAGGAGATGAACAAGTGTCTCCCATGGGTCAGAGAGGTACTGCTGGTGATGGCTCTCTAGGTGGAGAAGCCAAAGGTGAAGTGGTCTCGATGTTAACAGAAGGCTCCTTCACAGGTGAGGGAGGAGATGAAGGGTGTTCCTCTGTGGGTGGAGGAATAGGTGAAGTGGGTTCATGTGTAGGTGGAGGACTTCGGGCTAGGATTTCCTCTATGGAAGGAATATGAGGTAATTGGGAAGCAACTGGTGCATCACTGAAAATAGCATGGACCTCGCGGGTATGGCTATCATTAGTTGAGGTCTCTCCAGTTTGATCAGAAGAAGGGGTGTGATTAGGAAATGGTTTCTTGAAGATGTGTAGGTTTTGGTTGGCAGGTGCATTTAGGATTATCCAAGACTAACTCACCATTCTCGAGCATTTCCTGGACAATGTTCTTGAAAGTGATGCAATTTCCATCATTATGACCTTTTACCTGATGATAGTTACAGAAGTCGTGCTCTTTGTACCATGCAGGTGTGGGGTGAGCAGGATCAAAACCAGTGTGTGGTTTTATAGGAGGAAGGGTGATGGCCCCAACTTTAATGAGATTTTCTAAAATAGAAGAATAAGGCTCCCCAATTGGGGTGTATTTCCTGTTGTTCTCGTCTGAATTGAAAAGTCTGGACAGGGGAAAGATTAGATGAGGGCTTAGCCTGATTTGATGGATGAGCTGGGCCGGCCTTGAGTACCACTGCGTTAGTGGTTCCCTTGGCTTTTGAATAATTATTCTGTGGTTTTGAAGAAGAAGAGGTATCATTTGACTTAAATGTTGCAGTTCTTATTTCGTAGTTGGATTTTCTTTTCTTCGATGGCCTGAATCTCTAGCTTTTGTGCCATGGTGAATGCCTCATCGAAGGTTTCAGAAAGTCTGCACCTGCAGGGTAGGTGAAATATGTCTAGCACAAGCCTGAGTGAAGAGCTCTATGAGTTTGGTTTGTGGTAATTGGAATGTGAGTTGATTGATCAGGCTACGCCAACGAGTGACAAAATCTGTGATAGACTCGTCGTCATATTGACGCGTAGAGTAGAGGTCAGTCATGGTAACCTTCTTAACAATGTTGATGGAGAAGTGATCCAAGAAGGCTTGGGCTACCTGATTAAATGAGTAGATAGAATGTCTAGGTAACCCACTATACCAGTCTAATGCGGGCCCAGTCAGAGACATGGGAAAGGTCCTCAGAAGCAAAGCGTCATCATGGGTGATCAGATAACACCCATGTTTGAAAGACCACAAATGTTGTTGTGGGTCCTCTTTGCTATTGAAGTGGTTAAATTTAGGCATCTCCCAATGTATGGGATATGGATGAATAGGAATGGATGGGTGTATGGGCTCATTACAAATTTCATCATAGGTGAGAGAGTTGCGTGAGCCAGAAACTGATGCCTCCAGTGTCTGCATCTTGTCCATCATTAACTTGATGAGGTCATTGGTAGGTGGTGATGGATGGGTACCTCCTGTAGCGTAAGAGGGTTGGTGTTGGACATATGATGGAGGTGGCATTCCAGTATATGGCGATGCCACATAGGTAGGTTGAGAATGAGGGAGTGAGATAGGGGGTACGTACCCAGAATGAATGATAGATGAAATGGGAGGCTACTGATAGTATGTATATGGAGGTGGAAGGGTCGAGGTAACTCTAGTAGTGATGGGGGCTAAGGACTGTGGAATAGAAAGGACAATGTTTTGAAATGGGGTAGGGGTCATCGACACTGGGGGTGGTTGTGTTGCTATGGGTATATGTGAGACAATAGGCATGGATGAGGTTATGTTCTGGGTGGTGGAAGAAGGTATAGTGGATGTTGCGGGTGCAATAGATGTGGCAGATGTGGTGGTCATAGCAGGTATAGGGCCTAGCTGTGAAATGACTGGGGGCAAGGTAGGTGTGGGTAGCACAGAGCTAGAGGGGACTGATGTAGAAGTAGGAATGAGAGTTCAGGGGGATAGATACGGGCATGTCGTATATCAACTGACCTGAGGCATCTCGAGTGGATGAGTGGGAAAGATAGAACTGTAAGGTGGCAGGGTTCTGGTCAAGGAGTCGTGTGAACTCCTCGTCACCTGTGGCGATAGTGATAGGTTGGGTAGGATCCATGGGTGATAGAATGGAAGGTGGTGAAGGACTAGGTGGGAGTGGTTGACAACTAGCATGGAATATGAGGGTGTTTTCTTGGCTACGAGTCAGCACCATGTGAACAAGTACTGATTTGGTAGGACTGCTTTCTGTAAATGACATAGAAATATAACAGAAATAGGAAAAATAGGTGCAGTGGTAGGTGGATTAGGTAAAAATGTCAGCTGAAAATTAACAGGCTAACCGATGCCGGTTAGGGTAAACTGATGTCGGTCACAGGTAACCGTGGTCGGTCACTGTGGAAAAAGAACAGTTTTCCAAAACAAGGAAAAAGGCTAATAATCTACCAGGTAGATAAGTTGTAGATGGATTTTATCAGGACAGAGAAGATGATGAGAGTTACAGAGACTCTGAACAACAAAGAATATGAAACAGGTGTCCTTTTGGGTAGGTTAACCAAAAGAACAGTAAACTGATGCCGGTTGGGTAAAACTGGTGATGGTCAGAGGGTAACCGATGATGGTCACTGGACCGACACCAGTTACTGTGAAATTGAAACAGAGATGAAGAAAAGGTGGTTGTGATTTAAAATCAAGTGTGGAATCAAACCCAGAATTCTGAGAATGATGAAAATGGGGTCCAGGCACACTCAGATGAAGTTGGAATACACCAACTATGATGAGGAGTGTGCAAGGAGAAATAAAAAGATGAAGAAATGTGTCCTCTCACCTCAAAACACAAGCCAAGCAGAAACACTAAGAAAAATATGATCCTAAGAGTGCTCTTTCCTTTATGTTTGTTCAACTTATGCTATTTAGAAGACTGACTCATGAACTTTAGAATAGATTTTTTGGTGAGGAAGGCTTCCTACGAAGAAGGAGATCTACAAGGAGAGGTTTCAGGTATGTTATGGTGGGGGTGGGCCATCCTCTGAGATAATGACTCGACAGAAGTAACGAGCTTGGGGAGTACCTACCAATCGTGATCATGTGATCACCTACAACTTCTTCCTGGGTAAGATGTTGTTTAAGAATGTGTGTATTTTTCAATTTTGTGATGTTTGGTAAGACTCAGAGAGAGAAAGAGAAAGAAAGTGCTTTCTATGATTCTGTTTGTCAACCATCAGCTGGGCATGACTTCCAGCATATAGGTTTCCCTCATTTAATGTGAGCTAATGCAGTAAAGTAGAATGAAATGTAGTTGATTTTAAGCCCAAATTGAAATATTGAATTTGATGACACAAAAAGATGAACATGAGAGAGAAGTATGATCTTTCACTAATGCAGTACAAATGAAAGAGAAGAAGAATTCTTTTTATAGCACCAAAACATGATTGCTTTGAGACAATAGAAAGAAGAGAAGATTCCAGGGGAGAAATTTAATGTGAGAACCTTTCAGAAAGGAAACAAAACATACAATTTTCACCTAGAAATGAAGAAATGCAAGGAACCCCGAATGGGTCCCACCGGGCGTGCCAAAATGTTTCACCTGATTCTTAGAGTGTTTCTTTGAATATTGACGAAACAGATAAGGGTAAAAGGGCTAGGAGGAATACCTGTTAAAGCTGGTTGAAGGTTGTTGCGTGCGTATGACTTCTTGATCCACAGCTGATCGTGAGAGCTTCCTTTTGGCTAGGAGGAACTACCTGAAATGAACAACAAGACCACCAAAAGAGATTAAATAGCATATGACAGTGGACTGCCTAGCGTATGCTAGTTCTGGGAAGTGTGATACTCCCTAGAAGGCTGTCAATCCACTGTTTAAAACAATTCAATGTTAACAATAAATGAAATCCTACTGTAGTTAAAATGATTTAGGTATCTCATTCGACTACAATAAGAAAATTCGTTCACAACAGGCTAAGCTATGATTGAATCTGAAGGGCAAGGTCTCTGTCAGAGTACTGGTACTGGTCAGGGTCTAGTTTTGGGCTGTTTTGGGTATTTGGTGGGGAATTTAGGCTCTGTTCTTGGTCTGAGGGTAAAACACAGAGACCGACGTCGGTCTAGTATAACCGATGATGGTTCAGGATGGACCGACGATGGTCATGGGTAACCGGCGTCGGTATGGTCGGGTGACAGGAAACTTATTAAAATCTTGTTGTAAGGACAGATCTGAGGCTAAATGGAAATGGAGAGGGCAATGGAAAGGTTTATGGAGATCTTAGGTATACTCAGAGGTCTTTAACAGTCGAGGTATGGGAAATTTAATGGTGTGGGTGAAGGAATGATCAAGTTTGCATGAAGGTAAATGGTGGGAGAATGGGAATGCAAGTAGAAACTGATAATAGAGGTAACAAAGCCTACTAAAATGAAAGTAGATGAATGTTGGTTAACAAAATACTTACTGTTGTATGAGCTTGATGGCTGGATGGAAATGGCAGTTGATCAGATGGATGGAGTTTGGTGTGGTGATGGTGCTTCCCAGGATGCTCCCGTGAATGCAAATGGCTCTGTGATCACTTCTGATGTTGGCTGTGGATGTTCGGATGCGTGTGCGAATGCTGGTTCTGCTTGCATGCAGCTCTGGTTTTGTCTCTTTTGCTCTCTGAATGTGCCAACCTTGAAATAAGGTTGTTTTGGGGAATAAATGGTAACCGACGATGGTTCTGGGTTGACCGGGTGGTGGTTTAGGGTGACCGGCGTCGGTTAGGGTGGGATTTCCTAGGTTTACTAAAATGGGCAGATCTGCTTGATTTCTTGGATCTTGTTTGTTTTTTTTCATGGATTAGAATGGAAGCTTCCTTTCTAACGGGTGGGAATGTGGTTAGAGGGAATGTAGGCTTTGATTTTTAGGGTTTAGGTAGGTCTTAGTTAGTTATGGCAACATACTAAGAATAGATTTTAGGGTGAGGTGGCTAGGTGAGGTGTAGGTGAGGTGGTGTGTGAGAATTATCTTAATTAGGATATTTAAATAATAAATATTATGAGATCATGAATTAATTTAATTAATTAATTAAATAATAGAGTGGGGTGAAAGGGGCCATGGTTAGGTGAGTGTGGGATGTTTGTCACTGATATGATACAAAGGAGGGGTAAAGTGATTAGTGGGAGTGGGAACTTGAAATTAGAACAATAGAAATGGGTGGAAAAATAGAGGCAAGAGCTTGATTAGGAAAGGTTATATAAGGGTTGAGCTCAACCAAGTTAGTGCCTCTTCACAAGCCACATGTAGAACTAAATCTAAATCCTATGGTCGTTCAACAAGGTGATCGTGGATGGATTTAAGGTGGGATTTGGTGAAGTCCTCATGAGGTTGGGCCATGGGAAAAAGGGGAACTATACCTTAGAAAGTGCTATAAAGAAACGTTGGGTTCACCAAAATGATTAACAAAATAAAGAAGGTCCTAAATGGGGTATTAGGGTTCTAGTGTTAATCTAATTAGAAGGACTAAAGCGCTTGTAAATGAACTAAAATAATTTGAAATAAATGTACATAAAATATTCTAAGTGAAATCAAACCATAATATGTGAAATAGACTCAACTGATTAGTGGTGACTGTTGCCGGCTGTCGCAGATCTAGAACTGGAACTCGGTAGTGCAGATGAACACTCAGAGGCCCTATGAAGGGAAAATCCAAAATATCTAAAGTGACACAAGCATCTGTGAGTGTACTGGGTTTCCCTAGGGTTCCCTGGTTTGTAGTCTGGGTGCTCAAAAAAATGTAAATACTCAAAACCCTAATTTGGAATGGTTATTAAGAGTCTCTGAATACTCTTTGTCTGTCACACTGGATTCGTTGGATGAACTGGATAACACCCTGCAAAAACAAAAGAAAAATGGGTTGGAATGACCTTAGCCACTAAATGGGTGGAATTATCATTGAACGCTAGAATAAATTACAAACCATGATGTAGTTCTGGTGAGTGTGTGTATATCGTGTCCTAGGTTCTCTCATGTCAGTCACACTTTGTGAAATAATGAGCTATAATAGCTATAGAAGATGTAGATAGTAGACTAGAATGTACAGAATCCCTCATCCTCTAAAAATATGTGTGATGCAGACTTCATAGCTTGAATGTATGGTACTATGTGGATGTAAGTGATGTAATATATCCAACCCTAGATTGAGTGATAGTAGTGATAGGATGTAATGACCTAGGACCCTCATTATGGTCTTATAAGCTTTATATTTATAGGGTTCTCAAGTTTAATTTTTCAATTAATCTCGACAAGGCTGAATGAGAAGAAGTAAGGATGAATAGTAGCTAGAAGTGACCCAAAAAAGAGTGAAAGAGGTTGTGCACAAACCAAGGCACCATGGGTGAGACCAGGGCGCCTCAGGGTACCCGAATACAGCCCAGGGTGCCCTAATTTAGGGCTAGAAACTTGGGGAAGTTAGAAAATGGGGCAATAAGCATTGGAAGTGATGTAGGAAACATGAAATAAAAGATAAGAAAAAGGTGGCTAAAAGGCGAGATTAATTAGTACTTTTGTACACTTGAGAACCTTCTAAATAGTAGTATAAGACCGGGCTAAATATTTTCTAATGTGTAATATTTTTCTCTACAACTTGATGTTGAATTTTAAACAGAGCCTTTTAACGTCCTTATTCTCGAAAGGATGGACATTATCAATGATGATGACAGAGAGAATGTTGAAGCATGTAATAATGTGAGTGGTGATAAAACAACAAATATCATGACCAATAGTGGTTTGTAAAGGTGCGGCTTCAACCCATTTAGTAAAATACTCTGTAGTAGTAATAATGAACTTATGACCATCAACCAATTTTGGATTAATATTTCCAACGAGACAAAACCCCATAAGGAAAAGGGCCATAATGGGGAAATGGGTTGAAGGTCATATGTAGGTGTATGACAAATATTGCTATGTTTTTGACATTTATCACAATGTTTTGCGTATTCTAAGCAATCTTGTTCTATGGTAGGCCAATAGTAGCCTTGGTATAGGAGCTTGTGAGACATAGCATTTCCAGAGAAGTGACCACCACATAGACTATCATGAACTTGAGATATAATTATGGGGATGTCGTCTAGGCCTAAACATTGCAACAAATGACCATCAAATGATATTTTAAATAATGAAGTGAAAATTATTATGTATCACGTGGCCTCTCATCGTAGATGATGAGATTTGAGAGGTTGGAAATTGTCAGGAATGGTTTTTCAATATAGAAATTTATATATTTGAGTGAACCATTTTAGGGCAATCATTGCTACGTGTGACAATATAGATTTCCAAATTTGGACTATTAGTAGAAGGTTACCGCAAGTGGCGAATGATAAATGTGTCTTTCTCATCAGTGATGTCTTGAGGTATGAGTGATGCTGCACTAACCATAACATCTGCATGAAAATTTTATTTTCAAGGGATGGAGGTGAGAGAGTAGGACTCAAATGTAGGCAATATTGCTTTTACAAGGTTATTATACGGGATAAGACGCTCTTATTTGGTTTGATACGTGTCATTAACTTGATTAATAATGAGTTGTGAGTCACCATGAATTTGGATGTTGTGAATAAGAAGTTTACGGGTGACAATGAGGCCAAGGATGAGGGGCTTCATACTTAGGAATATTGCTAGTACATGATAACCCTAAGTGATATGAAAAGGGGAGATGATTACCATGTGGGGTGATAAACACAATCCCAACCCCAATTCCTGAGAGGTAACGAGACCTGTAAAAATACATAGTCCAAGTGTCAATGTCATTGGTGTAAGTGGTAATGTCATCTAAGAAAGTATCACAAATGGGTGATGCATTAGAAAGAGGGGTGTCGACTAGCTGATCAATGATAACTTGGCCTTTAATGGATTTTTATCAGATGAATTTGAAATCAAACTCTCTAAAAAACATGTCCCATCGTGGAAGGCATCCTAATAAAAGCATGCAAGATAAGAGGTATTGTAGAGAATCATCTTTAGTAATAAGGTGAACCTCATTATTGAGAAGGTAGTGTCACAACTTGTCCACAACAAAGACTAGGCCAAGACATAGTTTTTCAATGTAACTGTAATTGCATTCATAGGAAAGTAAAGTGTGGCTAATGTAATAAATAACCCTTTCATGTTGATAGTCATCATGTTGAGCTAGAAGAGCCCTTAATGCATGGAATGTAATCAAAATGTACAATAGGAAGGGTCGATTGTGGGTTAATCAGCCATGGGAAGAACTGGAACATGAGGATTTAATGAATATGCTTTAATAGATTCAAATGGGGGTTGGCAATGGTCATCCCGAATGAACTTAGTGTCCTTTTTCATTAGACGTGTAAATGTTTGAGTTAATTCAATGAGATGTGCAATGAAGAGACAGATGGCCTGGATTTTACCCTATAGTGAGCGTAATTGATGTAAATTGTGGGGCAAAGGCATTTCAATAATGGAACGAATATTTTTGGGATCAATTTCAATTCCATGTTGGGAGATGATATTGTAGACACTGAATTTGGGTCACACTCCCCCTTTACCCCACATGTATATTACTTTAGTTACCTACAATTAAATTAATGCCCATTCTCACAATATTCATTTATAAATACCTTAATTAAATTAATTTCTACCTCACCTAGACACCTCACCCCACCACATCACGTAGACACCTCATCATAGACCTATTCTTAGCATGTTTCCTTTTAACTAGGACTCAATCTCTACTTACCATAACTAACTAAGACTTAGTCTAACCAACACGTTACATGCCTATTATTTCTCTAACAACATGCCCACTTACTTATGTGGAAAATACCATTTTAGACCTGAACCAATGGGATAGAATTGGTCAAAAGATAGCCAAGATCTGCTGTTTTGGAAACCTAGGATTTCCCACCTTAACCGACGTGCCGGTTAACCCTAAACCGATGCTAGTTAACCTAAACCATCGTTGGTTACCATATATTCACTTTGGTAACCTTGTTCTAGAGGTTGGAAGAATCATTTGAGTTTGGAGAGAGAGATATTTGCATGCAAGCACAAACCAGAGCCTCTCACACATCCAGACATCTTGAACCAACACCAAGACTGATATGAAGGTTGAGCATTCATGGTAATGCATCCGGGAATCACTACCCAGACACTGACCACCAGTTTCACGGATCAACCATCACCTTCATGCAACCACCAGTCTGACAAATACAAGTAATTACATTTAGCATCTGCATCTTTCCATACTTATTTAGATCAGTTTCTTTATCTCTATTGGAGACTCCTAACCTCCTTTGTATCCCATCATTTCCCACCTTCCTGTCAATCCATTCACCCAACCACCTACAACCTCCCAACTCCCCATATATGAACTCCAGAACATCTCTGAGCATTCTTTAGCTTCTTTAGAAACCTAACCCCCATTCTCCCATTCTCTATGTGCAATCACAGAGAATCTCCAAAACCAAGTTTCATTAAGTTTATATCAGTTTGACCCTACCGATGCATCAGTTAACCTAAACCATCGTCAGTTTCCTCTCAACTGACATCGGTCATATCTAGACCGACGTGGTATCTCTATATCTGGTAATTTTTCCTGTAACAACAACCTAATAACCTTCACCCAAATAGCCCAAACCATCCCAAAACTTGATCCTGACCTGTTCCAGTCATCTTGGCTATCTGTCTAACCTCCAGATCTGATCATAACCTTACCTGTTAGATTATATTTTCTTATTGTATTTGAATGAGATACCTAAATCATATCAACTACAATAGGATGTTATTTAATTTATGTTATTTCTTGCATTAAATTTGTATTAAATAGTGGATTGAAATCCATCTAGGAAGTATCACACTTCCTAGATCTAGCATACGCTAGGCAGTCCATTGACATATATTGTTTAATATTCCTCTTGTGGTCTTGTTTTGCATTTTAGGTAGTTCCTCCTAGAAAAAGGAAGTTCTCGCAATCAGAACTGGATCGAGAAATCAGAACGCGTGCACTCTACCTTCCACCTTCATTCATAGGTATTCCTCCTCACCCTTACCCTATCTATTTTTCTCATACGTACGCAACTTGTCAAAGAAACATTTTGGCACGCCTGGTGGGACCCTCATTTATGGGTTTCTTTATATTCATATAGGTTGCATCTTGTGTGTTTCCTTTCTGAAATTGTTATTCACTAAATATTCTTCTCTGGTAATCTTCCCTTCTTTCTAATTGCTCTAAATGAAACATTTATTTTGGTGCATTTAAAAATAATCATTCTTCTTTCTTTCTGCATTAGTGAAAATCATCCTCTCTCCTATTCATCAATTTCTACATCGAATGTAACTGTTGATTTGGGTTATAAAATTTGTTGCATTTCATCCTTGTATGCTGCATTATTAGCTCACATTTAAAACTGAGGGAAACCTATACATGTTGGAAGTCATGCCCTAGCTGATGGTTGACACAATTGAATTATAGAAAGCATTTTCTCTCTTATCTCTCTTTGCTAAACTGCACAAATATGAATTTACACATCTTCTTAAAAACATCTTACCTGGAAGAAGCTGTCAACGATCACATGATCAGAGGATTAATAGTGGGCACCCAGCTGGTTTCTCTTGTCCAGTCATACCTCAGAGAAATGACCGCCCCCCTCCAAAACATAACCTGAAACCTCCCCTTTAGATTACCTCTTCATAGGATGCCTTCCCAACCAAAAACTATGTTCTAAATTCATAAGTCAGTCTCAAATAGCATAAGCTAAAATTAACATAAAATTCACTCATAGGATTACATGTTTTTCTTAGCTTTCTTCCTGAATTGTGTTTTGAGTTGTGAGGATTACGTTTCTTCATTTTCTTCTTCCTTTCACACTCCCCATCATAGTTGGAGTATTCTGACTGTTTCTGAGTGTGTCAGGAGCCTCATATTATCATCCTTAGGTCTTATGGGTTGTTTCTTCATCTGATTTAATTCAAAAAATCCATTTTTCTTCACTTATTTAGATTTCACAGTAACCGGGTGTCAGTCCAACGACCATCATCAGTTCCCCTCTTACCTTGTCATCAGTTTACCTGATTGGTGTTAGTTACTCGGCTCTTTTGGTTATTTTGCCCAAAACAAATTTCATCACCTATCTTTTTCTATTTAAATTCATCTGGACATCATTATATTCCCAACATTCTGATATCACTGCCAAGTATAGTTTCCCCATTTCATTATTCATCAATTCTACTTCATTTTCTCAAACTGGTGTTTTCCCACAGTAACCAGTATCGGTTACTGTAACCGTCATTGGTCCTCCTTTAACCATCATTCAGGTCTAAACCAGCGTCGGTTTCCCTGTTTTGATTTTTAATTAAAACATTGACCAATTCCATCTACCTGGTATCTATTCTTTCCCATTCCTGCTATTTTCTATGTCATCTGCAGAATACAGTTAACCTGATCCATGCTAATTCACATGGTGTTGACTCACAACCAAGCTAACGCCCTTATATTTCACGCTAGTCTTCAGTCACTCCCACCTAGCCCATCACCACCTTCCATCCTGTTGCCTATGGATCCAACTCATCCTATCACCTTTTCTACAGGTGACGAGGAGTTTGCAAGACTCCTTGATCAGAATCCTATGGCCTTACAATACTATCTTGCCCACTCATCTACCTGAGACTCCTCAGGATAGCTAGTATACAACATGCTTGTATCTATTCCTCCTACCCTCAGCCCCCACTTCCACGTCAGCTACCACTAGCTCGACAGCTACCCTCATCCACATTACCCCCTGTGGTCTCTCAGTTAGGTCCCACCTCTACCATAACTGCTTCCCTAACAGACGTCTATTGCACCCGTGGTGTCAACCATTCCTTCACCAACCACCTTGAACATGGCCCCATCTGCCCCCTTTTCCTCGTATATACCAGTTACATCAACAACCACCTCATAGTGTCGAGCAACCCACACCCCATTCCAAAACCTAGTTCTTTCCATCCCTCAGTCTCTACCACCCATTACCATGAGAGTCATTGCGACCACCCCACCTATTTACACGCATCACCAACAACCCCCAATCTCATCTATCACTTATTCAGGGTATATTCTGCTTGTATCTATCCCCCCTTCATAGTTTTCATATTCAACACCCCCATGTACTGGGATGCCATCCACATCATACACCCATCATCAACTTCCCTTTACTGTAGGAGGTGCCCATTCCTCACAACCCACCAATGACCTCATTAGGATGATGATGGAAAAGATGCAGACATTAGAAGCATCAGTTTCCAGCTCTCGTGACTCCTTGACCTATGATGAAATCTATAACGAGCCTATTCATCCATCTATTCCTATTTGCACATACCCCATGCATTGGGAAATGACCAAGCTCAACCATTTTAATAGTAAAGAGGACCCACAACAGCACTTGTGGTCATTCAAACATGGGTGCTACCAAATTGCCCATGATGATGCTTTACTCCTACACACATTTCCCATGTCCCTAACATGACCTGACCTTAGATTGGTACAACAGTTTACCTAGACATTCCATCTACTCCTTTAACCAAGTGGCTCAAGCATTCCTGGACCACTACTCAATTAATGTAGTCAAAAAATTCACCATAATCGATCTATATTTGACACAACAATATGACGAAAAATCTATCACAAATTTTGTTTCTCGTTGGTGAATTCTCATCAACCAATTAACATTCAAGTTACCTCAAGTTGAACTTATTAAGTTGTTCACTAGAGCTTGTGATAGACACATTTCATTAACGCTACAGGTATAAACCTTCCGTACCTTCGATGAAGAATTCACCATGGCACGAAAGTTGGAAATTTGTGCCATTGAAGAAAATAACATCCAGTTATAAAACAAGAACGCCCCATTCAAATCAAATGATTCTTCTTCATCTTCAAAACCCCAAAATAATTATTCAAAATCCAAAGGGCATGCCAAAGTTGTAATTCTCAAAGCTGGTCCATCTCATCCCTCTAATCAAGCCAAACATCCCTCCAATATTTCCCTTGTTCAGACTTTTCAATTCCGACAGGAACAACGACAGTACACTTCAATTGGAGAACCCTATTCTTTAGTCTTTGAAAAGCTTCTTAGAGCTGGAGCCATTGCACTTCCCCCCATAAAACCTCATACGGGTTTCGATCCCAATCACCCTATGCCTACATGGTATAAGGGACATGACTATTGTAATTATCATCGCGTTAAAGGCTACAATGATGGTAATTGCATAAATTTTAAGAACATTGTCCAGGAGATGATAGATAATGGAAATCTCTTCATGGACAACCCGAATGCACCAAAAAATTAAAATTTACACATCTTTAAGAAGCCATTCCATAATCATACACCATCATCTAATCAAAATAGTGAACCATCAACCAATAACAATAATTTCCATGAAGTCCACATAGTTTTTGATATCATACCGACCGTTCCTCCAATTCCACCTATTTCGTCTATTGAGGAAATTATGGCACAAAATCCTCTACCCACAGAGAAGCATAACTCTTCCACTCCTTCACCCTCAGAGGAGTCCCCTTCATGTCTTCCTTCACCCATGAGGGAATCCATCATTTTTTTAGATGTCATTTTACTGTCTATCTTGCAAACTACCGAATAACCAATAGTATTAACTCTCCCACTCGTAGGAGAATCGTCATCGCTTTCTCCTCCACAAAAAGAGAAATATATTTCACCCCACCTACCATCTCTCCCACCCATGGGAGATTCTTCAGACACACCTGTTATCCAAAATTCACCCCCCAGGGTAATTTTTGATAACATCCATCAGAATATTCAAGTCCCAGGCAGATAATTGATTCAGAGAAAACATCATGTTTATGGGATTCCCTTAGATTTTTCTAACTCTCCTGACCAGGTTGAAGAGAGCAAGCTCTGAGAAAATGCGAGAATGTTGCAGAAAATAAACTTGGGCCAGGAAAAATTGTGAAAATTGGCTAAGTCCTAGTCCTTGCAACAGTAGGGACGTGTGGGACACAAAGACGCGGATCGGCCGAAAGGCCTCTAGGCAGTCCAGAAGCGACAGGGACATCTGGGACAGAAGTACGCGGTGGGCGCAAAAAGCCGATCCGGCTGAAAGAGGAAGAAAAATGACTAACTGCTGAGCGAGACAGTTCAGGGACAAGATTACGTGAAGGACGCGAACTGGCCGGTTCGGCCGAAATGAGAACAGGCGGCCTGCTAAGCAAATAGGACATTTGGGCCTTGAAGACGCGAATCGCCCGGATCGGCCAAAATGGAGAACTTCAATCTGAAACAATGTGGGATAGGTGGGACAAAAAGACATTGAATCGGCCGGATCGGGCGAACCGGAAGAATTTGTCCCACGAAGCACTAGGACATTTGGGAAAAATGGACGCAAACCGGCCGGTTCGGCCGAAACAGAAAGTTAGTACTGGGACATCCAGGACGAAGGGACGCACGGGACGCAGATCGCCGAAGGAGCCAAAGGCCAATCAAAAAATACCACGTGTCATCAACCAAATGAGGGACGAGGAAGCCCATTTCAGGCGGATCAGAAGTTTTTGGCCCAAGCAGTTTGAGACATCCGGGACATAAAGACGCGAAGGGCGCGAAGGTGCCGAAAGGGCCAAGAACCAATCGAATCACGACACGTGTCGCAGGGGAAAGAGTCCAAAGGTCAAAGGGAAAATTTTGAGGGGGTCAGCCCAAGCCAATCAAAAGAGGACACGTGTCCTATGGAACAGGGAATGCGGAGCTCGGGAAGGAGTTAGAGAATTTGGCATGAGTTTTTGCCGAAAAGCTAAAAGCCAAGGTCTGCCCCGCGCCCCTGTCGGCCAATCAATGCATGCCACGTGTCCAAGTTTAATGGGGCCCACAAGGAAATTTCAAAAGAAAGCCTGCCAAAAGGCAGAGGAGAGAGAATCACGTGACCAATCAATGCGTGCCACGTGTCATCCAGGTGGTAGAGCGTGGGGAAGATTTCAAAACACATTTTCACCTGTTTTGTGCCCTAAAACTTCAGACCTCCATAACTTTTGATCCAGAGCTTGGATTTGCATGTTCTTTATATCAACGGAAAGCTTATGAAATTCTTTGTATGATTCTGGGATCAATCTCGAATTTTGGTGTAGTCTGGAGAGAGAAAATTAAGAAATGACTCTGACGCGTGGTAATGCCAGAAGTGACGTTTCAACAACCAGTTTTAATGCGCATGGGTCGCATTCTTCTTCAGCTATGGCCAGAAGTGATGTCTCAACCACCGATTTTAATGAAGAATGCATTTTGGTCAATGGTTGGGCTACTTACACGTTTTCCTATGTTTTTTGTCTCCTGGGCTCGACCCATGCATTGTATAAAGCCAGATTTGGCTCATTTTATATGGAAATAACAAGTTGTTCATCTTTTCTGCTCTGCCCTCCCTTCTTTTCTTCTCTAGGGTTGAAAATGGAGTTCGAACCTCCTCCCTTGCTCTGTAATGGTGTTTTTTCCTTTTACTATTGAAATGATATTCTGTGTAAACTTCTGGAGCAACAAAACGTGTTTTGTGATGCATCTGTCCATCTTTGCTCGTTTTTGCTTGTTTCTCTTCTTGCCTCTCTTCATTGCAGGTATTTGTGCATGTTTGAATGTTCATTACCAGGTTTGGAGCTGTGTTCATGGAGTTTTGGGACATTTTCTGTGTGAAATCTATCCTTGGGCCTGTGATGCATCTGTCCATCCTTCCCATTGCTCACCTCTCTTTGTCCCATGGCAGTTTTGATAGATGTCCAACACTCTCCTTCTTTGGTGTATCACCGTTTTAGTGTAGGCTTTTGTTCTTTTCCTCTCTCTCTCTCTCTCTCTCTCTCTGTCTCCTTGGCATTGTTAGATTAGGATTAGATTAGCTTGCCTGCACTGGAATAGCTTGTGGCAGGTAGTTTAGGAGTAGGAACCAGCCTTCTCTGGAGATTCCTCTCTCAGTTTCACAAGTCCCACGCTTGGAGAGAGGTTTCCATGTTGTGCAATCACACTGGATGCCTGAGTGATCAACCTAGAAGCCTGATCTACATCCAGGGGTGCTGTGATTTTGCACTAACAACACCACTACTAGTTGGGGATGATTCTCCCTCATCATTCCAGGATCCCGTTGACTTGATCTTAGCTCTTTAACCCATAGAGTCTGAGGCTAATCGATTTCCCTATCTCACAGACATATTTTATAGGGATTACCACCCAAACCAACTGCATGTCCTCTTATAGTAGTCCTATTTTCATAGCTAGCTGATTTCTTGGATTACGTTGATAATTCCATGCTCTGGGGATGTCTTCGGGTCCCCTTTTTGACTCAAATACAAATGTTGCATGAAGATACTTCCATGATCTATCCAAAGGTATTTCCAACAACCACATCAACCCTGACCATGGCTATCAAAATGGCTTCTTCTTCATCACCTATACCTACATCTGAAAATTTACCCATGACTAAAACCATTCCAATGCCTGAGAACTTGCCCACACTTGTATCTTCACCTTTGTCTAGACCCATCAATACCTTGGGTGTCATGCTGACGTCAAGCCCTACCCATCTACCCATCAAATTGGATTTAGCCTTGTCTTCCCAAACCCACACCAAAATTGTTCCTCCACCTAAAAGGAAGACTCAACCCTCTAGGCCTCATACACCAGTCTCACCTACCACACCTTTGTCACCTTCTCCCTTTCCATTCATCCTAGGACCTCACCCATCAACCCTGTCCAAACATCCTCCTGCCCAAAGCCAATCAAAAGCTAAGTAACCTACTGCTTCATGATGATCCTTCATTATACCTCATTTACCTGCACAACAAACACCCTTTCCCTCACATGTACATTTCTTACCACCTATACCCCCACTAGTTACTATAACCCCAACATTTCCTACATGACTTTAACCCATACCATCCACCCAACCTCTACCAACCACTTCTACCGCAACTCTATTATCCCCATGGGTAACCTGTCCTCTTCCACTGCCTACTTTCCCTTCTGCATCACGTACTACTGTGTCACCTTTACACAAGAAGGTGTAACCCAAAGACAAGAACACACTACCCTCCAATAGGGTAGTTAAGTCAACGACACCTGCCATTGCTAGTTCTTCTATCACACCTTTACCCAAGTGGATGCCATCAAAACATAAGATAGTACCACCTACCAAAGCATTGGTCCAACCCATTCCCTCCCATATAACACCTCTTCCCTCATGATCATCTACACCTTTACCATAACCCATACTGAATTCCCATTGTTATCTGTTGGTAGGGTCCTACGCCCAACATTCTAACCAACATCTTAGAGAATTTTGTCATCACATTACCACCACTTCAACCTTACGACCCCCTGAAAACTCAAACCAAAAGGGTTTGATGGAACTAAAATTTGTGCCTATCATTGTGTGCTAGGACATGATGTAGAAGGTTGTAAGGCTCTCAAAACCATTCTCCTATGATTATCTCCTCCTGAAGAAATTTTTGATGATGATGATCTATTTGATGAGAACCATGTTCCACCTTCACCTGTCACTACACATCATCATACCTTGCTTATTTAACAACCTACATCTCCACCCCCACAACCCTTTTATCCACCTCCAAAATTTAAGATCAAAATGGTCTATATAAGAGAGTTGGCCAAACCACTTCCAAAATGCCATTGTGCCCTACTCATTTCAAAAGGTTCTTCCCCGCCATTAGGTTTTTTCCCATCATTCCGTTACACTACTCATGACACACCTTCTCCATCTACCACCTTCCCTCAGATTAACATGGTCCAAGTTTCCCCCAGTGCCCAAAAGGAAAAAGGGAAAGAAAAAACAACTAACCCATCAACCAATCTCGTGCCCAATATACCATCTACACCCACGCTCAAAATCACCATTCAAGGACCCACATACTCTATATCTGATAGGGTCACCCATCATACAATGATAAAACAATTATATCAATCCCCTCTAAAAATGTATTTGTATGATCTTGTCCAAACCTATGAATCTCATCGAAAAGCCCTTATGGAGGTTTTGTAATCAGTCGAGGTTTTACCTAATGACCCCACACCCATAGCCTCCATTCTCACCCCTCATCGTATGGCCTCACTTACCAAATCATCTCCTTATTCTACCCCCACGCCCACTCATCAAGTAGCTGCCCTCAGTTTCTTTGATAAGGAGATTGTACCTCTCCAGTTAGATAACCCTAATCCCATCCTTTTCATTTCCATCTATATTGATAACATATGCGTATGAAACATGTCATGATTGATGGTAGTGCTAGCATTAACATCATATCTCCTCCCACACATACAATAAAATGTTCATCCCTTCCAATTGTCATGCATAATAACCCAGTTATGATGTGCTCCTTCAATGAAATCATCACCTCCACCCTTAGCACCATTATTCTCCATGTTCGCATGAGGGCCCTTGCACTATCCTGGAATTATTCTACATCTTAGAGGGAGAGTTCCAGTATAACCTATTGCTCTAGCTAGACCTTGGATTCACATCATGGTTTGTTTCCCTTTAACTATACACCACTATGTAAAATTTGAACATGAAGGGCATAACTATACCATCCCCCCTGACCCGTCACCATTCAAAACCTATAACATGTTATACCAACCTAGTGATGTCCTTGTATGAGTCAATGCATCTTGCCACTAGCCACACTTCTCCTTAACCCACAACCCCATCCACCAATGCTATTGCCACCACCTTTCCCACACCTAACTCTTCTTATTCCTACCACTGTCGCAACCTTTAATAACTGGCCAATCTACTTCCCAATCGAACCGATACCCATCCTGCCTAATCATTTAGTGATTCATCAATCCCCGCTACCCACATATCGAATATCTAATCCCTTAGAAGGTGTTTTTCAATTCCTCACTCTGGGGGAGTACCGCCTCTATAATATTAACACATTCCTCACTCTACAAGAGTATGGACAACTTGTGCCAACACCCTCTTTATGACTATCACATAGGAGAGGTTTTTCCTTTATGGTCCTCCCCACCTTCGCACCAAATTAATGTATGGGGGACTTGATACTGCCACTTATTCACCCAAACCTCCATCCCAAACATGACCATTTTCATCTGACCTCCAATCCCTCACTAAACCATCAATTCACCCACACTTTCCTTCACCTACTGCGCATGGAAAGGATTTGGGACTTTGGTTTTTACTGAATAATGTTATCATACCATCATTCCATGTACCACCCATAAACACAAATATCATAGTGGCATTGGCTTTGCTGCTCCATATTCTAAAAAGGCCCACATCAACCTCATTGAGGATGAAAAACCTTCTCCTGCCCCATTCACCAACATCACCACCTTCATCCACTGTGTCCATAGTTCCCGAATCTATTCCTCCTAACATTTTTTTTTGTGAACACAATTTACCTTGGGGCATCTGACTTATCAATGCATGATGGCGAGGATCCTTTTTCTTTTCCCTTCCTGTATCCTGGACATGGTCAATGATGATACACCTTCTATTAACGTATCGTTTAATTTCAGGATGATCATTCCATCCTCACCTACCTTGGTTCAGGAATATTCTTATATTCACCAGTCATGTTATATTCTGAGATGCAAACCATGTTGAATGAATCGACCATCAAAATCAAAATTAACACTCAAGATGAACCCACACATTCTAAAGATAGGCCAATCTTTAGATGTTGTTGAACAGGAAGATTTTATTTCTTTCCTCTGGGACCATAGCAATGATTTTGCTTGGTCCTATGTTGATATGCCCAGTATTGACCCAAAAATTGTGGTCCATAATATCGTAACCATTCCAGATGCCAAACCCATAAAACAAAAGCTGCCGAAAATACATCCTCGCATTTCCCTTATTGTCAAAGAAGAACTTCAGTGCCTTCTATTAGTTTCTTGTCATCCTACCCATTGACTATCCCTAATAGATTTCTAACAATTGTTACTGTCACAAAAGTCAAAAGGGGGACTCTGCATTTGCACATGATTTCTGTGAACTCAACTTAGCTTGCCCCAAAGATGATTTTCCTCTACCAGGCATTGACCAACTAGTTAATCTCACCACCGGCTATGAGATGCTATCACTCATGGAAGGTTTCTCGGGATATAATCTAATATTACTCGCTCCAAAAAATCAACAAAAACCCCACCTTCATCACTCCTTGGGGGAAATTCTACTATAGAGTCATGACTTTTGGCCTTAAAAACGCCTGGTGCTACATATCACTGAGCCATGAATTATATCTTCCATGACATCATGTATCACATATTGGAATATTATGTGGAAGACCTTATTGCCAAATCCAAACAGTCGAGCCAAACACCTTGACAATCCTTAAGGTAATCGTTGGACTGAATCATCAAGTATTGTGTTTGCCTTCAACCTAAGAAGTGTGTCTTCGTGGTGCTTATCATGAAAAATACATTGGTTTCATCATTTATTTGTGTGGCATAGAAGTCGATCCTACTAAAGTAAAGGCTATTCTCAAAATTCCTCCGCCTACTAATATCCATTAACTTCAAATTTTGCAAGGTAAGTTGTAATTTATCCATCGGTTTATTTCACAACTTTCTGATCAGCTGTCAACCATTTCATCATCTCCTCAAAAAGGACATCTCCTTCAAATGGGATGATGAATGCCAAAAAGCCTTTGACGCCTTAAAATAATACCTTCTTCAACCATATGTGTACTCATTCCTCCTAAAACATGACCAACCCTTTTACCTATACATTTACTGCTACTGACCATTCCTTAGGTGCCATGCTCGCTCATCATGACAAGAAATACAGATAACAAGTGGTTTATTACACAATATGTACCCTTTTGGACTACAAAACTAGGTACACCCATGCTGAAAAAATCTACTTAGCCTTAGTTTTTGTTGCCACTAAACTTCGTCATTGCCTAGTGTTATCCAAAATAAGCTCATGCTTATTTTTGGTATATGCACCCATTTTCCCTCCTTTATTGATTCAATCCAATTTTTCAGATATCCTAAGAAATTAAGGTTTCCTAAATTTTTTTCCATCAGATAGGAAATTTCTTCCCCTTTCCAAAAATATAAAGAAGTCCTTCTAACTCATCATATTTTTAAAGTTATGGGACGACAGGCCTTAGAAGGTATTTTTGCCTAGAAGAAGACCGACGGGAGTTTTAAAGGGTTTTGCCAATGTAGAGAGGCAGGGCAGTGGGAGATATTGAGACTTTTCACCTAAATGGAAAATGCGGGCCGGCATGCCCAAAGAGGGAAATTTTTCGAAGTAAATTTCAGGTCGGCGGGTATGCGGTGAGTTTTGTTGCTTCCTAGTTCTAAATACATAATTTAGAACTCACAGATCAAAACAATCATTCTTATAACAGATAACCATATGCAGCTGTAATGACTCGGTGAACCACCGATCTATTCATTCCATGACTCGGTGATCTACCGATCTATTCATGAGTATCATAGAGTTGGTGTTTTTATTTTAACACTTCACTCTTGCGGTTCTCTTCCCTAATCTGGGATTTCAGAATGCTCTGTCCAAGGAACCTATCTAAATAATTGTTACCATTATTCATCGGCATCACGTCCCTCAGACTAGGTGACATAGGACAACGCAATCAGCAGCTTGCGATACTTTGGCCAAAGTTTTGAAACATACTGTTCATGTCTCGTATTCCTTGACGGCATACTCGTCAATCTAGAATACGTCCTTCACCCCACTCCGATGTTATATAGAATGTCTTATACTGACTTCTGTCAGCCTCCTCCGTCCCAAGTCATTCACTCAGGAACGGATTAATAACATGACAACGTTATAAGGATGCTCTCGAGGACTAGGGATAAGCTGACATACTGGGTCAACCCTAGTTAACCCTGTGTGTCAAGGTACCCCGAGTCTCCAAGGGCAGCCTCATAACATGACCATGTTCCTAACCAGTCCCAGAGTAAAAACTTGTTCGAGCTTATGGTGTAAATCTTAAAGATCAATGCAAAGGGTGTCGCCATAAGTCACCTGCATTGTTGTATCCTCGAGAAGATCCTAATCTTCTCGAAGGTACAACCCTGCAGTTGACATGTGCCGGCACCCTACAAACCACCTCGGAAAGATCTACTTAACTTTAAGGTGTTACTTACGTTGAGTTGAAATTATACTTTAAGACACTCCTTTCTGGGTAGTCTTATCCCAACTCCTGGAATTCCTCATCTTTGAGTTGCCTTACTTATTTAAGATCCATTTTATAGAGAGAAGTTTAATAAGATTTGAGATCTCGTTAAGGAGTTCATTGAATCACAATAATCTTAATCAACGAAATTGGGCAGTAGCCCAAAGTCTTCTCATAAGGATGCTAACTATACCCTTTTAGGTTTATATCAGTTCTCAAAACTGAAATATATCTTACTTACTATTATTAAGATATAGTGATTTAAAATCATTATTTACGTTGTCTTGTCTTAGATCAAGGTTAGGGAGTAATAGATTACTCTTCCGTTCAGCTACCTGTTAAGGTTTATTTGAACCTTAGCTTCTTGAAAGACAGTGGACTAATTTCCAATTTAGCCTTATATAGAACATAACAGAACTACTAATCATTTACAAGTATTCAGTCACATAATCTTTACAAGGCCTACTTAGAGAATCCAAATATCTCCAAGGTATACAATAATAAAAATGCACTTGAAAACAATCGAACCAAAGAGGATCAATCCATCACAATACAAATGCAGCCACATAGTAACAATCCCCTCATTTCATTTATTTCTAAGCCAAACAATTACAATTTATGCATTCAGCATATTTGATACAATACTCAACAGCAAAAGAACAACTTTCTTCATATAGTACAATTAGAGAAATCAAGTTGGAATTCATCATAAAACCAAATTAAACAATCTGAGTATCATATCAGATCTGCGTGCCTTTACCACTTACGACAACCATCTACAAAAATTGCCAACACGGGTCAGTTCGGTGAACTGAGCATGATAAGCACTAATTCTTAAAACAATTGCATTCCACCAATTGTTCTCATTAAACAACCTGTTTAAATGAAATCATTTCTTCAAATACTTAACATAAATCAGACTAATCATCTTTCTATAATTCTAACATGACTTTTAACGCATGACTCATATTATAGTTACCAATTAATCCTAAATACCCTTCAGATGATTCATCATATATATTAGAGACTAAGAAGAACAAAATGAATCCAAGACATCCATCCATCTGAATCCCAAGGACAGCAATAATCCAACAAATTATTCCATTCAAAAATGAATATCCTATCAATTCGTGTATCCAACAGGTATGTTTTTAACAATTCCTCAAAGGCAGATTATAACTTTCATCAAGTTCAACTGATGAGATTCCTTTAAAAACATTACATTATTTCAATGGTATTGACAAATACACCAACTTTACTACAATACATTTTTACCAGTTTCTCCCTACAGTTTAACAGTCTTTTCTTCTTAAGCCCATACCGTAGAGTTCACATAAGGAATACAAAAGAAGAAAGCACTCAAAGTTTCTAGACAAGGAGAGAATATTTTATTATTCCTACAGTTATATATATCAACATATACTTTACAGCTGAGGAGAAAGAAACAGAGACATTCAGATTTCCATTCCAATCATGTTCAGGACTGTACTGACTTCTCAAGAATAACGCTTATACATTCAAGCTTGAATACAATAAGGGAAAAGAGAAGGCAAGAAAATCAACACCCATTCCTTCCAATACAAACCTGATTTCCATCCATGCAAGTCCAGAATGATACATACGTTTTTTTCAAAAAAAAATAGAGTTCCTCAAGCAGGATTTCTCTCGGTCAGGATGTGTTTCCATTGACCAAGCAAGGTCGTAAAGAAATCAATAATCACATTAATATTTCATCATACACAGAATCTATATTTATAGATCAAAATCAGTTGAGATCAAAAGAAGAAACTACAGTTTCATCAAAATTCAATTATAAAAATCACCTGTAGCTATTAGGCAGTTCAAGAGTTCTTGCGACCAAGTAATAATCTATAAAACAATCAAATTAAACCCAACAATTCTTTCCCTGTCATTCCTCAAACATGATATTATCCAACGCCATTGCCTGTTATGGCACAGTTAAGAACTCAATATCTCAGTCGACCCAGAGACTAGTTCACATCATAACAGAAGTTGTTTCCATAAGCAAACACAACAACATTTTAACTGTGTCGAACCACATACAAACACATCAACATTTCAACTGGGTCAGATTCAAATGAATATACAGTGAGGGCTTTTATCAGAAGTCGAGCCGACACGCAATACACATCAAGGACATCACAGAAGTCAGATTCACCTGAGAAACTGCAAGGACTCCAACAAGTATTCACAACAAAGCTCGACAGAAGTTGAAATCATAAGAAAAATACTCACAGCAAGGACATCATAGAAGTCACCTTCATAACATATGCTCAGCAAAGATTCAACCGAAGTTGAACCAATACGAAAACATAGTAGGGACTCTAACAGAGTCATTTTCATATACCAACCTTGCAAACATTTCAACGGAGTTTAACCAAAATGAAAACACAGTAAGGACTTCAACAGAAGTCGTATTCTCAAGTAAACCCAGCACACCTTTCAGCAGAATTGAACCAAATGAGTAAACACAACAAAGATTCCAACAGCAGTCGAACCATATGTATACACAACAACCAATCCAACAGCAGTTTAACCAACATGCTAACACAGTAAGGTCTACGACAGAAGTTGAATTCATAAGAGACATTGCAAGGACCTAAAAGAAGTCATATTCACATTGAAATCATGGCAAACACTTCGATAGAGTCGAATCAGGTAGTATACACAACAAACATTTCAACAGAAATTGAGTCCTTATGTATACTCAGCAAACATTTCAACAGAAGTGAACCAACGTGCTAACACAGCAAGGGTTCCAACAGAAGTTGAATTCACAAGAAAATCACGGCAAACACTTCGACAGAAGTCGAATCCTTAAAATAAACACAACAAACTCTTCAACAGAGTCTACGTAAAACCATGGATTCCTCAATCATCAAGAAACAAAACATTGCTACCATATAAACCAACTGAACCTAAAATCATCTGAACAGAGTTGTTTTAATGAAAGCATTTGAAGGAAAGCAAGATTTTTAAAAGTTAGGGCCTATCATGCCTGATAGTGTCGCTTAAAAATCTGAAGAAGACCTCTGAATGTGCTCGCACCTTCTCTTCTTCTTCCACGATAGATTAAACAACAATAAATTGTTACCTTCATGCCTTATAAACTTTCCCCGATAGAGAAAGGAGCTAGATATTCTCAAAGTTTGCCATGCAACACAGAGTAGACTGGTTCGAAGAACCAGTGATCAAGCAGAGAGAAAAACAGAATGCATGGAAAACCAAACAACCAACCAATTTTCCATTTGCATGCCTTCCCAAGCAATCTGCGCTCGGGAACCGAAGTTCATCAATTGCATTAACTCCTAAATTCCCACCTATTCTCCATTGCCACCGACTGCCAAAGTTGGTGATTACCAAATGAAAACAAACAACCATTCCCAAATTTGGTGATACTGCCACGTCAGGTCACAATAGCCGTTTGCAACCTCCGCCAAATCCCAAGTCCTTCATCCTTATCCACCTCATAAATGCCATGGAAACCACCGCCCATGACTCGCGCCCCTTCATAGGTTCCCCTCCATCCATTATCATTAGTTAAGATAGGTTAGAAACATAGGTTAGATCATAAGGTAAGACATTAGTCTTACTTCCATAGTGCTAGGTGTAGCTAACCTTAGGAGCATTAAGCTTATAGTTTTAGGGCTAGGTTAGATTAGCAATAATTCAACCAATAGGTTATAGTTTAGGTTAAGGTTATTAACCTTAACGAATCCAGTCTAGGTCTCCCAAGTAGGACCGATCAGTATTAGAACCAAACAGGGTATAACATTCTTGTTATGGATTCTATCTGGCATTGCAAATTAAGCTTGCAGTATACACCAGAATTTCTTACCTGGCTTAAGGTCTAGGCCTTCCTGATATTACGATATCTGGAACCAAATTCATTTAACACGATCAGCCTGAGTTAAACTCCGGAATTGCTCATTCAACTCATTCAGACCTTGCAACTTTTGTAAGGTCAATAATTTTTGTTCATCCTGAATAAACTTAAAACATCTCTTGGATCAATGCAACTGATCCAAGGCTGAGTCATAAGGATGGATAAATCCACAATTCATCCCGAAATCAAATTGAACTCAGGTGCTAAAAATGAAAGAAATAAAAGAGTCCAAGCATATTCTGACTCAGTCAAGGATCTTCAAGAGCAAAGAAGATACAATCCATATCAAGCATGACTTCACAATCAAAGGAACACGTCCTTATACAGAAGAAATCATATATCAACACTTGAATACTCAGGAGGAAGTAACAATAATTCAGGGTGTTACATGCTTCCCTCCTAAAAGATTCATCGTCCCGATGATTACATATTTTGATTTACCTTCAGGTCAACCAATTTATTAGTTCACAATACAAAAGACTATTTCCAACTTGAATAATTCCAGAAATCAATGTCATGATACATTTTATTCAACCTGAATAATGTTTTCCTCAATCTGGCTTTCATAAAGACATGAAAAAGATAAGTTCATAAATTTTCTTTTGTCAACAGATTTCATTCTGTTCAAAAAGAAAGGGAAAAGCAATTTTCATCTCTTCCAGATTTTCCCAAGTTGCACTTTCTTCGTTAAACTGGTCCCACTGGACCTTACATTGTTGTATTTCACGATTTCTCAAATGCAATTGGTGAGTTTCCAGCACTCGTGTGGGTTTAACCACGATTATTCCTGGGTCTTGGACCTGCAAGGAATTCCAATTTAAAACATGTGACAAGTCTGAAATGTATTTCTTAAGAAACGAAATATGGAAAACATCATGCATGCGAGACAAAGCAGGTGGTAATGCTAATCGATAAGCTACAGGATTGATTATTTTCAAACAATTTCGAAAGGTCCCACGTAACGAGGTGACAACTTGGCAGCCTTGCCAAAAGTTATAGAACTCTTTCTGGGTTTAACATGAAGAAAAACCTTTTCACCAAGTTCAAACCTTCGATCAACCCACTTAAGGTCAACATAGCTCTTCTACCCATCTGCTACTTCCTTTAATCGTTCACGAATCATCTTTACTTGCTGTTCCATTTCAGTGAGGATTTCTGGCCCAATTACCACTCTATCCTCAATACTATCCCAACTAACAGGGGTTCTGCACTTTCTTCCATAAAGTGCTTCAAAAGGTGCCATTTTAAGAGATGAGTGATAAGTGTTGTTGTATGCAAACTCAACTAATGGAAGATACTCTTCCCATTTATACTGTTGATCCATGCAATACATTCGCAACATATCTTCCAACACTTGATTTACTCTCTCGGTTTGTCCATCCGTTTCCGGATGATATGCAAAACTGAAGTTTAGTTTCATTCCAAGAGCTGTATTAAGCATGTTTGCCAAAATCTTGAGGTCATTCTAGGATCCCTGTCAGATATAATCAATTCTGGTACTCCATGTAACCTGAAAATTTTGTGTACAAACCTTTTTGCTAACACTGGAGAATCATCCTTCAGATTTCCAGTGATGAAATGAGCTACCTTTGTTAGTTTGTCTACAACTACCAAGATAACATCATGTTTATTCCTAGACATAGGTAACCCTTGTACAAAGTCCATGCTTATTACTTGCCATTTGTACTGCGGTATGCTATGGGGATATAATAGTCCAGCAGGGTGCATGTGTTCTGCCTTAACCCGCTGACATTCCAGACAATGAGTCACAAAATCAATAACATCCTTTTTCATACCTTTCCAAAAGTATTGTTGTTTTAGATTAGCAAGCATTTTTGTGATACCCAGGTGTCCAGAAAAGGGCGAATTATGAAATTCAACTAACAATTTCTTTCTCAAATCATTTAGCAAAGGTACGTATACTCTGTTTTCATAACGTAAGATTCCTTCATTATCAAAATGAAAACCTTTATACCTTTCATCTTTTGGTTCTGCAGCAAGCACTGCTTTTACTTGCTGAAAGTATATATCAGATTCTGAGGCACTTTTTACCTCATCTTTAAACTGAGTTCTTAATGTTATAAGAGTAGAAATGTGCTTCCTACGACTTAGAGCATCTACTACTCTATTCTCTTTTCCTTTGATGTAGCTAATATCAAAATCATATTGAGATAAAAACTCTAACCACCTTCTCTGTCTGGCATTTAGATTAGGCTGAGTGAAAATATATTTCAGCCCTAAGTGATCAGTTTTCAACTCAAAAGGTTTCCCAAGTAAATAGTGTCTCCAGACTTGAAGCGCATGAACAATGGCAGCAAGCTCCAAATCATGAGGGGCATAATTCAGCTCATGTAACTTAAGTTTTCTACTTTCATATGCTATGACTTGATCATTTTGTAACAAAACACCACCAAGGCCTTCCCCAGAAGCATCCGTTACAACAGTAAAGCTCCCATTAGGGTCTGGTACAACTAATATAGGTGCGGAAGTCAACTGGCTTTTCAGAACTTTTGAAAGCAGTTTCACACTTATCATTCCAAATAAATTTCCTATCCTTCTTCTGCAATGAAGTTATCGGTGCAGCCACTTTAGAAAAATCCTTAACAAATTTTCTATAATATCCAGCAAGACCCATGAAGCTTCTTACTTCATGTACATTCTTGGGTGCAGGCCACTCAGTTATTGCCACTATTTTTGAAGGATCCACTGCAATTCCTTCCTTGCTAATGACATGACCCAAATAGTGAACTTTAGTATCAAAGAAAGAACATTTGGATAACTTACCGTATAACTTTCTTTTTCTCAAAATTTCCAAAACTATCTTCAAATGCTCATTGTGCTCTTCGACACTTTTAGAATATATGAGAATATCATCCAGGAATACAAGTACAAACTTTTCCAAATATTCTTGAAAGATATTATTCATTAAGTTCATAAAAGCTATGGGTGCATTAGTTAATCCAAAGGGTAAAACCGTGAATTCATAATGTCTGTACCTGGTTCGGAAAGCTGTTTTATGAATATCTTCTTCTCTAATCCTTAATTGATGATAACCAGATCGAAGATCTATCTTGGAATAAACCGCTGCCCCATGCATCTGATCAAATAGATCATCAATCCTTGGAAGTGGGTATCTGTTCTTAATTGTTGCTTTGTTTAACATCCGATAGTCAATACACAGCCTAAGTGTTCCATCTTTCTTTTTTACAAATATTACTGGCACTCCCCAAGGTGAAACACTTGGTCTAATCAAGCCCTTAGACAAAAGTTCTTGCAATTGTGCCTTAAGCTCGACTAACTCTGTAGTAGTCATCCGATAAGGTACCTTGGAAATAGGTTCCGTCCCTGGTTTGATTTCAATAGTGAAGTCAAATTCCCTTTTGGGTGGTAAACCTGGTAATTCCTCCAGAAATACATCCTTGAAACTTTGCAACAGAGGGAATCGTTTCATGGAATCACCATCTTCTTCTGAAAATTCAGATATCTTTACTGCATATAAAGTACATCCTTTGTTTTTAGCCTTTTTAAGTTGCATAGCTGACAGTTTCCTAACTGAAATTTCCTGTTTCACTCCTTGTATCTCTGCTGTTTTCAGCCGATCATCTAAACATCTTATATTCTTTTCAAAATAGTCTACTTTTGCTTTATGGTCAGCTAACCAATTAACACCGATGACAATGTCATAGGATCCCAAAGGTGCAACATAGAGGTCAACTTCAGTGGAAAAGTTAGGTAAGTCAAGGACTGCCCCAAAAAGACACATACTCACTGTATGAACAGAGTTATTACCATACTGTACAGTCCAAGATTTATCCATTTTTCCAGCTTTTCTTTTAAGTTTAGAAGCAAGTTTACTAGAAATGAAACATTCAGTAGCTCCTGTATCAAAAATAATAGTGACAGGTATGCCAAATAACTTACCCGGAACTTCTATAGGTGTCACTTGCTTTTCAGCTTGCTTGTCTTCTACTGCAGCATGTATCTTATGCTGCTGATTGCGATCATCCTTCTTCAAAGGGCACTGATTTGCGTAGTGGTCTTTGCCACAATTATAACAGCCTCCTACAGGTCCCTTTTTAGGCTCAAAATTACTTCCAGCCTTAAAATTATCACGTTGTCCTCCATAGGGCTTCTGCCCATTGTTATAATTTTTGGCAAAACTATCCCTTACATTTCCAGCAGGCTTATTCGCTATCGTTTTCTTACTATTATCCCCTGGAAACTTACTTCTATTTCCAAACTTTTTCCATGGCCCCTTCTTGGGTGCAAGTGAAGTTGAAGAAGGGTTTGCAATCTTCTTCTGCACTTCCTCTTTATGAGCAGAAATAGCCTTTAATTTCTATTCTTGCCTTATGGATTTTTCAACAACCTCCTTCCATAGTGGTTGGGCTGTGAACATCGACCTCTCCTCCTATCACAGGATTTAGTCCCATGATGAATTTTCTGTATTCTGAACTTCTCGTCAGTTTGATATTGGGGTACGCATTTGAGGAGTTTCGTAAACCGATCCCAGTATTCAGTTACTGTTAGCTTTCCTTGAGCTAAGTTCTAGAATTCTATCATTTTCTGATCATAGAAAAGTTTTGGCAGCCAACGTTGCCTAAAATAGCCCTTAAATTGATCCCAAGTGATATTGGTCTCATCAATATTTAGCTCAGCTTTCCGTTTGTCCCACCATGAAGATGCTTCATGGGAAAGCTAATAGGCTCCCCAAATAGCTTTGGTTTCCTCCGAGAAGTTTCTTATTCCAAAGTACTTCTCCATTTTGCTAAGCCAGTTCTCAGCTCCTGTCGACACTAAAATTTTCCTCCAAAATTTCCATTTCATTAATATATGTATTAGGAATAGGATGTTGTTAAGTGTAATTAGTAGTAGCGTCCGATAGAAGATAACGGCGCCATCAGTACGGTGCCGCCAATAATGTGGAGTACGGTAATAGTCAAAGTACAATAGGAATGTTGTAAAAAGTAAATATTTGTCGTAAATGGTCCGGTAATGTTAAAATGTCAAAGTTTGGGTAATTAGAGAAGTAGGGTCTACATGATTAGGAATTAGAAATATTATATTGGTAATAAGGACAAGGAGTGAGGTCATAACTATTTTGTGTATTTTATTTGTAAAAAGTCTAAAAATGTGGAACCCATGTAAAATGATAAGGTTTATCTTATCTTAACAGATAAGCTTACATGTACAGATAAGAGTTAAGGTATGGAATATGATTCGTCAGAGTGGATTTCTTATCCTATCTTAGAGATAGGATGGATAAGCCTGGAAGTTCTATAAATAGAGAGGCCACCCCCCCTCATTTAGCATAGAAAGAAGTAGTGAGAAATATTGTAGGAAGTGTGCGAAGGAAGCCATCAGTTAAAGGTGTGCTGAAGAAGCCATCGAGAGGTGTAATTGTAAAGTTTCTCCCATAGTCTTGTTGAAGAATCTCATGGGTGAGATTGTAACAGTTTCATGTTAATATTATAATTTATTTTGATATTTCAGATTTGTCGTCATTCTATCTTATCATAGTCCAATGGTATTCTTGTGTTATGTTGTTGTTTTGTTTCCAGATTACGTCCACCAAAATAAAGGCTGTGCATTAGTAAATAATCATAGCACGAGGAGTTTCCGGTGAAGAATTATCATAGTGCCGGATTGGTGATGACATTTTGGTTCCGTTGCCGGGACCATTCCTCGTTGGTGGATTTTCTGGAGAGATATTCCCACTAAGTCAAAAATCAATTGGAGGGTAACCTTGTTTTTACTGTGCATAGTAGTTACCATGGTAAAGTCATTTTTTACCGTGAATAGTAGTTACCATGTTAAAGGCATTTTTGCCATGAATAGTAGTTACCCTGGTAAAGTCCTTTTTGCTGGGAATAGTAATTACCGCAGTAAGGTCACTTTTTACCATGAATAGTATTTACCGCAGTAACTTCACTTTTTACTAAGAATAGTGTTCACCACAGTAAAGTCAGTTTTTTACCGTAGTAAGTCAAGTTTTACCCATAGTTTACCGTGGTCATTTCTATTTTACTGTAGAAAGGTGTAAAGTCACTTTCTAGTATAGTGATTCCAATTATTTGTGCACATAAGTCTTGTTAATTGTACTTGTGGGTTGGTATTTCACAGTGGTTACTTTTGAAAATGGGAAAGATTCCTGTTTTTTCAGCTCAATCTAATGAAGATGCTTCTTCTTTCATTCAAGAGTTTAAACGATCTTGTATTTGTAATGGCCTTATAAGAAGGGAACAACTGGACTGAATTTTTTCCTACCTTTTTGGATGGTTCAGCACTTAGGTGGTTTGAAACACTAGGTGATAATGTGAAAAATTCATGGGATTTATTAACTGACAAGTTTTCTTGAAGAATTTGGTGAACAACAGAAATATGCAGATCTCATGATCGAGATCACAAAGCTATCCCAAGGAGAGAAGGAGAAGATAAGGGATTATCATGCTCGTGTTCTAGAGCTAAGGAGGAAGCTCGATGCCCAGATCCGAAAGGAAGGACTAGCGGATGGGTTGATGAATGGCGTGGATAATCTCCTCTGTAAGCACTTCATTCTTGGGATGAAGCCAGAGATCAGACAATGAGTGAAGTATGACCGCCCAGCCACCATTGAACAAGCAAAGGAGATTGCAAGAAGGCAAGAAGAAAGCATGGAAGAGGAGCCCAAAGAAATTGTTGCTAAAGTAGAGCCTACACCAGCACCTTTGGTCCTGAATCCACAACCACTCCCGGTGAGCACAAATATTTCTCCTAATACATCTACTGAGTATGAAGATCTGCTCAAAAAGATGGGTCAGTTAACTATTAATCTTCTTCAAGGAAAGGAATTTAGTTCTCAGGGAGGAGATAGAGGTCCAAAGAGAAATATTTCTGAAGTTGTTTGTTATGGTTGTTATAAAAAAGGGTCATTATAAGTATAATTGTCCAGATAGAGCTTCTACATCTGGTAAGGGAGATAATGATAAAGGAAAAGCACCTGTGAATTCTTTTGATGTAGTAGATAAGAGCAGAAATAATGAAGTAGATGTGTTTGTAACAAAAAGAAAGAAAGAAAAAGATAATCAAGATGGAAATGATCCTAAGAAGATGAAAGAAGAAACTAGTAAGAAACATAGGAGAAGAAAGTTGGGTGTGTAGGATTTTCTGATTTCACAGGGGCAAGGACCATACTCCATCTTGGAAGATCTGTCCAAAAGGCCTGCAAATATTACATATGGTCAACTCTTGGCTATGTCTTCTGAGAAGAGGCGGGAGTTGTGAGGTGGACTCAATGCTCGAAGAAGGAAGGAGGTTGAGGTCCCTGTTTTGGAGGCAGAGGCAGATCCCTATGCTCCACAAGCTGAGGTATTATGTAATGGTATTTCAATTCATGATGTCTTAGTTGATGGAGGTGCTGCAGTTAATGTAATGACTGAGTCTGTAATGAATATGTTGGGGTTAAAAATTGATCGCCCTTCAACACTTATGTTAAGGTCATTAAATAAGGGAAAAACTAAACCAGAAGGTGTAATTTCAAATGTGGCAATATCTGTTATGGGTGTGGTATGTGTGGTAGACTTTCAGGTGATGAAAAATGGTACTGTTGCGTACCCAATGCTGCTGGGAAGACCATGGCTAAGGAGAGTTCATGCAAGAAACTACTGGAATGAAGGTTTCATGACACTTGGACGTGGTAGAGAGAGGGTGAAGATAAACGTGATCCCTCGACATCATAAAGTAGAACCTGTGGATTCAAGTGATGAAACTGATGATTGGACATCCTCTGATTACTCTAGTACCAGTGAAGTGGACATTGAAGATGAAGAAAGCGAGGTGGATGTTTCAGTCATGGATATCCTACCAGTCACACCAACTCATGACCCCATAAAATTATCTGAAGAAGAAGTTGATGATCGTCTCCAACAAATAAAGATTGGTGATGCTGTGATGGAGAGTGAGAAGGAATCCTACCTCCAGCTCTTTCGAAGGTACATACACCTATTCACTTTTGATTACAAGGAACCTCCGCCAAGTAAGTTGGGTAGAACATTGTATTGAGCTGGTAGATGGTGCTAAGCCCATAAAGCAAATGCCATATAGAATGAATCCTAATTTTTCCAAGACTGTAA
Organism: Taxus chinensis; assembly: GCA_019776745.2. Classification (NCBI taxonomy): domain Eukaryota; kingdom Viridiplantae; phylum Streptophyta; class Pinopsida; order Cupressales; family Taxaceae; genus Taxus; species Taxus chinensis. Next base: position 683,819,504 of record CM034152.1, read on the forward strand.
AAGAAGAAATAGCATAAGTTGCTTGATGCAGGATTCATATTTGCTGTGGAGAATTCAGAATGGGTTTCTCCCATTGTGATCTCAATAAAAAAGAATGGGAAGCTACGCATTTGTGTTGATTATAGGAAGCTCAATAAGGCAACAAAGAAGGATCATTACCCTCTTCCATTTTCAGATCAGATCTTGGACGAAGTAGCTGGCCCAGGAGTGCTATAGTTTTGCTGATGGATATAGCGGCTACAACCAAGTTCGTATAGTAGAGAAAGATCAGCTGAAGACCACGTTCACCCACTCCTTGGGGAACGTTTTGCTTATAGAGTTATGCCTTTTGGGTTGTGTAATGCTCCAGCAACATTCCAGCGTTTAATGAATAGGGTGTTCGAACCCTACATTGGGACCTTCATCAGAGTATTTCTGGATGATTTTTGCATCTATGGGAGCAAGTTGGACCACCTGCACCAGATGGAGACAGCATTTCAAAGGTTAGATGAAGCACAAGCCTCACTAAACCCTACAAAGTGTGTCTTTGGATGTTCTAAAGGTGTTTTGTGTAGGGCATGTTGTATCCAGAGATGGTATTGGTACTGATCCTGATAAAGTTTCAAACAATCAAAGATTTACCATTTCCTATAAATAGAAGTAAGTTGAGATCATTTTTAGGCCATGTGGGTTACTATAGAAGGTTCATCAAGAATTTCTCAAAGATTGCACAGCCACTAACCCAGTTCTTGAAGAAGGATGTTGCTTATGAACCAGGAAACAAGGCGCATGAAGCTTTTGGACAACTGAAGGAAGCCCTGGTGTCTTCACCTGTTTTGAAGAATCCAGATTGGAGCAAGCCATTCATTGTGTACACTGATGCCTCAGATGCAGCACTAGGTAGTACTTTGAGCCAAAAGGATGAAAATGGGAATGAACATCCAATTTACTTTGGGAGCAGACAAATGAGCAGTGCTGAGGTAAACTATACTGTAACTGAAAAAGAGGCTCTGGCTATCATTTTTGCTGTAAAGAAGTTTAGAAATTACTTGCTAGGGCAGAAATTTATAGTTGTAACGGATCATCAGGCTCTGAAAATATATTGTCAATAAGCCTAACCCATCAGGGAGGATAGCAAGATGGATAATTTTGCTACAAGAATTTGAATTTGATATTATAGATAGGCCAGGAAAGAAGCATGTCAATGCAGATGCACTCTCTCGAGCCTATGATGGTTTAGGATCATCTTGTGATGATGATGATTTTCCCGATGCAGCATTGTTCTCCCTTGACACAATCCCTAGTGAATACATAGATATTTGGAATTATCTGAATGAATTCAAGTTTCCTGATGGTGCCAATGCAAAGACTAAGAGAAAGATTACTCAAGCCAGTCGTCCATACTCTATTCTGCATGGAGCATTATTTCGAATAGGACCTGATGGACAGTACAAGAGGGCAGTTGGACGTGATCAAGGAAAAGAGCTTCTAGAAGAATTCCACAATGGTACATGTGGAGGGCACTTCTCTGGACAACTTACAGCAAGAAGGATCTTAGATGCAGGTTATCACTGGCCCACTCTTTTTAAAGACTGTTATAATTATTGTAAGACATGTGATATTTGTCAAATACATGGTAACCGTAAGACTTCATCAGCTCCATTATGTCCTATTCTTCCCCTTGGTCCCTTTGAAAAATGGGGAATAGACATTGTAGGTCCACTTCCAACTACATCACGTCAAAATAAGTATATTGTAGTTGCCACAGATTATTTAACCAAGTGGGTTGAAGCTAGGCCATTGAAAGCACCTTCCATGGATGAAGTGGCAAGGTTCATATATGAACGCATTGTCACCCAGATTTGGTTGTCCATTAGAAATTGTAACAGATCAAGGAAGCCACTTCATCTAATGAGGTGGTAGAAGCCCTAGTCAATAAGTTTTCTATCAAGCACAGGAAGGCAACAACATACAAGCCAAGCACAAATGGACAGGTGGAACGAACAAATTTTGTGTTGTGTCAAATTCTAGCAAAAGATGCAGCCTTGCAGGTACATAAATGGGATAAAAGGATTCATGCAGCATTGTGGGCATATAGGGCAACATCAAAGTCAGCAACAGGATACTCCCCATTTCAGTTGGCCTATGGCATTGATCCAGTTCTTCCTATTGAGTTTGATATTCCCACTGTGAGAGTTATGAAAAATGAAAGGATGGATGAAAGTGATTCAGTAAAAGAAAGGTTGGTACATCTTCATTTGCTAGAGGAAATGAGGGAAATAGCAAAGGATACAAGCCATAAGAAGAAAATGAAGCAGAAGGAGTACTTTGATCAAAAGATCCGGTGGTCTCCATTTCAAGTAAATGACTTGGTTCTAGTATATGATTCTAGATACAAAAAAAGAAGACAGAGAAAATTTCTTCCAAAATGGATGGGGCCCCTACAAAATAGCAGCTGTGCATGAAAATGGTACGTACCGACTGGAGGAATTGGATGGCACTCCCATTACGAAATGGGTCAACCACGACAAGTTGAAGATTTTCCAAAGCACCAGAATAGTCTACTCTGAGGACGGAGTAGAAGCTAGGAAGGGGGAAGATGTCGACACTAAAATTTTCCTCCAAATTTCTTTCATTAATGTATGTATTAGGAATAGGATGTTGTTAAGTGTAATTAGTAGTAGCGTCCGATAGAAGATAACGGCGCCGTCAGTACGGTGCCGCCAATAATGTGGAGTACGGTAACAGTCAAAGTACAATAGGAATGTTGTAAAAAGTAAATATTTGTCGTAAGTGGTCCGGTAATGTTAAAATGTCAAAGTTTGGGTAATTAGAGAAGTAGGGTCTACATGATTAGGAATTAGAAATATTATATTGGTAATAAGGACAAGGAGTGAGGTCATAAATATTTTGTGTATTTTATTTGTAAAAAGTCTAAAAATGTGGAACCCATGTAAAATGATAAGGTTTATCTTATCTTAACAGATAAGCTTACATGTACAGATAAGAGTTAAGGTATGGAATATGATTCGTCAGAGTGGATTTCTTATCCTATCTTAGAGATAGGATGGATAAGCCTGGAAGTTCTATAAATAGAGAGGCCACCCCCCCCTCATTTAGCATAGAAAGAAGTAGTGAGAAATATTGTAGGAAGTGTGCGAAGGAAGCCATCAGTTAAAGTGTGTTTGAAGAAGCCATCGAGAGGTGTAATTGTAAAGTTTCTCCCATAGTCTTGTTGAAGAAGTCTCATGGGTGAGATTGTAACAGTTTCATGTTAATATTATAATTTATTTGATATTTCAGATTTGTCATCATTCTGTCTTATCATAGTCGATGGTATTCTTGTGTTATGTTGTTGTTTTGTTTCCAGATTACATCCACCAAACTAAAGGCTGTGCATTAGTAAATAATCATAGCACGAGGAGTTCCCGGTGAAGAATTATCATAGTGCTGGATTGGTGATGACAGACTCCATCTCCTAATGTGGTGCCATCATATTTAGGCGGGCTTATCCTTTTTATATCATTAGTGAGTTCCGCTGAAACCTGGGCCCTTTTTATTTTCTGGTTTGGACAGGTGCATTTCAACGTTATTATCAACACCCATATCAGGTTGTCCTCAGGAGGATATTCCTGAATTGTTGTTACCCCATCTTTTGATTCAATCCTCATCCAAGTCCTCCTCATTTATCTTACTTGGTTCAAGTACAGCCAACAATCTCTTGTGTCCAATAGGGCAGCAAGGATCTCATCAAGCTTTTGGGTCGTTGCCGCCCCTCCTTCAGGTGGAGCATTATTCGGCAAATGTTCCCCTTGTTTCTAACCATTTTCTGTTACAAAAAATTCAGGTTTTTTATCAGTTTTGGACACAATAGGTCCAAGAGCTGCAACCTTCAGCTCTGATTCCAAGATGGAACATTCCCCAATTTAGTACATTTAACAATTTTTTTTTTTTTTTGATAAGTGCTTCCTAGTTCTAAATACATAATTTAGAACTCACCGATCAAACAATCATTGTTTAAAACAGATAACCATATGCAGGCAGCTGTAATGACTCGGTGAACCACGATCTATTCATTCCATAATTGGTGATCTACCGATCTATTCATGAGTATCATAGAGTTGGCATTTTTATTTTAACACTTCACTCTTGTTGTTCTCTTCCCTAATCTGGGATTTCAGAATGCTCTGTCCAAGGAACCTATCTGAATAATTGTTACCATTATTCATCGGCATCATCACATCCCTCAGACTAGGTGACATAGGACAACGCAATCAGCAACTTGCGATACTTTGGCCAAAGTTTTGAAACATACTGTTCATGTCTCGTATTCCTTGACGACATACTCGTCAATCTGGAATATGTCCTTCACCCCACTCCGATGTTATTTAGAATGTCTAATACTGACTTCTGTCAGCCTCCCCTACATCCCAAGTCATTCACTCAGGAACGGATTAATAACATGACAACGTTATAAGGATGCTCTCTCGAGGACTAGGGAAAGCTGACATACTGGGTCAACCCTAGTTAACCCTGTGTGTCAAGGTACCCCGAGTCTCCAAGGGCAGCCTCATAACATGACCATGTTCCTAACCAGTCCCAGAGTAAAAATTGTTTGAGCTTATGGTGTAAATCTTAAAGATCAATGCAAAGGGTGTCGCCATAAGTCACCTGCATTGTTGTATCCTCGAGAAGATCCTAATCTTCTCGAAAGGTACAACCCTGCAGTTGACATGTGCGGCACCCTACAAACTGCCTCGAAAGATCTACTTTAACTTTAAGGTGTTACTTACGTTGAGTTGAAATTATACTTTAAGACACTCCTTTCTGGTAGTCTTATCCCAACTTGGAATTCCTCATCTTTGAGTTGCCTTACTTATTTAAGATCCATTTTATAGAGAGAAAGTTTAATAAGATTTGAGATCCCATCAAGGAGTTCATTGAATCACATAATCTTAATCAACGAAATTAGGCAATAGCCCAAAGTCTTCTCATAAGGATGCTAACTATACCCTTTAGGTTTATATCAGTTCTCAAAACTGAAATATATCTTACTTATTGTTATTAAGATATAGTGATTTAAATCATTATTTGCGTTGTCTTGTCTTAGATCAAGATATTAGGGAGTAATAGATTACTCTTCTAGTTTCAGCTACCTATTAAGGTTTATTTGAACCTTAACTTCTTGAAAGACAGTGGACTAATTTCCAATTTAGCCTTATATAGAACATAACAGAACTACTAATCATTTACAAGTATTTAGTCACATAATCTTTACAAGGCCTACTTAGAGAATCCAAATAATCTCCAAGGTATACAATAATAAAAAATGCACTTAAAAACAATCGAACCAAAAGAGGATCAATCCATCACAATACAAATGCAGCCACATAGTAACAATCCCCTCATTTCATTTATTTCTAAGCCAAACAACATTTACAATTATGCATTCAGCATATTTGATACAATACTCAACAGCAAAAGAACAACTTTCTTCATATAGTACAATTAGAGAAATCAAGTTGGAATTCATCATAAAACCAAATTAAACAATCTGAGTATCATATCAGATCTGCGTGCCTTTACCACTTACGAAAACCATCTACAAAAATTGCCAACATGGGGTCAGTTCGGTGAACTGAGCATGATAAGCACTAATTCTTAAAACAATTGCATTCCACCAATTGTTCTCATTAAACAACCTGTTTAAATGAAATCATTTCTTCAAATAAACATAAATCAGACTAATCATCTTTTCTGTAATTCTAACATGACTTTTAACACATGACTCATATTATAGTTACCAATTAATCCTAAATACCCTTCAGATGATTCATCATATATTAGAGACTAAGAAGAACAAAATGAATCCAAAACATCCATCCATTTGAATCCCAAGGAACAGCAATAATCCAACAAATTATTCCCATTCAAAAATGAATATCCTATCAATTCGTGTATCCAACAGGTATGTTTTTAACAATTCCTAAAAGGCAGATTAAAACTCTCATCAAGTCAAACTGACAAGATTTCCTTTAAAAACATTACATTATTTCAATGGTATTGACAAATACACCCAACTTTACTGCAATACATTTTTACCAGTTTCTCCTACAATTTAACAGTCTTTTCTTCTTAAGCCCCGTACCGTAGAGTTCACATAAGGAATACAAAAGAAGAAAGCACTCAAAGTTTCTAGACAAGGAGAGAATATTTTATTATTCCTACAGTTATATATCAACATATACTTTACAGCTGAGGAGAAAAACAAGAGACATTCAGATTTCCATTCCAATCATGTTCAGGACTGTACCAACTTCTCAAGAATAACGCTTATACATTCAAGCTTGAATACAATCAGTCGAGAAAAGAGAAGCAAGAAAATCAACACTCATTCCTTCCAATACAAACCTGATTTCCATCCATGCAAGTCCAGAATGATACATACAGTTTTTTTTAGATTTAAAAAAAAAGATTCCTCAAGCAGGATTTCTCTCGGTCAGGATGTGTTTCCATTGAACAAGCAAGGTCGTGAAAAAAAATAATCACATTAATATTTCAACATAACAGAATCTATATTTATAGATCAAAATCAGTCGAGATCAAAAGATGAAAACTACAGTTCATCAAAATTCAATTATAAAAATCACCTGTAGCTATTAGGCAGTTCAAGAGTTCTTGCGACCCCAAAGTAATAATCTATAAAACAATCAAATTAAACCCAACAATTCTTTCCCTGTCATTCCTAAAATCATATATTATCCAACGCCATCAAATGGCACAGTTTTAAGAACTCAATATCTTAGTCGACCCAGAGACTAGTTCACAAACTTAACAGAAGTCCCAATGTTTCCATAAGCAAACACAACAACATTTAACTGTGTCGAACCCACATACAAACACATCAACATTTCAACTGGGTCAGATTGTATCAAACGAATATACAGCAAGGGCTTTTATCAGAAGTCGAGCCGACATGCAATACACATCAAGGACATCACAGAAGTCAGATTCACCTGAAAAAATCAAGGACTCCAAACAAGTATTCACAACCAAGCTCGACAGAAGTCGAAATCATAAGAAAAATACTCACATACAAGGACATCACAGAAGTCACCTTCATAACAATGCCTCAGCAAAGATTCAACCGAAGTCAAACCAATACAATAAAAACACAGTAGGGACTCTACAGAGTCATTTTCATATACCAACCTTGCAAACATTTCAACGGAGTTTAGTTTGAACCAAAAATGAAAACACATAAGGACTTCAACAGAAGTCGTATTCATTCTCAAGTAAATCAAGCACACCTTTTCAACAGAATCGAAAAACAAAAATGAAACACAGCAAAGAAGATTCCAACAGCAGTCGAACCATATGTAATACACAACAACCAATCCAACAGCAGTTTAACCAACATGCTAACACAGTAAGGTCTACAACAGAAGTAAGAATTCATAAAAGACATTGCAAGGACCTAAAAGAAGTCATATTCACATTGAAAATCATTGCAAACAATTCAACAGAGTCGAATCAGGTAGTATACACAGCAAACATTTCAACAGAAATTGAGTCAAGTGTAAACTCAAAAACATTTCAACAGAAGTGAACCAACGTGCTAACACAACAAGGGTTCCAACAGAAGTTGAATTCACAAAGAAAATCATGGAAAAAACACTTTGACAAAAGTCAATCCATAAAATAAAACACAACAAACTCTTCAACAGAGTCTACGTAAAACCATGGATTCCTCAATCATCAAGAAAAAAAAACATTGCTACCATATTCAAAACCAACTGAACCTAAAATCATCTGAACAGAGTTGTTTTAATGAAAGCATTTGAAGGAAAGCAAGATTTTTAAAAGTTAGGGCCTATCATGCTTGATAGTGTCACGCTTAAAAATCTGAAGAAGACCTCTGAATGTGCTCGCACCTTCTCTTCTTCTTCCACGATAGATTAAAAACAATAAATTGTTACCTTCATGCCTTATAAACTTTCCCCGACAGAGAAAGGAGTTAGATATTCTCAAAGTTGCCATGCAACACAGAGTAGATTGGTTCGAAGAACCAGTGATCAAGCAGAGAGAAAAACGGAACGCATGGAAAACCAAACAACCAACCAATTTTCCATTTGCATGCCTTCCCAAGCAATCCGCGCTCAGGAACCGAAGTTCATCAATTGCATTAACTCCTAAATTCCCACCTATTCTCCATTGCCACCCAACCGCCAAAGTTGGTGATTACCAAATGAAAACAAACCAACCATTCCCAAATTTGGTGATACTGCCACGTCAGGTCACAATATCCATTTGCAACCTCTGCCAAATCCCAAGTCCTTCATCCTTATCCACCTCATAAATGCCATGGAAACCACTGCCCATGACTCGCACCCCTTCATAGGTTCCCCTCCATCCATTATCATTAGTTAAGATAGGTTAGAATCATAAGGTAAGACATTAGTCTTACTTCCATAGTGCTAGGTTGTAGCTAACCTTAGGAGCATTAAGCTTATAGTTTTAGGGCTAGGTTAGATTAGCAATAATTCAACCAATAGGTTATAGTTTAGGTTAAGGTTATTAACCTTAACGAATCCAGTCTAGGTCTCCCAAGTAGGACCGATCAGTATTAGAACCAAACAGGGTATAACATTCCTGTTATGGATTCTATCCGGCATTGCAAATTAAGCTTTGCAGTATACACCAGAATTTCTTACCTGGCTTAAGGTCTAGGCCTTCTTGATATTACGATATCTGGAACCAAATTCATTTAACATGATCAGCCTAAGTTATACTCCGAAATTTCTCATTCAACTCACTCAAACCTTGCAACTTTCGTAAGGTCAATAATTTTTTTGTTCATCCTGAATAAACTTAAAACATCTCTTGGATCAATGCAACTTATCCAAGGCTGAGTCACAAGGATGGATAAATCCATAATTCATCCGAAATCAAATTGAACTCAGGTGCTAAAAATGAAAGAAATAAAAGAGTCCAAGCATATTTTGACTCAGTCAAGGATCTTCAAGAGCAAAGAAGATACAATCCATATCAAGCATGACTTCACAATCAAAGGAACACATCCTTATACAGAAGAAATCATATATCAAACACTTGAATACTCAGGAGGAAGTAATAATAATTCAGGGTGTTACACTCGTAAAAGGACACGTGGGCCATGTTGAAAATTCAAAGCGGGCCGGCGGGTCATCGGAGGCAGTTTTGAAATTTTTTCCCAAAGAAGGTGTAAAGTGAAAAAATGAGCCACACCTCCATTGACGCATAGGGTAGCCACATGTCAAGCCCCAATTGCATGCAGGTTGACAGGCCCTGGAGTGATTTTTTTTCTCAAATGGAAAATGTGGGCCGGCGGGCCTGAAGATGAATTTTTTCCAAAAATTGAGTTGCGGGGATGCCAGGCAATATTTTTGCATTTTTTATTTTGGTACCAAAAGGCACAAAGCGATTTTTTAGCCCTTAGACCTGTTCTGCTAACTATTTTTCACCATTTTTGTACAAACCTGACTCGAAACATTCAAATAGACATATCTTTCAACCCACAGTGCCAAAACCCAACAAATTTGGCACCATTAGAAATATCTCAACCTCCTCTATGCCATGGAAACATACAATATGATTTTTAGCAAGTGTTGGTGGGTGAAAACATGGAAAATGTATCTAAAGCCATCAATATGGGATCTGATTGTTTCAACAACCTAGATTTTATTTTGATACATATTCTTCCTTCTCCAACACACCAAAGTAGACAAGTAGAGGTAAATTTGACAGATTATAGGCAAATTTGATGGGCATTAATGGTGGGTGGTTGAATTCTCAAAACAGGGTCAATTTTCCTCCTTTTTCTCTATTTTTGCATCGTTCTAAACTTCTATATATTGTAACACTTCTCATTTGAGAAGTGGGAGAGACATTCTGGGCATAGGGAAACTCTGTCAAAATTTATTTTCCCATCTCCATTTGAGTAAGAAACCTTCTCCTATGCCTAGCAAGCGGATTTGTGCCTTTGAGAAAAAATGTAATGGTCTGTGCACCCTTTAAGAGAAATAAAAATGTGTTTTGTGGTGTTTCTTTAACCCTTTGCATTATCTTGTTGTTTCCCATGCCTCTCCCTTTCAAATTTTTTCCCTGTGCATGTATTTCACATTTGCAGGTGCAGGGTGTTGTTTCTCATGGAGTTTTGATAATGGATTTGGATCTAGATTTGTGTCACTTCTGTCTGACCTTCCCATCTCCCTTTTTCCTCTTTTTCATCCTCCCTCAACAGAGTATCTCACCCCTTTCCTTCTCTGGTGTATAACTAATTTAGTGTAGGATTTCTTTCACTCTCTCTTTCTCTCTAGTTCCTTAGAATGGTTAGGTTAGGATAGTTTATATTTTCCTACATTAGACTAGCTTGTGGCAGGAAATTTAAGAACAAGAACCAGCTTTCTCTGGAGGATCATCTTAGGTTTGCAAGTCCCATAGCTTGAAAGATGATCCAATGTTATGAAATCACACTGAATTCCCCATTTTAACCACTCATAAAAAGACCATTCAGGGGTGTTTTCATTCTACACTAACTATTTTGGCACGCCGAGTGGGACAGGTTTAAAGCACCTTACCACTTCATTTCATCAAGTTGATGTGTTCTTCATGATATTCAGAATTTTGAGGCACATACAAAGCACATATGGTGACTCCATCTGATCAAAAACCCAATCTCTAAAGTTTCAAACCTTTTTTCCATTAATTTTCATTCATTTTATTCCACATCTTTCATTTTCTTCCATTCCATGAGGTTGTGCAATCATGACTTCATTTCCATCTTGGAATTCACACTTGTAGCAGCAATGTTTTTTAGATCCATCTCCAATTTACCTCAATACAGCTCCAGAGAGGTTTCACAAAGCAAATTAGCAGTAAGGATATCCAGGTGACCCAAATTCAAATCAGTTTGGTCATTTGCCAAACTATAAAGCTATTATAGAGCATGTATATACAAATTTTGGAGGTAGTTCCACACCTGAAGAAGTTATTTTTCTAGAGAAGATTCAAAAAATGGAGGCTCACATGGTTCATTCATGGGTTGCAATACAAATTAAGGAATTTAGGATTGGTTGTAGGGCACCTTGTCCATGGGTCGACCCTTTTCTAATACATTACACCCCTTAGGAGAAGCTTGACTTCATGGTTGAACTATTGCCTCAACTTGTACAATGGAATGAGGAGATTGAGGCTTATGAGTTTGATACAAGAACAACCTTGTCAATGGGTAAGTCCACCACCTCATAGCTTTTTTTTCCTCTTTCTCAATCAATATCATTTCAATAGTGTCAAGATTCAAGCCCCTCACTTGCTGCCCCAATTGTTGATTTCTATTCTTCATCTCCTAGTCTTCCATCTCATCATAATTCTTCTGCTCTTTTTCCTTCCAAGCAGTCATTCCCTCCAAATAAACAAGAATTTCTACATCCCTCTCCACAACAAACAACAAACAAAACTTGTTGAATCTCAACCTAACCCTCCTCTTTCATCCCCAAATCCATGTTGGGGAGATGAAAGCTAGACAACTAGGTAAGGAAAGCAAGAAGGGGAACCCAATAGAGAATAAATGATAGAAAATTTGAAGAGATGGGCTCTCATATTTGGGCTTACAAGTATCCCCTTGATGGTTAATACTACAAAGGAGGTCAGGGTTGAAGAGCCAGTGGTGGGTGAGGCTAAGTTTACAGTGGAAAAATAATAGTTAGCTCCAAGTCCTATTAAAAAGGAGAAAATGGAAGAGATCAAATTAGAGTTAAAGCCAGTTGATGAAGAAATTATTTTTAAATACTTTTTGTTTTCATTTGAAGGTCCTTATTTGATTGATGAATCAATAATGGAGGAGAACCATATAGTTCAAGAGGCTTCAAGTATAGAGTAGGCCACATAAGAACCTTCAGTTATTCCTCCCACTTCATCCCCTTCAAATCCTAATGTTGAAGAAGATTTTGAGATTTCAAACGTCATGTTTGAATATGAGTGGAACCACTATGAGAAAGTTTCAAATCATGAGGAAACAATGGATGAGGTTAAGCACATGCAGCAGGACAATAAGGAGGAAGATTATCTGTCTCACTTGGAGGATAGCTTTGATTGAGAAGATCCCATGGATATCACATAATTTTCTCCTCCATAATCCACCTTCTAAGTACATGAGTCTACTTCCATGAAGGAGAGCATTCAAGGACAATAGCCTGTATTTCAAAACAGCCCTCTGGAACCAAGGTTGGAAGACAAGAATCTTCCATGTTCTTCACAAGAGGAAGGAAAAGAGCAAGAGGATGTCATCATATCTTCCACACCACCCATCCAAGAAGATTTACTAGAAGAATCCATTCTTGGAGTTAAATATCAAGTAGTGGGATAATTCAAAGGACCATACCTTTCCCAATCAGGTCCTTGGCTTCATTCGAGCCAAGGGAGAAGGAAAAACTAGTCATGCTTACGTTTGAGCATGAGGATGAGTTTTAAAGTACCAAGGATAAGTTTTAAATACCTCTTCAATCCAAATATAGAGATAGTAAAAGAGGTATTTGTCTTGATTCTTGTTAACACCCTAATGATTTGGGTGGAGGACTAGCTTATTGTCAAGTTTTCACTCATGCAAGAAGCCATATTCATTTTCAAATCATTTCTATGGCTGCCCCTTTTGAGAAAGGGAGGTTACTTCTCCCTGCCTACTACAGGATTTGTTTGATTTCTCTTTTTCTTTCATTAAGATATAGTAGGTAGGTTTTATTTTAACAAAAGAAGTGCATTTGCACACTTTGCATACCCCACATGGGGTGTGTATGATTTCCAATTTTTGTACATAGTGTGTCGTGGTGTTTTGTTGCTCTTGCACGGTACATTGAAAATGGAATTTGGAGAGATCATCACCTAATTTTAGTGGTTTTTAAGTGGCTCAGAGATCATATTTTCAAAGTTTAGATCAGATTTGTGTATACCAGGTAAACTCCATACCCAATGGATGCTTCAAGGCCACTGATCTTTTCATATAACACCATATTTCCCCTATGAGTTGCTAATTTTTATCCAAAATAAGCGCATGCTTATTTTTTGGTTAACTGCACCCATTTTCCCTCCTTTAGTGATTCAATCCATTTTTTCTAGATATTCTAAGCGCTTTGGGTTTCCTAAAAACATTTCCATCAGATAGGGAATTTTCTCCCCCTTTCCTAAAATATAAAGAAGTCCTTCTAACTCCTCATATTTTGCAAGTTACGGGCCGAAGGGCCTTGGAAGGTATTTATACCCAAAAGTGGACTGGCGGGAGTTTTTAAGGGTTTTTGCCAATGCTAAGAGGTGGAGTGGCGAGAGATATTGAAAATTTTCACCCAAATGGAAAATGTAGGCTGACGGGCCTGAAATGGGAAATTTTCCTAAGTAAATTGTGGGCCGGTGGGTCTGCGGGGAATTTTGTAACTTTGTTCTTTTTGCAAATAGGGTGCAAAGTGAATTTTGGGCCCATAAGCCCACTAGGGATCGTAAAGCCAAATGAAGAAAAATTCCAAAGACCCGCAAAAGGGACACATGTCCACATGTTGAAAATTCAAAGTGGGAAGGCGGGTCATCGGAGGTAATTTGAAATTTTTACCCCGAGAAGGCATAAAGTTAAAAAATGAGCCGCGCCTCTGCTAGATGACTAGGGGAGCCATGTGTGAAGCATCAATTGCATGTGGGCGAGTGGGCCTTGGAGTGATTTTTTTCTCTTAAATGGAAAATGTGGGTCGGTAGGCCCGAAGATGATATTTTACCAAAAGTGAATTACAGGGCTGTGGGGTTTTTTTTTGGATTTTGTATTTTGGTGCCAAAAGGCACAAAGTGTGTTTTTGGCCCGCAGACCCATTCTACTAATTGGTTTTTTCCATTTTTGTACAAAACCTACTTGAAACATTCAAATAGACATATCTTTCGATCCAATGCCTGAAACCCAACAAATTTGGCACCATTGGAAAGATCTCGACCTCCTCTATGCCATGAAAGCATAAAATATGATTTTTAGCAGGTGTTGGTGGGTGAAAAATGGGAAAATGTATTTCAAGCCATAAATACGGGATCTGATTCTTTCAACAACATAGATTTGATTTTGATTCATTATTCTTCCTTCTCCAACATGCCAAAGTAGACATGGAGAGGCTGATTTGACAGATTATAGGTGGAATTGTAGGGCATTAATGGTGGGTGGTATGAATTCTCAAAACAACGTCTGTTTTCCTCCTTTATCTCTATTTTTTCATCATTCTAAACTTCTATATATTGTAACACTTATCATTTGAGAAGTGGGAGAGACATTCTTGGGCGTAGGGAAACTCTGTCAAAATTTATTTCCATCTCCATTTGAGTAAAAACCTTCTCATACGGCTGACAAGTGGATTTTTGCCTTTGAGAAAAAATGTAATGGTCTATGCACCCTTTAAGAGAAATAAAAAATTTGTTTTGTGGTGTTTCTTCAACCATTTGCATTATCTTTTTGTTTCCTATGCCTTTCCCTTTCAAAAAAATTCCCTGTGCATGTATTTCACATTTGTAGGTGCATGGTGTTATGTTTCATGAAGTTTTGATCATGGATTTGGATTTGGGTTTATGTCAATTATTTCTGACCTTCCCATCTCCCTTTTTCCTTTGTTTCATCCTCCCTCAACAAAGTATCTCACCCCTTTCCTTCTATTGTGTATCAACGCTTTAGTGTAGGATTTCTTTCACTCTCTCTTTCTCTCTGGTTCCTTGGATTGGTTAGGTTAGGATAGTTTAGCTTTTCCTGCATTAGAGTAGCTTGTAGCAAGTTATTTAGGAATAAGAACCATCTTTCTCTGGAGGATCATCTCAGGTTTGCAAGTCCCACAGCTTGAGAGATGATCCAATGTTATGAAATCACATGAAATTCCCTATTTTAACCACTCATAACAAGGCCAGTTCGGGGGGTGATGTGATTCTGCACTAACACTTACTTCACTCAATTCTCCACCTTCTCCTATATCAGAGTTTCAAGTTCAATACTTTTCCTCTCTCCTCACAAACTTCCTAAATACCCTAATGATAAGATACTAATGTTTGAACTATTTAAGAAGCTTTCTCAGGCCCATAACAAGTTGTAAGATCCATAGGAGGAAAGGTGTGTCTTACCCCATTTCTCTTGGTATTTACTCTTGCAAAAGCCTCAAATATTGAAGCTTCATTTCCCTATTTGAGTCTCTATTCATACATAACCAAGGAAAATTTTGACATCCAAAGCAATCCTGAAAATTTCATTCTCCTTGAGTCATTCCATGTTCCCCAGATTGAAGATTATTGGGTCAACTGCCTGAATGATTTTGAGATAAGGAAATGAGATCACATGTGGATGACTATTGGCCAAATGAGAAGATACAATTTTGATTGGTTCGTGGACAATGTGGATGATGATGGAACTGATTTATTTGATCATGAATACCAAGCTGTGAAGAATCTGCCTCTCCCATCAGTCTCATGGAGTGTTCACGAATCATGATATATCAACGAGAGAGCTGAAGTGGTCAAGAGGTCTAAAAAGTGGTTCCAAAGAAAGAGGGTTGTGTTCATAGAATCTTGTGGTCTTAAAAACTCTCATAAGGAAATCATATCATCTTTCGTCCCTGAAGGCACTTGAGAGAACTACGAGCTATGCTCACTCAGGAGATATTGTGAAAAGGAAAATAATCGATACTGAATACCCTCACTATAGAAGATTGCACAAGAAATCAAAATTCATTCAATACCTGGTAGAAGATCTAGAGGAAGGAGAGATAAATACTTCTCAACCCCTAGTTCCACATCGGTCTCCAAGTATCTCTTCTTCTGTTTTCATGTCAACTCACAAAATGTAGGAGGTAGCCCCTCACATTGAACTTGAGATTACAATCATGCCTAGTACCGAACCTAAAACATCAGATATCTTACCATGGATACAAGATATAATCATAAGTGAGCCTTGTACAATGCAATAGGTAGTGGTGCTGTAATTTCAAGCCATTTCAAATATTGTAAAGTCAAAAAGACACAAGAAATCCTAGATAACTTTTCACCTTTTCAATAGTGTCTCAAGAAATAAATATGTAGAAGTTTCTTGACCAAAGGTAATAAATGCCATTAAGAAGATGACTCCATCAAACTATGATAGGAAAAAAATTCTCTTGGGGGCAGCAATGCATGAAAGAGATGCCCATTTTTTCTAAGAATCTGTCACTCGACTTCTCACAGGAAACAAAGAGTACAAAAGAAGGATTGAATAGTTGGATGAACATGTGAAAAATATACTTCCTATGCTCAGTCATTTATGGATCCTAGTGTTGTCCCATAGCTCCTTGCCAAATATGTTACCCTAATCAATAGATTTGATCTTGAGTCAATCAAGAAGGCACAAGACTACTAAATGCATGGGAGATCGAATGAAAAATGTGGTTGACAAGATCCTTGAGAAAGGTAAAAATTTGTTTCCACATATTCTTTCATTGTTTGAGTTCTTGTTTGCCACTTCTATGAAAGTAAGGATGAATAAAGATGAAATTAAGAAGGAAAATATTCATTTGGACCAGGTGTTTTTGTTGGTAACATAAATGGGGAACCTTGATTGTTTCGTGTTGGTAGGTAGAAATGTGTTCAACTCCATAAACTGAGAATATGTCTCCAATTTGGTCTCAAATGTTGATTGCCCCATATGAGATGTTGAATAATTATCTTGATGAGCTAGATTCTTGTGATGAGTTCACTTCATAGATGTGGGGAAAACATAAGCAAGGAAGTGTAGAATCTTAAAAAACCTTCATTGAATGAGAAAATCCTCGGTGAATGATCTTCTGAATCCATTTGAGGAACTGGTTAGGAAAGAGGTAGGATATCCCTTCTCCTTCAATGAGGACACCTTGGAATCTCTTACAAATATTGGGGTGTGCTATTTCCAAAAATGCTAAGGAGCACCAATTTTGGTTCAAGAAATGTAAAAAACATCAACAATACTTTTGAGAATTAGGCTTAAGGATTTGAGATTCATGTGTGTTCCTCAAGTAGAGAAAGTAACACCGCAACAATTCACTTCAGTAAAGAGTTCAATGGAATAGATATTTCTTTAGGAGCATTCTCCCAGAGTCCTTCAGCAGGCAGATCTTCATCAACAGATGGGACATCTCCTTCGACATAGTTATCTCCATTATTTTTCTTTCCCCCCTTTTATCCTCTTCTCTCATGTTCTAAATCTTCATTAAGGGGGTTTACTTTTTAGTATTTCATCCTATTCATTTAAATGTGACCTATAGTAAAATATTGTAATGAATTTATTTTATTTAATTAAAAGGGACTCAAATTTCTTTCTTAGGGATATGAAAGGGTAACAAGTTATAAAGGTAAGTGAAAAGTCATGTGGGGGGGTAGGTGAAGATTCTTTTTGTAAAGCTATATATTGTATGAATCCCTCATTCTAAAGGGTGTTCATTTATGAGTCTATAAGTAGATAGTTATTGCACTACTAAGAAGCAAGTAAAAGATAGTATTCTTCCATTCATTTTCTCTATGTTTCCTCCATCTCTCTACTTTTCAACTTTGTGCATATGATAATCTTGTACAAATAAGGAAGGTGTTAGTGCCTTTGATATATGGATTAATGGAATTATGTGTCCATGACTTATTGTGTCTTGTCATTGTTAGCAAATTTATTTTCTTCTCATTGAGTGTGTATTGATTCTGGTTAATAGTTGTGATACTCTGTCAGTGCCTATTTACAATATCAACCCCCTTTCTGCCAAATTTATTACTCCCCTTCACCTTGTATCCCAAGTGAATTCCTCCCTTGCACTAGGTACAAGTAATTTTCCACATGGTCTAGTGGAGTAGTCCTGTGTGATCCCCGGTTTCATGACCACCCACGATATTTGTTTTATTTAAATTTAATAAATTGGAGCCTCCCCATAAAAAAGAGGAGGGACATAGTTGTGGAGCATTGGTGAAAATAAACTTACTTTGTACTTGAAAAAAATTATTTCACCAACACAGATTTAGTAGAATTTGTAACGAAATTACTTAGATAGATCTAAATATCAACAATATAACACCAAAGAACACCCAAATATAGATAAATGATCACATTATGGAAGTAGAATGAATTAGTCACATCGATGGGGAAACCTCCAAACCATACAATAAGACTCAAGTGGCTCAATATGATGATTATCTACTCTCAGTAACTCCTACATATACCCTATTATGATATGTAAATCACCAAGGATGACCTACTAAGCATATGAAAGCATAAATATGATATGAAATTATGTTACCCATAGGTTGGGATATACATATCCAATATATGACCTAGGATTAAGAGCTAGCATGACCATCCCATTTAAAGTAACATTAATCCCTAGTGTTGGACAATTTAGGATGTTTCTTCACATAAGTAGAGTCCTCAACATCATTGATAACTAGATGTTGGTACAAGAAATATTCCTCCTCCCATATTTTTTTTGTCTTGTCAGGGATATTCTCCTTGATTTTATACTCATGGATTACATTCTTCTAATAGTGTGCACTTTAATATTTGACTTATTGAACCTTTAGGTAGATCTTCGAGGTTGATATGGTGGCTGGTGGTTGGAAAGGAGGAGAGAGTTTGGAAAAAAATGTCTTGTATAATTGTTTTGACTAATGGAATAGCCTCAACAATAAGTGAATACTATTTTATCCTCTCTAGATAAAGTGGTGGTATGCAGGCTAAAGACTATTTATCTTCCATTGTAGTTAATTATGATTTATGCCCCTTGATCATCTATATTTGATGATAGCTCACCCTTTAAGGATACTTTACACGAAACCCTGTGAACTTAAACATATTTCCTTGTGAAAAATGCATGAATAATTAATATAAGTTCATTTAAATTGTTCCCAAGGTTCCGAGCCATTGGACTCCCAAAACAATATCCGCTCCACCCATAAGAATAAAAAATAGAGGGGGAATCTATCTTTTAGTCTCCCATGTAAAGTTTGATACTATGACATTTCCTTGAACAATTAATTGTACCTCTATCTCTAACCATGACCTAAAATTATGGGGTTGGATAAATAAAACAATTCAGACATGTAATCAATTTAATATTGAATAAAATTATGTGTGCTTCTCGAGTCAATCAATATTGTTACTTGATGTTCCTTTAAATTACCCATGACCTTGATGGTTTGGTGGAGATAACACCTGACATTGCATGGCAAGAAATAGTAGGTTTGGAATCTCTAAACCCTAGTTAATCCATAACCTCAACTTATTTTTCTTCATATTTGAATTCATCATCAATGGCTTCCATGTATAACAACATATTTTTAGTACATCGATGTCCTTTATTATATTTGAAATCAAAATAAAACATAAATCTTTTTCATTTTTCACTTCAATTTGTTGAATAGTCAATATTGTAGGCTAAGGGAGTGATGGTGCTAGACTACTATGATTTTTTAGTGTGTTCCTTTCTTTAAAAAATAATTTTTCCTCTTCCCTACGTGGCATGACAATAGATTCAAAATTAGTGAGTGGATCAAACATTCATACCTCATGTTGGATGTGATCCTTGAGACCACCTAAGAAATAATAATTCAAATTATCATCTATAATTGTATCCATACGTAATGAAAAACTCTAGAATTTTTTAATATAATCCTGTAGTGACCTTGTTTGTCATAGCTTTGCCAACACTAACCATGTGACATCAAGAGACTTATTCTTATTTTTAGATCATAACTAAAACTATCAAGTGAATTGTTCTGGTTCCAAATACAAGGACGTCATTACTACCTTCTACTCACTTTTGACTTGATGTAGATTAAAAAATTCTCCATTTGGTTGATCCAGTGATCAGATCATTCCCATTGAACTTGGACGTTTCCAATTTTGGAATAATGCTACACCATTGGATAGAAGATCCACCAAGTTGTGCATAAGATCATCCTTCGGTTGGTGTGATTTGGATCTAATTTCACATTGCTTGAGGAACCTGTGTGACTTGAATGGGAATACATGCCGGTTGTCATACTTGAAAAAGTGTTCACCATCTCCTTTTGCATTAATTCAATCTCCATATTTATTTAATCATTCAATATGTTTAACGCATTGTATAATTTTTTTCCTCACTTCCTCCTTTATTAAATTAAATTGATTACCAAAATGGGTCTACAAATTGTTGATGTCATCCCTATTCACCATATTGTTTACCTTTTCCTAAAGCTAGTTGACCATTTCTGATACCTCATAAAATGAGGATTCAAAATCCATATCTTCCTTATTTGGAGTCATTCCTAGGGTTTCTTGACCCTTCCCTTGACCTCTAGTTGATGTCCCTATCATGATGTATGATTTGGGTCTTGGTATATAAGGATTAGGGTAGGAATTTAGGGTTTGGGGACTTTTAACTAGGATTCAAAATTATATATGGATTTAGGCCGAATGGACAAAGAACACAAATAAAAAACCCTAGATAGTTTTTGGAAATATTCATAAAAATATAAGAAACTTGGAAAAAATACACGAATAATAGCTTATGGAGAAAATTTATGAAATACCTTAAAATGGATAAACTTGCGAAAAATAAGTCCATAGATCTTAAAATTTTGGAAGAAACTTACTTGACTGATTTTTCTACTTAGTTAAAAATTGTAGAAAAAATCACCAACATTTTGAAGATATAGTTGAATTTTCAAAATTAGGGCTTTGACATAAATTTGGTCAGATTGAAGCTATGATGACACTTGTAATGAAATTAATTAGATAGATATAAATATTATCAGTAATATAACACCAAAGAATAAGAAAATATAGATAAATTACCACAATATGTAAGTAGAATGACTCAGCCACTTTAAGGGGGAAACCTCCAAACCATACAATAAGACTCAACTATTCAATATGATGATTATTGTAGACACCCCAAAATTACACACTTGTTTCCACCTATTCCCAGTGTTATCCTAATACACCCTGTTATTCACCCATTCGTGATTAATTGATTAAATTAATTAATTCATACACATTGTACCCTTTAGATCAATTAAATTAATCTCATGTACCCCTAATAACCCTTTGTGCTAAGTCAATTATCATTATTTAATTAATTAATTAATTAATTAATTAAGTGTGTGCACATCCTAGTCAATTTCCACTTGGTCAACATCCACTCAAACTCCATGTTTAACCAAATAAGTTAATGAGATAAAATAGATAAGGTAACGGTTAAGGAGGAATACTTGTGATTATGTAGATGGTAGGTTGAATGCACGCGTTATTGACTTTATATCCAAGCTGATCATAGAGAACTCATTTTTTTCCTGGGAAGGACTACCTTGTAGATACAAATCAAGACCAACAAAAGAGTATTAAATAGAAAGATTCAAAGGACTTCTTAGCAAGGCTATCTCTAGAAAGCGTGATGATTCCTTGAATGGATGTCAATCCTTTGTTTAATACAATTCAATGTGAATAAACAACTGAAATAAATAAGTCCTGTTGCAATGTAATGATTTAGGTTTCTAATATAAACAATAACACTATATTTTATGCTAAATAATTAAAATAACAATAAATCTAATTAGAACCAGGGTTTTTTCAGGTCAGAGACAGGTTTATCAAATATCTGGTAAGGGTCTAAGGTTGATTGGTTGAAGTATGGGTTGATTTTGGGTGAGAGGGATGCTTGTTGGTCTAAGACTATGAAATGACATAGAGACCAATATCGGTCAAGTGACCATTTCTGGTAGGGGGGGCTATACCGACGTTGTTCAGAGAACTGATGTCGGTAGGGGAAATAGTGTAGTCAATTATTAAAAAGATGTTTTTAGGATCTCTTTGATTACATAAAGAGTGAGGGGTAGTATGGTTTGGGTTTGTAATATGGCTGAGAAGACTCGGGGACACTAAGGAGGAAGTTTAGAATGGTGAAAAGACTTGGGATGGTTGAATAGTGGGTTGGTGGTAAGAAGGTGATATACATGAAAAAAAGGAAATTAACTACTAAAAAGAGCAAGAGATCTACAA
Organism: Taxus chinensis; assembly: GCA_019776745.2. Classification (NCBI taxonomy): domain Eukaryota; kingdom Viridiplantae; phylum Streptophyta; class Pinopsida; order Cupressales; family Taxaceae; genus Taxus; species Taxus chinensis. The sequence continues at coordinate 683,841,543 of CM034152.1, forward strand.
AATGAATAAGCACAAATGACTAAAATCATAGTACTTACTTGATGTCTTATAGATCTTGGGAGTTGGAATGGTTGATGGTTGATTAGAGAAGAAGTGCTTGAGTCTAGTGCCGTGGAAGTACGGCCTATGTACTTCCATAAGTATTCTGATGCTCCAAAAGGAGAACCGACTATTTGTCTTGCACTGTAGTTGTGTGTGTTCATCGTCTAGATGCAGAAGGGCTTGAAGATTCTCGCTTGAATGCAGTTAAGATCCAATCACTGAATGACCAACTTGTGTAAAGATTTGTGAAAGTGTATATAAGGTAACCGATCGCGGTTAGGTGAGCGGTTTCGGTCGAGGGGATAACCAACATCGGTTAAGGTGGGAAAGTCTAGGTGTACCAAAAATAGGTAGATCTTTACTATTTTTTGCGTGATTTTGATTGAGTCCGCTTAGGGAAGTGGAGTTCGCATTAGAAAAGGTAGGAAGGTCATAGAAGAAGTCCAATTAGGTTTAGGAATAATTCTTAGTTAGTTAGGTCAAGTGGTGACTCAGAAATGGGAGTGATGACTCGGCCATTGTGAGTTAAATTCCCCTGGAATGGGTCCAAGGTGAGGTGTAATGATGAGGTGGAGGTGTAAGGATGAAATTAACTTAATTAAAATAATTAAATTAATTAATAATGTGAGGATGAAATATTAATATGGGATGAAGGGGGTCATGATGTGTTTAAATATATTACGTTAATTGATTGAAGGGGACCAAGGGGAGTGGTGACCCAAATTTGGTGTCTACACTCCATGTAGACTCCACTTGGATTCTATATTATCATCCTAGTTAACTGCACTTCTAGAATCCTAGAAAGGTGGGCGCAATTGAATTGCACGTAAAACCACCTTCTTGGATGTAACTTCTGTAATTAATTCATTTTTTTTCCCCTAAATGCCCCAACACTACTATAACTTCTTCCAATGCTATTTTTAGCATGAGCATTTAACTGTGTATGACTAATTTCCAACTACTTTTAAATCTATAAATTGCATGCTTACTCTCTAGCAAATACTCTTAAATCTTAAGTACAATAATTCTGCTAAATTTCCAAGCCAAAGTATCTGTGTCTATAGCATTTTGTAATCACATTTGGAGAACATTCAAGAGCACTCACATTCATTTGCAGGGTTCCACAGACAAAGTCTCCACAAACTTACTAAGGTTTGCACTAAAGGATTATAGGGAGGGTTTTCATTGTATTTGTTTGTCTTCCATTCTCAGGTAGTTTTTCATTGTTTACATTTTGGGACGCCTGGTGGGACCTACACCCCTATTTGTTTGTTTGTGTGTTTCATTTCTACAATGGTGTTTCATTTTTTTTATTACATTTATTTCATACTCAATTTCTCTTTTAGTGTGTTTTGCAGGACTTCCATAGATGAAAAAAATCCTAACTTTTTGTTTTGAGAATTTTTGTTGCTTCTCTCACTTTCTATTAGTTGTTTGTAATCACTTTGCAGTGCAGGAATTCGTTTACTCATCTGAAATCTTAAAAAAAAAAACATCCTAAAGGGTTTCTTTTCTCCTCTCTAGTTTTGCAATAACAAAGTTTCTTGGTCAAATTTTGATTTGATAATTTTGTGTTTCCTTTGCTTTTCTTGTTTGAAAATACCTGTAAACAAGCCAAACAAAAAAAAAATAATGATCATTCGATTTTTTTTTTTAGATTTTCTGATCATAAATAAAAACAATATTGATATTTTTTTCTCAAATAAATTAGATCCTAAACTACCCTACCCCCTTCACCCCTTAACCCCCTATGTACTTGGCTCAGCCAACTCGACCAAGACACATCCCCTAAACTCTTGTGCTCTACCCCAGGATCCAACACTCTACCCATCAAGCCCCTGGACTACCCTGACTCTCCTTGTCCCCGTCCTAACTACCCAGTTACCTCCGACCTAACTCTACCCACCCCACTCCCTCACTCTCCAACGACCCTACTCTCATCTCTCTTGTCAATCCATGCAGCCTGTATTTTTGGCATGTAGCTTGTCAAGCCCACTCTCGCCTCTCCATCTTCACGACACTCCCTGACTCACCCTCACCGTACTCCCGACTGACTCGCCTCACCCAAGCCATCCCTAGCTCACCATCTCCCAGCCCCCCTCTCCACACGTCGATCCACACTCCCCTACTTGCACTCTCTGCACACCAAAACCACACCATTCAAAATCAAAATCACATTTTCGGTTCATCTTTCCCTTATCACTTTCAGCATTAGGTCTATTTTGGATACTTTGCATTTTAGGTTTAGGTTTTTTTTTTTTGTATTTTGTTTCAAACCATTGTTCGGGATAGTTTTCACTATTTAATTTTAATCTATAGTTTTAAGTGTCACATATAGTTTTAAACTTAAGATTTTTTATTTCTATTTCATTTCTTTTCTTTTGTTTATAGTTTTCACTATTTAGTTTTAATCTATAGTTTTAAGTGTCACATATCATTTTAAACTTAGGATTTTTTATTTCGATTTCATTTCTTTTCTTTGGTTTATAGTTTTCACTTAATTTTTCATTTCTTTTCTTTCGTTCAAAACTAATTAATCATTAATTAGTTTATCTTTACTTAATGATTATTAATTTGTTTTGCTTCATTAATTATTGCTTTCATTAATTACTTTAGGAGTTTTCACTATAACATTAGGCACATTGTCATTTATTTTTCGCTATTTTTGTGATAGTAGACTAATTGTTTTTTTTTACCGCTCTTGTAGGGATATCTAAAACATTTATTCTAACCTATTCTTCACAATTTTGACTTTTTCTCACCGTACACTTGTTTTTTTTTCACCTCTATGGTCCACTTTCTCCTCACGTTTCCTTGTCTAGCGTAGTCGTGAAAGTTGTGAATTTAGTGTTATTGGACATTTCAGTCCATTTTTTCTTTCTTTTTTGATTTGTAAACTCTCTACTTTGGAAATTTTCATCGAATCACAATTAAACATTGATGTTCTACTTTCGATTAGAAAATGACAGAGATAGCTAGTGAATGAATTTTGCTTATGCTTAGAATCAACAATTGTAGGAAATAAAAGAATATAAACTCGTGAACACCAACAAGTTTTATCTTGGAAATCTCCAGAGGAGGAAAATCAGTCAGGAAGGGAAAATGCTATTTGTTTCCACTTTTTATTGACCAATTCAAATAAGAAGTACAAAATTTACAATAAGTATGAAAGGAAGTATATAATATCTCACACTTCCTTCCAATTACTTGTTTACTCTACCTCAACACTCCTTTCTTCTACAAAAACAATTCCAACACTAAGAATTCTTTGTTCACTTGCTTTCATGCTTTGATAATAAAAACATCTCCTTCCTACATGTATTTATATCCTTTCTCATGTCCTCCCATACACTGGAGGATGGGAAGGTCATGAAGGGAAGACACATGGAAAACCTTTCCAATTCTGGGACTGTTCATTTCAAATTTAATTTTTCTATCTGAGAGTTTCATGACTGCCACCCAGTGTAGACCAGTGGTCACAAGACTGCCATCCTGGTTGGGCAGTGGTTACAGGACTGCCTCCTAGGTTGGGAGGCAGTTTTTTTAACCCCCACTCTGCACAGAGCAATGTTTTTGTTAATATAAAGACAAAACCTTCGTTTCTTCATTTTCCTTCTTTGGTGCTGGATGATCTGATGAAGTAGAGCCATTTTGGATCCCTATGGATCACACCTCCCCTTATTAGGAGGTTTTTTGTCCCATAAAATATTAGTGGGGGAGTAGATGAGGAAATCATTCTCTCACTTACTTTTTTGAGTACCACCGGGTCTACCTTGGTGCCTTTCCTTTCAGTCCAACTTGTAAAGACTCTTGCAGACCTCTCTTAGTCTCTCTAACCTTCTGTTGTAGCACTACATCCTCCTCTAATTTCACCTCATGAGTCTAAGAGATAATCCTCATTGGAATGTAGCAATTGTAGTTCTTCATCTTCATCTAGCATTGATGGCTCATATAGGTGTAAGTTCTCACAGTTTACTACTGAGTACATCCTCATAAATGACAGAAAATCAAGTTAAAAGGAATTTTATCAAACCTACTCCAATATGGTGAAGAATTCATATCATAGCGGCTTGAGCTTCTGTCTTTGACCTTGTAGTCTCTTCTTGCTCAAGTAAATCCAAACTTTATCTCTAACATGAAGCTTATGTACTCTCATGTGCTGATCGTGCCTAGCCTTATACTTGGATTGATATTTCTCTAACTATTCTTTGACTTTGAGATGGATTTTCCAGATCCTCTCAATGAATTTTTTTTCTCTAGTCACCTCTATGTCTCTTGTCTCCTCCTCATCATACTACCCAACTTATATGTCAAGTGGAGAGGTTTATGGTCAGTGTGCACAATAATTTCTTTACCCAACAAATAATACTTCCATTTTTTAATTGCCTGAACTAGTGAATACAATCCTTATCCCGATATAAATATCTCTAAATATGAGAATTTTTGAATGGATAGCAACGGGTTTAATACCTCCTGACACAGACTTACGCCAGATCG
>CM034152.1:683852806-683865464 GCA_019776745.2 Taxus chinensis
ACCTCATTATTGAGAAGGTAGTGTCACAACTTGTCCACAACAAAGACTAGGCCAAGACATAGTTTTTCAATGTAACTGTAATTGCATTCATAGGAAAGTAAAGTGTGGCTAATGTAATAAATAACCCTTTCATGTTGATAGTCATCATGTTGAGCTAGAAGAGCCCTTAATGCATGGAATGTAATCAAAATGTACAATAGGAAGGGTCGATTGTGGGTCAATCAGCCATGGGAAAGAACTGGAACATGAGGATTTAATGAATATGCTTTAATAGATTCAAATGGGGGTTGGCAATGGTCATCCCGAATGAACTTAGTGTCCTTTTTCATTAGACGTGTAAATGTTTGAGTTAATTCAATGAGATGTGCAATGAAGAGACAGATGGCCTGGATTTTACCCTATAGTGAGCGTAATTGATGTAAATTGGGGGCAAAGGCATTTCAATAATGGAACGAATATTTTTGGGATCAATTTCAATTCCATGTTGGGAGATGATATTGTAGACACTGAATTTGGGTCACACTCCCCCTTTACCCCACATGTATATTACTTTAGTTACCTACCAATTAAATTAATGCCCATTCTCACAATATCCATTTATAAATACCTTAATTAAATAATTTCTACCTCACCTGACACTCACCCCACCACATCACGTAGACACCTCATCATAGACCTATTCTTAGCATGATTCCTTTTAACTAGGACTCAATCTCTACTTACCATAAACTAACTAAGACTTAGTATAACCAACGCGTTACATGCCTATTATTTCTCTAACAACATGCCCAATTGATTATGTGGAAAATACCCATTTAGACTGAACCAATGGAAGAATTGGTCAAGAGATAGCCAAGATCTGCTGTTTGGAAACCTAGGATTTCCTTCCTTAACCGATGCCGGTCAACCCTAAACCGATGCTAGTTAACCTAAACCATCGTTGGTTACCATATATCACTTTCGTAACTTTGTTCTAGAGGTTGGAAGAATCATTGGAGTTTGGAAGAGAGAGATATTTGCATGCAAGCACAAACCAGAGCCTCTCGCACATCCAGACATCTTGAACCAACACCAAAACTGATATGAAGGTTGAGCATTCATGGTAATGCTCCGGGAATCACTACCCCGACACTGACCACCAGTTTCACGGATCAACCATCACCTTCATGCAACCACCAATCTACAAATACAAGTAAGTGCATTTGCAACTGCATCTTTCCATACTTATTTAGATCAGTTTCTTTATCTCTATTGGAGACTCCTAACCTCCTTTGTATCCCATCATTTCCACCTTCCTGTCAATCCATTCACCCAACCACCTATAACCTCCTAGCTCCCCATATATGAATCCAGAAATCTCTGAGCATCTTTAGCTTCTTTGGAAACCTAACCCCCCATATCCCATTCTCTATGTAATCACATAGAATCTCCAAAACCAAGTTTCATTAAGTTTATATCAGTTTGACCCTACCGACATCAGTTAACCTAAACCATCGTCAGTTTCCTCTCAACTGGCATCGGTCATATCTGACCGACGCTGGTTATTTATATATGGTAATTTTTTCTTGTAAAAACAACCTAATAACCCTCACCCTAAATAGCCCTAACCATCCCAAAACTTGATCTTGACCTGTTTGTTTAGTCATCTTGGCTATCTGTCTAACCTCCAGATCTGATCATAACCTTACCTGTTAGATTATATTTTCTTATTGTATTTGAATGAGATACCTAATCATATCAACTACAATAGGATGTATTTAATTTATGTTATTTCTTGCATTAAATTTTATTAAAAAGTGGATTGAAAATGTCTAGGAAGTATCACGCTTCCTAGATCTAGCATATGCCTATGCAGTCCATTGATTATAATACGTTTAATATTCCTCTGTGGTATTGTTTTTGCATTTGAGGTAGTTCCTCCTAGAAAAGGAAGTTCTCGCAATGAGAAACTAGATCGAGAACTCAGAATGCGTGCACTCTACCTTCCACCTTCAAATCATAGGTATTCCTCCTCACCCTTACCCTGTCTATTTTTCTCATACGTACGTAACTTGTCAGCTTGGCACGCCTGGTGGGACCCTCATTTATGGCTTTCTTTCTATTCATATAGGTTGCATCTTGTGTGTTTCCTTTCTAAATTGTTATTCACTAAATATTCTTCTCTGGTAATCTTCCCTTCTTCTAATTGCTCTTAATAAAACATTTATTTTGGTGCATTTAAAAATAATCATTCTTCTTTCTTTCTGCATTAGTGAAAATCATCCTATCTCCTATTCATCAATTTCTACATCGAATGTAACTGTCGATTTGGTTATAAAATTTGTTGAATTTCATCCTTGTATGATGCATTATTAGCTCACATTTAAAAACTGAGGGAAACCTATACATTTGAAGTCATGCCCTACTGATGGTTGACACAATTGAATTATAGAAAGAATTTCTTCTCTCTTATCTCTCTTTGCTAAACTACACAAATATGAATTTACACATCTTCTTAAAATACATCTTACCTGGAAGAAGCTGTCAATGATGAAATGATCAAAGGATCAAAAGTGGGCACCATGCTGGTTTCTCTTTCTAGTCATAACTAAAAGACAGACCGCCCCCTCCAAAACATAACCTGAAACTCCCCTTTAGATACCTCTTATAGGACGCCTCCCAACCAAACAATATGTTCTAAATTCATTAAGTCACTCTCAAATAACCATAAGCTAAATTAACAAAAATTCACTCATAGGTTACATGTTTTTCTTATCTTTCTTCCTGAATGGCGTTTTGAGTTATGAGGATTACTATCTTCATTTTCTTCTTCCTTTTCACATCCCCATCATAGTTAGAGTATTCTGAACTTGTTTATGAGTGTGTACAGAGCCTCAAATATCTCCTCAGTCTTCTTGGTTGTTTCTTCATCTGGATTTAATTCACAAAAAACCATTTTTAATTAAATGATTTAGTATGGTCAAGGTACCGGCTTTGTGCTGTGTCAGTATAACGACATCATCAGTCCCATCGTATTGTCATCAGTTCACCTTATTGGTGTTAGTTATCGACTTCTTTTGGTTGTTGTGCCACCAAAACAAATTTCATCACCTTATCTTTTTATTTTAAATTCATCTGGCTATCATTATATTCATTAAAATTTTGGATATCAATTGCCAAGTTATAGTCTATCCCCATTCATATTTCACCAGTTCTATCTTAATTTTTGTCAAACGGTTGTTTTCCCACAGTAACCAGTATCGGTTACTGTAACCGTTCATCATTCACCTAAAAACCAGCGTCGGGCGGTTTCCCTGTTTTGATTTTTAATTGGAAAAATGACCAATTCATTGTGGTATCTATCTTTTCCATTCCTGCTATGTTCTATGTCATTGTAGAATACAGTTAACTGATCCATTGCTTAATCACATGGTGTTGATCGCAAACCAAGCTAAAAGCCCTTATATTTCACGCTAGTCTCAGCACTCCCACCAGGCCATCACCACCTTCCATCCTGTTGCATAGGATCAAAAGTCATCCTGTCACCTTTTCTACAGGTGACGAGGCAGTTGGCAAGATCCTTGATCAGGAATCTATCGCCTTTACAATCTATCTTGCCCACTCATTTACCTGAGACTCCTAAGGATAGCTAGATAACAAACATGCTTGATTTATTCCTCATGCCATAGCACCCACTTCCACGTTAGCACACTAGCTCGGAGCTAGCTACCTCATCCGCATTACCCACCGTGGTTCTCTCAGTTAGGTCACACATCTACGTATAACTACTTCCCTAAAGACGTCTATTGCACTATGGTGGAAAAAAACCATTCCTTCACCAACCCAACTTTGAAACATGGCCTCATCTGCCCCCTTTCCTCGTATATACCAGGTCATCACAAACCACCTCAAGTTGTCAGCCAACCCACACTCCATTCCAAAACCTAGTTCTTTCCATCCCTCATTCCCTACCACCCATTACAATGAGAGGTCATTGCCGAAACCCCCCCACCTATTTACACGTATCCCAAAACAAACCCACAATCTCATCTATCCGCTTATTTTGGGTATATTCTGTTGTAATATACCCTTCCTAGTTTTCATATTCAACACCCCCATGTATGGGAGCCATGCACACAACACCCATCATCAAAGTCCCCAGTACTGTAGGAGGTGCCCACCATTCCTCGAAAACCCACCAATGACCTACCTCATTGGGATGAGAGGGAACAGATACAGACATTAGAAGCATCAGTTTCCAGTTCTGTGACTCCTGACCTTATGAAGAAAGAAATCTATAACGAGACAATAATCCATCTATTCCATTTGCACATACCCCATGCATTGGAAATGACAAAGCTCAAAACCATTTTAATAGTAAAGCGGACCCACAAACAACACTTGTGGTTGTTTTAAAAATGGGTGCTACCAAATTGCCCATGACGATGGCATTTACACCTACACACATTTCCCATGTCCCTACATGACCTGAGTAGATTGGTAACACAGTTTACGTAGACATTCCCATCTAACTCCTTTAACCCAAGTGGATCAAGCATTCCTGGACCACTACTAAATTGAATTTACACATCTTCTTTAAAATACATCTTACATGGAAGAAGCTGTCAATATGAAATGATCAAAGGATCAACAGGGGCACCCAGCTGGTTTCTCTTTCTAGTCATACCTAAAGAAATGAACGCCCCCCTCCAAACACCTAAACCTGAAAACCTCCCTTTGATTTACCTCTTCATAGGACGCCTGTCCCCAACCAAACAACTATGTTCTTAAATTCATAAGGTCACTCTCAAATAGCATAAGCTAAATAACATTAAAATTCACTCATAGGATTACCAGGTTTTTCTTATCTTTCTTCCTGAATGAGTTTGAGTATGAGATTACATGTCTTCATTTCTTCTTCCTTTCACACTTCCCCATCATAGTTAGAGTATTCTGACTGTTTCTGAGTGTGTCAGAGCCTCAAATGATCATCCTCAGTCTTTGGGTTGTTTCTTCATATGATTTTTTAATTCACAAATCCATTTTATTCACTTTATTTAGATTTAATAGTAACCGGGTGTCAGTATAACGACCATTCATCAGTTCCCCTCTTATTGTCATCAGTTCACCTGATTGGTGTTAGTTATCGACTCTTTGGTTGTTTTTGCCAAAACCAAATGTCATCCACCTTATTTTTTTATTAAATCATATGGGATATCATTATATCATAAAAAATTTGATATCATTGCCAAGAAGTTATAGTCTCCCCATTCATATTTCACCAGTTCTACTTAATTTTGGTCAAACATGGTGGTTTTCCCACAGTAAACCAGTAGTATCGGTTACTGTAACCGCTTCATCATTCACCCTAAAACCAGCGTCGGTTTCCCTGTTTTGATTTTTAATGGAACAATGACCCAATTCATCTGATGGTATCTATTCTTTCCAATTCCTGCTATTTTCTTGTCATCTGTAGAATACAGTTAACCTGTGATCCATGCTAATTCACATGGTGTTGATCGCAACCAGCTAACGCCCGTATATTTCACGCTAGGGTCTTCAGCACTCCCACTAGGCCATCCACCACCTTCCATCCTGTTGCATATGGATCAAATAATCCTGTCACCTTTTCTTACAAGGTGCGAGCAGTTTGCACAGATTCCCTTGAATCAGAATACTATGGCCTTACAATACTATCTGCCCACTCATTAACCTGAGACCCTCCTCAGGATAGCTAGTATACAACATGCTTTGTATCTTTTCCTATGCCATAGCCCCCACTTCCACGTTAGCTACCACGAGCTCGGAAGTACCTCATCCGCATTACCCCCGTGGTCTCTCAGTTAGGTCCCACATCTACTATTAACTACTCCCTAAAGACGTCTATTGCAACCTATGGTGAAAACCATTCCTTAACCAAACCACCTGAACATGGCCTCATCGCCCCCTTTTCCTCGTATATCCAGTTACATCACAACAACCTCAAGTGTCAGCAACCCACACTCAATTCAAAAACCTAGTTCCTTTCCATCCCGAATCCTACCACCCTAGACCAGAGGAGTCATTGCGACAACCCCACCTATTACACGATCAACCAACAACCCACCAATCTATCTATCGGCTTATTGGGGTAATTTCTGCCTTGTATTATCCCCCTTCATAGTTTCATATTTAAACACCCCCATGTATGGGAGGCCAATGCACATCATAAACCAATCATCAAGTCCCATTTACTGTAGGAGGTGCCATCCTCAAAACCCAACCAATGACTATTAGGATGATGATGGAAAAGATAAAGACATTAGAAGCAGCAGTTTCCAAGTTCTTGTGACCCGTGACCTATGGAAGAAATCTATAACGAGCCTATTCATCCAATATATTCCTTTTGCACATTACCCCATGCATTGGGAAATGACAAAAGCCAACCATTGTATAGTAAAGAGGCCCCACAACAACACTTTGGTGTTTTTATTAAACATGGGTGCTAACCAAATTGACCATGACGATGCTTTACACCTACAACATTTCCCATGTTGTTTTTTTTTTTGTTTTTTTTTGTTTTTCCCAATCATTGACCTGACCTTAGATTGGTTACAAACAGTTTACGTAGAGGACATTCCATCTACTCCTTTAAAACCAAGTGGGCTCAAGCATTCCTGGACACTACTCAATTAATGTCGTCAAAAAAATCACCATAATCGATCTATATTTGACACAACAATATGAAGAAAAAAAAATCACACATTTTGTTTCTCGTTGGTGTTGACATTTCTCATCAACCAATTAAACTTCAAGTTACCTCAATTGAAACTATTAAGTGTCACTAGAGCTTGTGATAGACACATTTCATTAACGCTTACCGGTATAAACCTTCCGTACCTTCGATGACGAATTCACCATGGGCACGAAAAGTTGGAAATTTGTGCCATTGAAGAAATAACATCCAGTTATAAAACAAGAACGCCCCTTCAATCAAAGGCTTCTTCTTCATCTTCACAACCCCAAAATAATTATTCAAAAAATCCAAAGGCATGCCAAAGTTGTAATTCTCAAAGCTGGTCCATCTCAATCCGCTCTAATCAAGCCAAACATCCCTCCAATATTTCCCTTGTTCAGAACTTTTCAATTCCGACAGGACACCGACAGTAACACTTTCCCTTGAGAACCTATTCTTTAGTCTTTGGAAAAGCTTCTTGAGAGCTGGAGCCCATGCACTTCCCCCATAAAACCTCATACGGGTTTTCGATCCCATCACCCTATGCCTCCATGGTATAAGGACATGACTTTGTAATTATCACATCCCGCGTTAAAGGCTACATGATGGTAAAAATTGCATAAATTTTTAGAAACATTGTCCAGGAGATGATAGATAATGGAAATCTCTTCATGGACAACCCGAATGCACTACAACCAAAAAATTAAAATTTACACATCCTTTTAGAAAGCCAATTCCATAATCTACAACCATCATCTAATCATAGTGAACCATCCAACCAATAACAATAATTTCCATGAAGTCCCATAGTTTTTGATATCATACCGACCGTCATCTCTGTCCTATCCTTCCTCCCTCCATTTCCCTTCCACCTATTTCGTCTATTGAGGAATTAGGGCACAAAATCCTCTGCCCACATAGAACATAACTCTTCCACTCCTTCCTTCACCCTCAGAGAGTCCCCTTCATGTCTTCCTTCACCCAGGGGGAATACTCATTTTTTTTAGATGTCTTTTATAACTGTCTATCTTGCCAACTACCGAATAACCAATAGTATAACTATTAAACCTCCTACTCGTAGGAGAATTCGTCATCGCTTTCCTCCTCCACAAAAAGAGAAATATATTTCACCCCACCTACCATCTCTCCCACCCTGGGGATTCTTAAACACACCTTTTATCCAAATCACCCCCCAGTGGTAATTTTTATAACATCCATCAGAATATTCAAGTCCCAGCAGATATTGATTCAGAGAAAACCATCATGTTTAGGGATTCCCTAGATTTTTCTAACTCTCCCTCCTGACCAGTTTGACGAGAGCAAGCTCTGAGAAAATGCGAGAATGTGCAAAGAAAATAAACTTTGGGGCAGAAAAATTTGTGAAAAATTGGCTAAGTCCTAGTCCCCTTGCCAAAATAGGACGTGGGGACACCAAGACGCGGATCGGCCGAAAGGGCCTCGAGGCAGTCCAGAAGGCGCCAGGGACATCTTGGCAGAAGTACCGCGGTGGGCGCAAAGCCGATCCGGCTGAAGAGGAAGAAAAATTACTACTGCTTGAGCGAGACGTTTCAGGACAAGATTACGTGAAGGACGCAACTGGCCGGCTTGGCTGAAATGGAAACAGGCGGGCCTGCTCAGCAAATAGGACATTTGGGCATTGAAGACGCGATCGCCCGATCGCAAAATGGAGAACGTCATCTGAACAATGTGGGATAGTGGGAGAAAAGACATAAATCGGCCAGATCGGCGCACCGGAAGAATTTGTCCCACGAAGCACTAGGACATTTGGGAAAATGACGCAAACCGGCCGTTCGGCCGGAACAGAAAGTTTTGTACTGGGACAAGAAATCCGGGACTAAGGGACGCACGGGACTCAGATCGCGAAGGAGCCAAAGGCCATCAAAAAAATACCACGGTGTCCTCACCAATGAAGGGACGGAGGATAGCCCATTTTTTTCATTCATTGGAATCAGAAGTTTGTTTGGCCCAGGCAGTTTGAGAATCCGGCGTAAAGACGCGAAGGGCGCGAAGGTGCCGAAAGGAGGGCCAAGAACCAATCGAATCATCACGACACGTGTCGCAGGGAAAAGTCCAAAGGTCAAGGGAAAATTTTGAGGGGTCAGCCCAACCAAAAAAGAGGACACGTGTCCTATGGAACAGGGAAAATGCGGATCTCTCGGGAAGGAGTTAAGAATTTGGCATGAGTTTTTTGCCGAAAAGCTAAAAGCCAAGTTCTGCCCCGCGCACCGCGTGCGGCCAATCACTCATAGGGTCCACGTGTCCAATTTAAGAGGGGCCCACAAGGAAATTTCAAAAGAAAGCCTGCCAAAAAGGGCAGAGGAGAAAGAAAGCACGTGACCAATCAATGCGTGCCACGTGTCATCCAGTTGGTAAGAAAGCGTGGGGAAAGATTTTTCAAACACTTTCACCTGTTTTTGTGCCCTAAAAAACTTCAGACCTCCATACTTTGAGCCAGAGCTTTGATTTGCATGTTCTTTATATCAACGGAACTACTATATGCAATTTTTGTAGGATTCTGGATCAATCTCGAATGTTGGTGTAGATTCTGGCGAGCCAACCTTACTAATGACTCTGACGCGTGTAATGCCAGAAGTGGACCCTTTCACAACCATTTTTAATGCGCAATGGTCGCATTCTTCTCTTCAGCATGGCCAGAAGTGATGTCTCAACCACCGATTTTAAAATGAAGAATGCATTTTTGGTCATTGGTTTGGGCTACTTACACGTTTTCCTATGTTTTTTTTGTCTCCCCTTGGCTCGACCCATTCATTGTATAAAGCCAGATTTTGGCTCATTTTAAATATGAATAACAGTTGTTCCCTCTTTTCTGCTCTGCCCTCCCCTCCAATGCTTTTCTTCTCTAGGGTTTGAAATGGGTTTGAAACCTCCTCCCTTGCTCTGTATGGTGTTTTTTTTCCTTTTACATTGAAATGATATTCTATTCGTGTAAACTTCTGGAGCAACAAAACGTGGTTTGTGATGCAGCTGTCCATCTTTGCTCTTTTTTTTTGCTTGTTTCTTTCTTCTCTTCTTGCCTCTCTTCATTGGGCGGTATTGTGCATGTTGAATGTTCATTGCAGGTTTGGAGCTGTGGGTCATTGGAGTTTTGGGACCTTTTCTCTTTCCTCTGTGTGAAATCTATCCGTGGGGCCTGTGATGCATCTCCATCCCGTCCCATTGCGCACCTCATCTTTGTCCCATGGCAGTTTTGATAGATGTCCACACTCTCCTCTCCTTCTTTGGTGTATCACACCGTTTTAGTGTAGGCTGTGTTCTTTTCCCTCTCTCTCGTCTCTCCTCTCTCTTCTCTGTCTCCTTGGCATTGTTAGATTAGGATTAGATTAGCTTGCCTGCACTGGAAGTAGCTCTTGTGGCAGGTAGTTTTCGGAAGTAGGAACCAAGCTTCTCTGGCGATTCCTCTCTCAGTTTCACAAGTCCCACGCTTGGAGAGAGGTTTCCTTCCATGTTGTGCAAATCACACTGGAATGCCTGAGTGGATCAACCTAGAAGCCTGATCTCACTACACCTCCGGGGTGCTGTGATTTTGCACTAACAACACCACTACTAGTTGGGGATGATGCTCCCCTCATCATTCCCAAGATCCCGTTGCTTGATCTTAGCTCTTTACCCATATAGTCCTGAGGCTAATTTCGATTTCCTATCCTCAACAGACATATTTTATAGGGATTACCACCAAACAACTGCATGTCCCTCTTATAAGTAGTCCTATTTCATTCTTAGCAAGCGATTTCTTGATTACGTTGGATAATCCATGCTCTGGGATGTCTTCGGTCCCCTTTTTGCCTCAATACAAATGTTTGGGGCTGAAGATACTTCCATGATCTATCCAAGGTATTTTCAACAACCACTCAACCTGACCATGGCTATCAAAAGGGCTCTTCTTCATCACCTATAAACCTACCATCTGAAAATTTTACCCCATGACTAAACCATTTCCAATGCCTGAGAACTTGCCCCACACTTGTTCTATCTTTCAACTTTGTCTATACCCATCAATACCTTGGGTGTCATGCTGACGTCAATCCCTACCCATCCTACCATCAATTGGATTTAGCCTGTCCTTCCCAAACCCACACCAAAATTGTTCCGCCACCTAAAGGAGACTCAACCCTCTAGGCCTCATCACCAGTCTCACCTACCACAAATAAACAACCTTTGCACCCTTCTCCCTTTTTTCCATTCACATCTAGGCCTCACCATCAACCCTTCAAACATCCTCCTGCCCAAAGCCCAATCAAAAGCTAAGTAACCTACTGCTTCTGATGTCCTTCATTATACCACCGTCATTACGCCAACCCTGCACACAAACACCCGTTCCCTCACATGTACATTTCTTACCACCTATACCCCCACTATTTACTAGAACCCCAACATTTCCACATATGACTTTACCCATACCTCCACCCAACCTCTACCAACCACTTCTACGCAACTCTATTTCCCATGGTAACCTGTCCTCTTCCCTGCCTACTTTCCTTCTGCATCACTCTACTCTAACGTGTCACCTTTTACAACAAGAAGGTGTAACCCAAAGACCAAGACCACACTACCCTCCAATAGGGTAGTTAAGTCACGACACGACAACCTGCCTTGCTAGTGTCTTCTATCACCAACCTTTACCCCAATTGATGCCTCAAAACATAAAGAATGTACCACCTAACCAAGCATTGGTCCCAACCCTTCCCTCGCCCATATAACACTCTCTCTCCCTCATGATCATCTCCAAACTTTACCATAAACCCATACTGAATTCCCTTGTTATCACTGTTGGTAGGGTCCTACGCCCAACATTCTACCAACATCTTAGAGAATTTTTGTCATCACTTATCACCACTTCAAACCTTAAACGACCCCCCTGAAACTCAACAACAAAAGGGTTTGATGGAACTAAAATTTGTGCCTATCATTGTGTGCTAGGACATGATGTAGAATGTTGTAGGCTCCTCAAACCATTTCCTATGATTAATCCTCCTCCTGAGAGAAATTTTTTGATGATGTTATCTTATTTGAATGAGAACCATGTTCCACCACCTTCACCACCTGTCACTACACATCATCATCCTTGCTTATTTAACAACCTACATCTCCAACCCCCCCAAAACCCTTTTATCCACCTCCAAAATTTAAGATCAAAATGTCTATATAAGAATAGTTGGCCACACCACTTCCAAAAATGCCACATTGTGCCCTACTCATTTCAAAAAGGTTCTCCCCGCCATTGGTTTTTCCCTCCCTTCCCCCATCATTTCCGTTACACTACTCATGACCACAGCAAAACCTTCTCCATCTACCAACCTTCCCTCAGATTAACATGGTCCAGTGTTCCCCCAGTGCCCCAAAATGAAAAAGGGAAAAAAAAAACCAACTAACGGCCATCAACCAATCTCGTGCCCAATATACCATCTACAACACCCACACTCAAAATCACCATTCAAGGACCCACATACTCTATATCTATAGGGTCACCCATCATACAATGATAAACAATTATATCATCCCTCTAAAAATGTATTGTATGATCTTGTCCAAACCTAGAATCTCATCGAAACCCTTATGGAGGTTTTTGTATCAGTCGATGTTTTACACCTAATGACCCCCACCACAACCCATAGCCTCCATTCCTCACCCCCCTCATCGTATGGCCTCACTTACCACATCATCTCCTTATTCCTAACCCCACGCCCACTCATCAAGTAGCTGCCCCCTCAGGTTCTCTTTGATAAGGAGATATTGTACCCTCTCCAGTTAGATACCCTAAGCCCACCCTTTTCAATCCTTTTTTCATCTCCATCTATATCGATAAACCATATGCGTATGACATGTTATGATTATGGTGGTGATAACATCAACATTATCCCTCCCATGCCTACAATCGAATGTGCATTCCTTCAAATTCCATTCATAATAACCATTTAAAAAAGT
>CM034152.1:683865964-683961732 GCA_019776745.2 Taxus chinensis
GTAAATCTGAATCTGTTTTTCAGGACTGAAAAAGCAGGTTAAAACTTGTATGTATATAAATAAAACTTTGTTTGTTTTTCCTTTTCTTTTTGTTTTGTGTTGTTTTTGTTTTCCTGACCCCGAGCCCAATGGACAAGACACGAAACTAGAGATGCTGGGATCTCATCTTTTCCCTTGTCATTCTGACAGAGGAAAAGATGTCCACAGATAGAGCCAACTGGTGTCCCCAGATTTCACCCTGAAATCTGAGACTACCCCATGTTAAAAAAAATTGTACTTTTAAAATAATGGGTCGTTTTGTGTTTCTTATTGCCAGAAAATGTTCTGTATTGCGTCAAGATATTCCCAGAGAGTCATATAAGCCAATTTTGACAAATACCCAGATGCCCAAACTCGTTATATTTTTTCGTCTGGGGTTTGCTTGTGGGAATTTTTTATTTAATTATTTTAAGCCTCGTTTGAGGTAAATTGTGCTCCAGTTTAACCCTAGTTCTGAGGTTTTACATGTAAATATTCCCATATACCAGTAGGGTTTTAAACCAGGAATGGATCCTGAGGCTTTGTCTGTGACTTCTGGCAAACGTTTTTTATTTTTATTATTTTTTACGTGTTTATTCTCTGTGAAATTCCCCTAAGATCAATTCCTTCATCCAGTACAGTTTGTTTTCTTGGCTTGGAGTATCTGGAAATCATCCATACACACGTCATGCTAGGAGAAATTTTCCATAGGAAGTCTGGTTCTCTCTAGGAAAAGATGAAGTCATGCACAAAAAAAGCCTCTTCTGGGCAAGTCGCATTTTTGGGAAAGGAAGGTTTTAAACTGCATCATGGAATTTTTGGTAGGAGCGGGTAGGTGGGACATTTTGTACCTGCCTGGCAGGGTACTTTTTTGCATGGAAGAAAATGTCACTTAAGTCATAATGGGAAAATTAGAGGCAGCAGGCAGACAGGAAATTTCTTACCTGCCTTGCAGGGTGAAAATTCCCATTGTGAGAATAAAAGAAAAATCACTTAAGTGAATCCATGGGATTTTATTGCCTGCCTTGCAGGGTAAATAATCCCATTATAAAAGTCAAACGACTTAAGTGAATCATGGGATTTTCAGGGCTGCCTTGTAGGGTAAATAATCCCATTGTCATGTGACTTTTAAAAATAGAAAATCTTTATGCCAAAAAAGTGTGACCCACCTTGGGTGAATAAAAAATGCATTAAATAAATATTTGTTAATATTTATTCACCCAATTTTGGTGCCCATGCTTGTGGAAAAGTCAACAGAGGTAAATGGACAAAAGGAGGTTGAAAATAGACTGTTCTAAAAATCAAATAAATAATATTTATTTAATGCAGCCCCTTTATGTCAAAAAGTGCACCCCTTTTGGGAGAGAAATAATACTTTTTAAAGTATTAAATGAATTAATTAATTCCTATTTTCAGTGGCTAAGGTCAAAGCATACTGTGAGGCTTGAGTTAATTGGAAGCAAATGTCTAAAATTGAATAAATTTAATTTATTTAATGGCAACCATAAACATGCACAAAATAGGTGCACCCATTTGAAGAGTAAAACTTATTAATTAATTAATTAATTTCCAGGAATATGAAAGGCATTAATTAATTATAAAATCATGAGGATTATATAAGCAAGGGCTGCCATAAGTATGAATTAATTAATTCAAAAGCAGAAAAGTGCAGCCTAGACATAAAGTGTGCCCCATTTGAAGAGGATTTTTGCTCAGAAGAAGGTGTAATTAATGTTGGAAAGCTTCCAATTTTGGCGCACTAGGTTGAAGGAGGTTGATTTGTGTCTGGATAATTGTTTGCATAAGTGATACAGGTGCTTAGGTGAAGTTGGTAAAATTCATGCTTTCTTTGTATGCAAATAAAACATCAGACTTTGGGGTAGAAGAATTGAATTATGCAGATTTTTATGATTAAAACCCACTGTTCATGTTCCGGTTTCCATCTTTGTCTATTGTAGGAATTCATTATAGGTGCTTTTATAAGAGAAAGGGAGCTTAAATCAATGTCCAATACATTGAACATATCCTCCAAATATGAAGAATTATCCAGATTTGCACCACTTTTGAAGAATTCCAGCCAAATAAAGAGGAAAATAATTATTCAGACAAAGATTTCTCTAGCCATGGCAAAGCGGGATGAATGAGAAAGCTCAGTGGAATCATGCATTACTTCCAGATTTGCTGACATCGGAGACAGAAATCCAGGCTCAAATCCAGATCCAGATTCAGATCCAGATCTCATAATTACAAAAGCTTCTGACAAAAATTCATCCTCTTGTTTCTGATGCAGCAAGTGTAGAAGTCAGTACGTAGAAAATTTCTTCCAAGATCTTGTGCATGTGCTCCCAATCTTCCAGTTGAAGCCTTCATTGAATTTGCATTCACCCGGAGTACTTTCCAGAATTTTTAATTGAAACATTGCATGATGCATGTACTGAAGAAGAACTGCAAAAGCTTCAAGGATAAGAGGGAAGACAAGGCAAAGGAAACACCTGCAAGCAAGTTTCCAGATCCAGCTCGCTTCCAGATCCAGTTTGTTTCCAGATCCAGCTTGTTTCTAGATCTAGCTACTTCTAGATCCAGCCACTCCTAGATCCATCTTGGTGAGAATCAAAGGCCAAAGAATCAGCTGCATGCAGAATATGAAAAAGGACAAGACTGCAGCTTCCCTCTTTCTTCTTCTTTCTCTTATTTCCTTCAAAAAAATAATTGAGTGATCAATTAAATTATACAACTTAAGTGATTGGTTTAAAATACATTACTTGAAGAATTCAACTACTTGGAGATAGGTCGCAGACGTGTAAAATAGAAGGTTCTATCTTTAGTTGCAAATCATGCATGCCATGCAAAGAGGAATTCCATGAGGGAGATTTCTAGTTGTTTCCTTTCCCACTTCCACATGTGCCAGTTCAACTAAAAGCTTCTGACTTGTAATTTCCCCTCTACATTCCTATAAGTAGAGGAAGAACCTTCGGGTTAGAGATCAGAATTTGTAAGCAACATCCTTGTGTTCCAGAATTTGTGCTAAAACCCTTAAGAGCCACTTGAAGTAAAGGAATATACAAGAGCATATTTCCAGAGAACTTTGTGTCACAGTGTATTTTGTTTCTAGGTTTCTATCTTAGATCTTTGAATAAATTTTGTGTTATTTTAGATCTATATCTAGAGTTTCCTTTGCTTATAATTCTATGTTGATATCTATTGGTTTCTTCTATGTGCATGCAATCAACTCTGCTATCTATTGATTAGGATGCACATCTTCCCCATTTCTTCTCTGTGTTTATATAATTCCCTTCCTCTATAATTATTTCCTTTCTTTAAATAGATGCTTACTTGTTGCAGAACTATACAGCTATGGTTCATGAGCTGAATAGTTAAAGTAAAACCCCATATAGATACTAGCATATTTTAATTGACAAATCTGACATGAGAGCCTCACTGGTAAAATGAGGGAGATTTATCTTATGACTGCCTAGGTTTTGTGCTATGTAGAAAATCTAGCCAATAGGAGTTAATTAAGAATTTTGGAGAGGAAGTTACAGAGGGTTTTGGAATGTGTGAAGGAGCCATAGAGAGGCTCATCAGGTCTAAGAATTGAAGAAATGAACCACACCAAACCTATTGTGTAAATAAAATGTTAAGATTGTACATCTATTTTTGTATAATTTTTTTTTTATTAAGGGCAAATAGTTTTGAAGGGGCTATACCCTATATACAAAAGGGCTCAAAAGCCAGATAGTAAAGGTGAGAGAAACAACCCAGAGAAGGGAAAAACTACCAACCAAAGAGGGCTCAACAGCCAAATATGACAATATAAGTGAAGAAAGGATCCAAACGTCCAATGATCCAAAAAGAAGCAAAAAAGATATAAAAAGTAACCAAAAGAGAAACAACATATAGAACTCCACCAAAAAAACAGTGCTAGAACCGCCAGATAACAGCAACTTCGCAGCCAAAAAACAACATCATAGCAACCCGTTACTTGATAGCCTTGTCAATCTTGGTCTGGATAGCCTGCAGCGACATGAAGAAGGCAATGGCAGTGGCCTGAGAGGAGTCTTTCATATCCGCCTGAGCAATTACAATATCCCTTTTCTCTTTAGGGCCCCAAATGTCCTCATTAACCCCACTTAAACTGCAGACACTATGAGCATGTTGTTCGATGAAATTATAAATGCTTTTGAGGGTAGAAAATATGCAGTCATTGCAACTTTTAGCATTCCCCATTCTGCCATCTAAGGACTATAACTTCTTGAAGACTTTAGCAATAACCCCCTCTTCCTCATCACTTTGAAGAATCCCTTTTCCCTTAGCTCTTTCCATATCTTTTATAGTCCCTTTGAGCTCTTGTATCTCCTTTTCTAATCTGTCCACTCTGTCCATCAATTCCTCCTCCTTGGGCTCCTCCACCGGTTTACTAATATGCAGGAGGTTTTCAGCAAGTTCCAGATCTTTGTGGCTCCTTAGGACCCGTTGGGAAGCAGGGATTTTAGCTTTGATGCTCTTGCTTTTCTTGTTGGAAGTAGCAGCTTCAATCTTTCTTTTCAGCAGGGGGAGTGGAAGTGGTGCGAGAAGGTAGAGGTATGGAGGAAGGAGGTGGGGTAGGATTCACGGGGGGGAAGCTAGAACAGTGGCGATGGATCAGGAGGATAAGTCCCTGGTGCAAAGGGATAGCCCTAGAGTGGCTCTGAACTTCCCTAATTGATTTTCTCCAGTGATTTTATCAAATAGTGAGGAAAGATGATGATGATATTTCTATGAAAGTGATTTAGAAATATCAAATGTTTTTGAGTTATAGTCACAAATCTTCCTTCAAGAGTTACATACCTAACCACCATCCTGGAAAGATCAACAAAAGGCTCAGGAATCGATGCCACCTTGATGCCAGTAGTCATGAATTCAAGATTCTTCCCCTCATCCAGGAATTTCTTGGTCTCCACCTCCCTGTCCACCTTCTTATTGAAGAATTTGGTGCCCTCCAGGCTGAGGCCCGTGATCTGGGTGATGAGCTCTTCTGTGATTTCAATCTCCATGTTACTGTATTTGAAAATCCTATTCTTCCATCCCTGGGTGAATCTGATAGAAATGTCTTGGTCGAAGCCTTGAATCCTTTCAATTAAATTAGACAGACCCCCGATTTAGGTAATTCCAAAGCTCCGTATTCTCTTTCCACGTAGGATTGTGGGTCAGTTCAGTTTTGCAAGGCAGACCCCCCATGTTTCCTCTGCTCCTTTTCTTGTTCTCAACGGTAAAAAAGCTACCACTATGCGGGACAGGAAGAGCTTTGATGTTGGTATTTGAATCTTTCCTTTCCGTGAAAGCAGGTTTAATTATTATGCCATACTTGTCATTATTGCCCTGCTCCTCGGCTTTCCTCCTATGCCAAGAAATGATGACAGTCCATCCCACACAGATCGCATCAATCATCCATATCTTATGTGATGTCATCATAATGTACTTGAGGATCCGCACATTAGCATCCAAATTACAGCTGTTAGTGTTGATTTTCACTGCCATGTAGATCAATGATTATGGCTTTATTGATTTGAGCGGGTAGAACGTCCCCCCTAAGCCAAGTTTGAAAGGAATTATTAACACCAATGTTAGCCAAACTGTCAGCGACCCTATTTCCTTCCCGATAGGTGTGGGTGATTTGAACATTTTTAAAGCTCTTGCATATATCAATAGCTTCCCCAATAAAATGGCCTGATAGACCAGCTGGGGTGTTATCTTTTTATTTAAAAGATTGATGATATTCAAAGAATCACCTTCAATTATAATATTCGGAATATTACAATTTCTCTGGTAAGTCTTATACCCCAAAGAGCCATCCCAGGGCTTCGGAATAATGATTAGTCTACCTGCCCATTCTCCCAGAAAAAGCAGCAACAAAACAACCTCTTTGATCTCTGATGACTCCCCCTCCTCCAGAGTCCCCCGGATTGCCTTTTGAGGCCCCATCAAAATTTAACTTGTGCCAATCAGTGGGAGGCTTAATCCATCGGACTATGTTTCTATCAATACCATTGTTATTCTTATTGACAGTGTCAATATTCCAATCAGTCAGGATGTATTCTTCATTCTCTAGGTAAAGCCTATTTTTAGGGGGTTTAAATCTAGCAATATTATCTTGCACAACAATGATAATTTCCTTGTAGACTTTGTTACAAGCCTGTCTATTGTTTCTGAAAATGTTATCATTATGAGCCTTCCAAACTCTCCACATAGTGTGGGGTAGAATAAGTTGCCACAATATTTTCACCACAAAATGCTTAAATGGAGAGTCCCATTGTTCCCAGGCCTGAAGACAGGTAAAGGGAAAAATCCATCTTAGATTAAATTTTGCAAAAACAAGCTGCCAAATTTTGGAAGCAATCTCATAATGGAGGAATAAATGCTTTATATCTTCTGCCTCTTTCTGACACATGCAACATCTATTCGGCATGATGAATCCATTCTTGATGAGGTTGTCATTAGTTAGGATCTTGCCATTAATAATTAGCCACCAAAAGAAGTTCACTCTAGGGGTTAACTCCTGGCATCCACAACTTGTGCCACTTAATTTCACTTTCCATGGATACAAAAAAAGAATTATATCCTAATTTAACAGAGTATTCCCCATCAAAAGAATCTTTCCAGATGAGTTCATCCTTAAGATTTTGATTACTTATCCATGGATTAGAGAAAGTTGATTCTGTAAAAGATGAAATATCAGCCTGTATACTATCATTCTCCATTTTTATCTATTTCCATTTTATTTTGTTTCCATCCCTCTCAATGTACCCCTGGATTTTGTGCCCATACTTTGTAATTAAGTTGTCTTTAATGTGATCATAAGCAGAAATCCAGTTAGAATCAGTCCACTTATCAGTCCAGAATTTTATGTTTTGTCCATCTCCAAGCTTCCAGCTACACCCCTGATAGAGAATGTGTCTGCTGCGAAGAACATTGTTCTAAAAAATAGAATCACTCAGAAGAGACTGATCATATATGAAGGAAATATTGTTTTGGTTTGAAAGATATTTGATCTTAACCAACTCTATCCAAGGTCTGTGCTCTTTTATAAGCCTCCATCCTAATTTTGCAATAAGGGCAGTACTCATATGTTTGATATCTTTGATGTCTAACCCCCCAAGTCTCTTAGGTTTACATACCTGCTCCCAAGCCACAAGATGATATCTGAATTTTGTCCTCAGTAACGTGCCATAAAAAGTGCTTTTGAATCTTCTCAATACTGTTCATCACTGCTGCAGACATGCTGAACATTGACATGATGTAAATAGGCAAGTTTTGGAGCATGCTTTTAACCAAAAGGCACTTGCCTGCACTTGAAAGAACAGCTCCTTTCCAGCCAGCCAACTTTCTTTGAAATCTCTTAATAAGATCATTCCATACCTCCACAGAAATCTTGCCAGTACTTAAAGGTAAACCTAAGTAAGTAGCTGGTAGAGAATTAATAGTGCATCCTAGAATATTAGCAATCTTTCTTTGCCTTTCCAAAGGAGTATTGAAGAAATAAATAGAGATTTTGTCAAAATTAACTTTTTGTCATGAGGCTTCCTCATAAAATCTAAGGACAGTTTTGATAGCCTTTGCCTCAATGATAGAGGCCATCAGGAGAAGCAGAGTGTCATCAGAAAAATACTGGTGTGAGGAGATATGATTACCAGTAGTTGGAGGGAATCCTTTTATCATGCCAATGCCAATAGCTTTGGAAATAGATCTGCTTAAACTGTTAGCCATAATAATGAATAATAGAGGGGAAATTGGGTCGCCTTGCCGGATACCTCTATTGCTGGCAAAAAAACCCACAGGTTCCCCATTAACAACCACAAAGAATCTAGAGGTAGAGATACAAGAGTGAATTATTTTTCTGAATTTGAAACCAAACTTGGATAAGACCTCATCCATGAATCTCCAGGAGACTTTGTCAAAAGCTTTATTGCAATGTCCAGTTTGATGGCCATCCCCGCCTTTTTACTTTTATCCATAGAATGTATAGTTTCATGAACCATGATAATTCCATCTTGAATAATTCTTCCCTAGATGAATCCGCTCTGCTGTTGTGAAATGATCTCCATAAGAATAGGTTACATTCTAGTGGTGAGGATCTTTGTGAAAATCCTATATATAACATTAACCAAACTGATAGGACTGAAATCTTTGAAGTCCTTTGCATCCAACTTTTTCGGGGCAAGCAAAATGTGTGTATTATTTAGTTCTTTAATGATATTTCCCATTCTGTAAAACTCATTAACAACTTTCAAGAGATCTTCAGAGCATATTTCCCAATATCTTTGGTAAAAGTTAGCCGAAAAGCCATCTGGACCTAGAGCCTTATCCCCTTCTAAAGCAAAAACAACCTTTTTTTAATTCCTCAATGGTGACAGTTTTTGAAAGACTTTTAAATCTCTCAGCAGGTATCAGATTATTAGGAATGGAGTCTAAGAGGAAAGAGGCTGCTTGTTCATTATAGGAGTTATTCTCAGTGAGGAGGTTCTTGTAGAAATTAAGCGCCTCTGTTTTGATGTCCTCTGGGTCCTTAGTAATGTTTCCATTTCCTTTAGCAACCTCAGATATTCTGTTACAAGCTCTATGTTTGAGGGCTGTCAAATGAAAAAAAATTGTATTTCTATCTCTTGCTTTAAGCCAAGGGCTCTAGACTTCATTCTCCAAAAGGATTCTTCATGGCTTTTTATATTATGTAGATCCAAGAGGAGTTTTTTTTTCCCACTGATGATCCTCTAGAGACATAACTTTCATGGAAACATTTAGCTCAAGCTCTTCTAGCTGTTGCTTAAGTTATTTATTCTTTTCAAAAATGTTTCCAAAAACCTCTTTATTCCAAATTCTAATCTTTTGTTTAACATCTCTTCAACTTCTGTAGAAGCCTGAATTGGGCCGTCCCTGTGCCTTCCCAAAACCACCACTCTTTAATTCTGTCTAGGATATCTTCATGCTCGAACCACATTTTCCTCAAATTTGAAATTACCATGAAAAGGTTTTGTCCAATTGAAGAAATTTAGGACAATTGAATTATGATCAGAGCCCGTTCTGGGGAGAGAAGAAAGATGAAAATTCTGGTCCAGAATCTAATTTGCAGAAATAAGAGCTCTGTCAAGTTTAACCTGGATTAAGTTCTCCCCTAACCTTCTGTTGGACTAGGTAAATTGGTTTCCATGAAGCTCTATGTCCATAAGATTAAGAGTCGAAATGAAGCCAGCAAATTCTTCCATACCAAGGGAGAATTCAGAGCTTCCCCCAAATTTTTTTCTCGGATTCAAAGGAGTATTGAAGTCTCCCATAACCAACCAGTTCATGTTTTCAACATTGCTTCGGAACAAGGTTAACTCTTTCCATAGATTTCTTTTACCAGTAGCAGTATTGGGCGCGTAAATATTAGACAGAATCCAGCTATGATTATTTTCAAGACTTTTAAAAATAATAGCTAAATGGTTCTGGGTGGAGGAGAGTACCTTACCGTTAACAATCTTGGTATCCCAAAATATCGCTAAGCCTCCAGAAGCCCCTTGAGAATCAACAGCAGCAAAGGTAGCGTTCTCCCAGAAATATCTTTTGAAGTCTTCAACTACCTTACTTTTCATTTTAGTTTCCTAAATAAGAAGAATGTTGGGTTTGTTTGATATTTTAATTTCCTTTAGCATTCTTTGCTTAGGCCACCCATTGAGGCCTCTGACATTCCAAGAAATAACCTTCATTAAAAAAAAATTGGAGATGCATTTTCCGGATGGTTCAGAATTCTTTGTGTACCATATGCAATTTATTTTTCAGTCTCTTTTTCTCTTGCTTCTCTCTTTTATAGCCTGCCTTTTTCTATAAATGTGGACTCCAATATTTGCAGTTCCTTCTAGGGGTGCGGATCTTTTGAAATCCTATATATAACATTAACCAAACTGATAGGACTGAAATCTTTGAAGTCCTTTGCATCCAACTTTTTCGGGGCAAGCAAAATGTGTGTATTATTTAGTTCTTTAATGATATTTCCCATTCTGTAAAACTCATTAACAACTTTCAAGAGATCTTCAGAGCATATTTCCCAATATCTTTGGTAAAAGTTAGCCGAAAAGCCATCTGGACCTAGAGCCTTATCCCCTTCTAAAGCAAAAACAACCTTTTTTAATTCCTCAATGGTGACAGTTTTTGAAAGACTTTTAAATCTCTCAGCAGGGGTATTGGGATATCAGATTTATTAGAATGGAGTTAAGAGGAAAGAGGCTGCTTGTTCAGTATAGGAGTGATTTCAGTTGAGAGGTTCTGTAGAAAATTAAGCGCCTCGGTTTTGATGTCCGCTGGGTCCTTAGTAATGTTTCCCATTTCCTTTAGCAACCTCAGATATTCGTTACAAGCTCTATGTTTGAGGGCGTGTCAAGTGAAAAAAAATTGTATTTCTATCTCTTGTTTAAGACAGGGCTCAGACTTCATTCTCCCAAAAGAGTCTCATGGCTTTTTAGATTATGTAGATCCCAAGAGGAGTTTTTTTTTTCCTCTGATGATCTCTAGAGACATAACTTTCATGGACACATTTAGCTCAAGCTCTTCAGCTGTTGCTAGTATTGATCTTTCAAAAAAAGGTTTCCAAAACCTCTTTATTCCAAAATTCTAATGTTTGTTAACATTCTTTCAACTTCTGAGAAGCCTGAATTGGGCCGTCCCGGCCTCCCAAAAACACCACTCTTAATTCTGTCTAGGAATCTTCAAGGCTCGAACCACATTTTCTTCAAATTTTGAAATTACCAAGAAAAGGTTTTGTCCAATTAAGAAATTTAGGAACAATTGAATTATGATCCGAGCCCGGTCTGGGGAAGAGAGAAGAAAGATTGAAAATCTGGTCCAGAATCATACTTTGCAGAAATAAGAGTCTGTCAAGTTTAACCTGGATTAAGTTTCCCCTCCTAACCTTCTGTTTGGACTAGGTAAATTGGTTTCCATGAAGCTTATGTCATAAGATTAAGAAGCGGGGGGGGACAAAATGAAGCCAGCAAAATCTTCCATACCAAGGGAGAAGAATTCAGAGCTCACCAAATTTTTTTCTCGGATTCAAAGGAGTATAAGTCCCCATACCCAACCAGTTCATGTTTTCAATTGCCTTTCGGAACAAGGTTAACTCTTCCATAGATTTCTTCTACCAGTAGGCAGTATGGGGCGCGTAAATATTAGAAAAGAATCCAGATATGTTTATTTCAAAGACTTTTAAAAAATAATACTAATGGTTATGGGGTGAGAGAGTACCTTACCGTTAACAATATGGGTTATAACAAAATATCGCTAAGCTCCAGAACCCCTTGAGAAAAATCAACAGCAGCAAAGGTAGCGTTCCCAGAAATATCTGTGACGTCTTTACAACTACTTACTTTCATTTTAGTTTCACGACACAACCTAAGAAGAATGTGGGTTTGTTTGATATTTTCATTTCTTTAGCATTCTTTGCTTAGGCCACCCATGCACGGCTCCTGCCACACCCTTCCCAAGAAATAACCGTCATAAAAAAAAAAATTGAGATAGATGAATTTTCCGGATGGTTCAGACTATTTTGTGTACCATATGCAATTTATTATTTAAGTCTCTTTTCTCTGTGCTCTCTTGCGCCTGACTTTTCTATATTGTGACTCCAATATTGCAGTTCTTCTAGCAGTGGCCCTTGTGATCTTGAGGTGGAAGCTTCCCAATTCGAAGCTGCTTTTTTTTTCTCACTATAGAGTGATTCCAGACTTTCTCCAGACTTTTTAGACCTGCTTTTCTTTCTTTTCACTAAGATGAACCATCATTATCACATGTGATATATTTCCTGCTAAGGGGGGTAATTCCCCATCCTCTTTTCCTGTGGCAATATCAGTCTGGTTATCCATTTTAGGAGCCATCTCCTCCATATCAGTATCCTCTTTATCTTGGTTTAGATCTCATGCAATGGATTCTAGATCCTCTTGGACTTTTCTTGTCTCATTTTGAGCATTCTCCAGAGAGATGTTTCTATTAAACAGCTGTTGATGAGCGTGATTTTGCTATCTCTTCTTCCATATAGAGAAGAGAAATGATAACTTTTAATGTTCTTCATCCAACCTCCATGTCAATCTATCAGGATCTTGGTGTCAAAGTGTTTCAATGCCGATCCACTGACATCTCCTTGTGTTTTCTTCCTCTTTCGGACCCAGATCGATTTCATGTTGAAGTCTCAACCAGGTTATTAGGTATCCAAAAATAGTTCCATTACAACGTGAATCTTCGCCTTCTCTTCTTAAAATCTTTTTCCTTTTCTTTTAACTTGGATGCCTATGCAAATGTCTATTGATAGTAGCTGGACTCAGATAGCAGCTCTTTATCCTCCTTATCCATCTGTCTGTCTTTGAGCTTAGGAAATTTTTGTATAAAATTGGCATATAATGTTTCTAGATCCTTTTAATTATTGAATTTTTAGTATATAATGATTTATTAAACGGAGGATCATAGAGTGATATTGTAATAGAGTTAGAAATTTCAGGAAAAATGGTCTTTGGATTGCACTAAGAATGGCCATTTAATTAAGGGTTTCCTGTGTTAAAATAGTATTATGTCAAAAGAGTTGGGGTATTAGGCTATTGGATTAATATTGTAGATTTATGTGTTTTATTGATTAATGTAGCAATAAATAGAGATTTTATGATTCCATGAAGGTCTTGAATGTAGGAGTGAAAAGAGTTTTTCATAACAATGATTACTTACTCAGGAACCTTATGTATTTGTAAGTATGAGGTAAGGGTTTCTTAAGTAACTTGGTATATGACTTATCAGATTAATATTTAACCAATATTCTTGTATGTTATGAGAAATTGAGATTGCATCTATGCAATTCACCTTGTGGAAAGATAAATAGGGTAGAGGATCTTAAATATTAAGAAAAAATGGTGGGGTATCGGAATTGCAGGGATAGTTCCGAAGGAGTAAGGAATCTTGGAATTGATACGATAAGATAATACTTGAAGATACTTTTAGTAGGAATAATTTGAGCCATTAAAGGTAATTTACCCTTATAATAGTTTACAAATTCATATAATTCAAAATAATCCTAGAATGCTTGTTTGCTGGACTGTGCAAACCCTCATTCAGGGTTTAAGGTAGTAAAAAGATAAAGAACCTCAAAATCATTTATAAGTCTTGCTCATAAGTAAGGGACAATGATTTTTAGGTGATCCAAGAATTTTCATGAAGATATAAAAATATTAGAGGGTTTTGAAAGTTCTAGAGACAAAAACACGGTCAGAATATAGTCCATTTGTAGTATACCATGTTTGGAGGGCTAAAACGTGACAAAGAAACATATATATTTAATATTTGCCCTTATAATTTGATGAAACTTTGAGGAAAGAGACTTCTAGGGTTTATGAATGGGTGTGGAAAATTTTAGGAGGAAAATAATAATATAAGTGGGTGAAATATTTGAATCACAGTCCTAATTATCTTGTCTGGAGGGTTAGAGCATCAAGTTGAGAAGTGTGTGTTCCTAGATATGCACTTGATGAAATAGCCTAAGTAGAAGGTTAAAAGTGTACTGAAGAGTCTTTTCAAGTTATAATAAGTTTGAGTCAATATTGATAGGTCTAAAAGATAAAATACAATCCTAGTTGTGTAAGTATACCTTGTTTAAGGGTCTAAACCACAAGTTTGGATCAAATGAAAGAAATTCATCCATTTCCCTTGATAGGATTATTTTTATGAATGGAACAAGGTGTTAAAGATGAGTAAGGGGAAAATAAGAAGAGAAGTTAACTAAAAATCATGAGAACTCAATTTAGACCAAATGGAAATCTTTGAAGACCTAAAGAAAGTGAAGAGAGAGAAGGGTGAGTTGTAGGAGATGAGGAGTGAGAAGGCCTAAAGAAATTGATCAAAACCTAAAACTCAATATAGGGTGTGTATAAATGATTTTACATCTTCAAGGAACCTCATAATTTGTCTTAAAAGTGATTTTTTTCTCAGACAGGGATAGAGGAAAGAGAGAGTGAGATAATGGATTTGGGATAATTGATGTGAATAAGGTTACCCTGAAACTTTGTAAATAGAAAAAAGGGAAAAAAATGTATTCCAAAATTATTATTTTTTCCTCATAAAGTACCCGAGGCAAGAGTTAGAGTGGGAAAATTCAAAACCTAGGTTACAAGAAGCTTTAAGAAATCAAGAAAGAGTGGTGTAGAAAAGGTACTTATGAAGGGAGTTGGAGAAAAAACATTGCACACATATCAAGGAGGAAAAGGGTGATTAGAACTGTATTGGGATTTTTATGGGTATGCCTAGGTTGTCTCAACCATGAAATTACCAATAGTATTTTCTTAAGAAACCTAAGCAGGACAATTTAGAGAAAAGGGAAAAGAATTGAAGTAAGGGATTGTTTATAACAATTTGATAAATGAATAAGCATGTTATGAGATCTAGGAACATGGTAATTGTAGAGTCCAAGCTCAATTTGAGGTTTATGATCAATTTTGTCTTAAGAATGGAGGTGTTTTAGCCTAGATCAGTTAATATTTTGTTGATCTAAGAGATCAATTGTTGAATTTTGAGAACTCTAACCTCATTCATTGGTGTTTTTGATATTAGCTTTGCATCATGTGGTATTAAAGAGGGTATTTGATCAAGATTAAAAAAATTAGTTGTTGCTAATAACAAATTGAGTGAGAATTTGAATGAGCTTTAACAGGTTGAAAGAGAGGAGCTAAGCTAAGATAGAAAGGAAAGCGATTGAGAAAAGAATAAACCAAAGAGAAATGGATAAGATTTGATGAAAAAAATTGTGTTGTTGTTAAGAAAAAATAAGATGCAAGATGAGAGAGAAAGAAAGAAGAGAGAGGAAATAAAAATATTAAAAACAAGAAAAATGGATGAAACAAGAGTTGAAAGAGATGATAAAGGATGTAAATAAACTATAAGAGTTTTTGATAGCTAAGAGAATGATGGAAGAGTACAATGAAGCGAGATTTGTAATGAAAAAGAAGATGAAGTGGCCCATAGAGCTACTTGTGACAAGAAATAAGAAATTACAACTAAGGAAGTGATTAGGAAAGAGGAAAAGAAACTAAAACACATAAATAAAAATGCAATAAAGGAAGAGAAAGATGTCATCAAAGGAGTGATCTATGAAGAAATTGAGAAAATAGATGAAGAGGAAGTGATAACAAACTTCTTAGCTTTCCTAAGAGAAGATGAAGAGGAATATTGTTGGGAAAATGAAGATGAAGAAGAATATTTTAATGTTTGTAAAAAATTTAAGGATGAAGATCAGTTGTTTGAAAAGGAAAATGAGGATAAAATTTAAGGAAGCGTAGTTTTTGAGGAATATTTTAAGATGGAGCAGCTAGTGGAGGAGAAAAATGAAGTGCTACAGACTCAAAGGTCTTCAAATTTTATATCTAATGTTTGGTTTGACTGTGAATGTGTAGGTATACTTGATAAAGAATTGAAATTAATTAAGGAAGAATCTCTTAAGAGGGCTCAAAAGATGAAGATGGAGAAGAATAGTGTCAATAAAGAAAGGAGAAGCAAGAAGAAGATAAAATAAGAAGATGGAAGAAAAAACAAACAAGAAGATGAAGAAGACTTAAATGAGAGAAAGAAGAAATAAAGAAGATAATACAACTGGAATAAGAATAAGAAGAATAAGAAAAAATCTTTTTGTTCGAACTAAACTTATTCCACCTTGGAAGTAAGATTCATGACCACTAGTTGTAAAGAGGAATAAAACAAGGTTATTGGGGTGATATAAATGCTAGGAAGTCATTTAAGTTGTCTTAGGTTTCTTCAGTGTCTTTTGAGTCCATGTGTATCTTCCTTGTAATGTAATTTCAAAATGTATGTCTTCCCTCCAAAATTTGTATTTAAAAGTGTGAATTCCTAAGGTAAGTATGAAAAGGTTGAATATAAAGGAGAGGGATTATTAATGTTTGTAAAGGTTATTTGATACCTCTAGGGGGTGCAAAATGATGAAAGAAATCATTGTGGGTATGCAAGAACAAAACAAACAATTCTATTTTGATGAATTGTGTCCATATCCTTTCAACATGGAAATTTTATGCATACCCTTCCCACACTCCTTTAAGACGCAAAAATTCAAAAAATACAAGGGAAAAACTGATCTGAGACAACATATCAAATAATTTTCCATAGCATGTCATGAAGTGGCATATAACAATAGCTTTCTCTTGTGCCTTTTTCCTAAAATTATAGGAGGACAAGCTTTGTATTGGTTCTAACACCTTCCAAAGGGATCTATCACCACCTTCACAGACTTCTCAGAGAATTTTGTCAAACATTTTTATTTCAATCTCACTCGTAATAATCACCATACTAGAAATTCTCATGATGAATCTTGGTACGTTCACGTCAATCATAATGTCACTAATACTTGTATGGTTGCAAATAATAATTTCTACTTTAGTTATATAAATGTGTTATAAAACTACAGTGTCCATTAAAAAATTACTCGCGTCAGTAGTATTTGTTCCATAAATTGCGAGATAGTAAAATTTACCCTAATGAACTTCCCACAGTACCCTATATGGCCCATTAATGTGTGTACTTATAAAGTATTTGTAGGAGGTTTGAGGCCAATTATTATTAGGACTTTTTCTTGGTGTAATAGAATCCCATATTTACAAAAAAAACAATTCCCAACAATAATCCAAAAGTGATGCAGGAGCATCAGTTCTAAAGATGAATAAAAAAGGTTTTTCGGGTGATATAGATGCTAGGAAGTCATTTAAGTTGTCTTAGGTTGTTTCAATGTCTTTTGAGTCCATATGGATCTTCCTTGTAATGTAATTTCAAAATTGTATATTTTCCCTCCAAAAGTTGTATTTAAAACTTTGAATTCCTAAGGTAAGTACAAAAAGGTTAAATGCAAAGGAAAGCTATTATTAATGTTTATAAAGGTTATTTGGAACCTATAGGGGGTGTAAAATGTGTTCTAACCTAAACCTTAGGTTATTTTGACCGTGTGTCATCTTGCACCATGATTAGTGAATCATGTAACTACTTTCACATTAGATAAGAGAGGGAATTTGAAGAATGAAGTGAATTAAGAGTTTTGGAGAGGAAGTTAAAGAGGGTGTGGAATGTGTGAAGGATCCATAGAGAGGCTCATCAGGTCTGAGAATTGAAGAAATGAATCACACCAAACCTCTTGTGTAAATAAAATGTTGAGATTGTACATATGTTTTTGTATAAACTTTGAATATGATGTTTCTAGATCCTTTTAATTATTTAATTTTGCTTGTATAATTATTTTTATTACATAGGATAGAGAGTGAGATTGTAACAGAGTTAGAAAGTTAAGGAAATGTCTTTGATTGCACTAAGAATGCCATTTAATTAAGGAGTTTATTGTGTGAAATTAGTATTATGTAAAAAGAGTTGGTGTATTGGATAATATTTGTATGATTTATGTGTTGTATTGAGTGATGTAACAAGAAAAATAGCTTGCATGAGTCCATGAAAGTCTTGAATGCAAGAGTGGAAATATTATTTCATAACAATGATGGCTTACTTAAGAAAATTGTGTATTTAGAAGTATGAGGTAAGGGTTTCCTTAGTAACTTGGTATATGACTTGTCACATCAATATTTAACCAATATTATTGTATTGTTATGATAAATCAAGGTTTCATCTATGCAATCCACCTCATGGAAAGATAAATAAGGAAGAGGATCTTAAATATTAAGAAGATTGTGTGTCTTAGGCTTACAGGGATAGCTCTTGAAGAGTAAAGGAATCTTGGAATTGATAAGGTAAGATAAGACTTGAAGATACTCTTATTAGGAAGAAGTTGAGTCATTTAAGGTACTTGACCCTTAGAACAGTTTATAAATTCAAATAATTTGAAATAATCTTAGAATGTTTGTTTGATGGACTATGTAAACTCTCGTTCAGAGTTTAAGGGAGTAAAAAGATACAAAACCTCAAAAATAATTTACGAGTCTTGCTTAGACAGAAGGGGAAATGAGTTTTAGGTGATCCAAGCATTTTCATGAATAATTCAAAAGATTATATAGGTTTTAAAGTTCTAGAGACAAAACACAATCAAAATATAGTCTATTTGTAGTATACCCTGTTTGGAGGGCTAAAACGTGCAAAAGAAAGGTATATGTTTAATTATTGCCATTATAACTTGATGAAAATTTTAGGAAAGAGACTCCTAGGGTTCATGAAGGAGTGTGGATTATTTTAGGAGGAAAATAATATTTTAAGTGGGTGAAATATTTGAAACACAATCCTAATTATCTTGTTTGGAGGGTTAGAGCATCAAGTTGAGCAGTGTGTGTTCCTAGACATTCACTTGATTAAGTCACCTAAAATTTGGTACCTAGAAGGTTATAAGCATACCCAAGAGTCCTGTGAAGTTATAATAAGTTTGAGTCAATATTGATAGGTCTAAAATAAAAAAATATAGTCCTAGATGTGTATGCATACCTTGTTTAGGGGCTTAAAACACAAGTTTGGATCAAATGAAAGAAATTCATCCATTTACCTTAATAGGATTAGTGTTGTGAATGGAACAAGGTGTTAAAGATGAGTGAGGGCCAAATAAGAAGATAAATTAACCTAAAAATAATGAGAACTTGGTTTAGACCAAATGGTAAGCTTTGAAGACCTAAAGAAAGTGAAGAGAGAGAAGGGTGAGTAGTAGGAGATGAAGAGTGAGAAGGCCTAAAGAAATTGGTGAAAACATAAAACTCAATAAAGGGTGTCTATAAATGATTTTAAATCTTCAAGGAACCTCATAATTTGTATTAAAAGTGAGAATTTGTTCTTAGACAAGGCTAGAGGAATGATGACCTAATAGAGAGAGTGAGACAACGGATTTGGGAGAATTGTTGTGAATAAGGTTACCTTAAAAAATTTGTAAACAGAAAGAAGGGAAAAACGGGTATTCAAAAATGATTATTGTTTTCTCATAAAGTACCTGAGTCAAGAGTTAGTGTGCAAAACTTCAAAACTTAGGGCTAGAAGAATCTTTAAGAAAAAAAGAAATAGCGGTGTAGAAAAGGTACTTAGGAAGGGATTTACATAACAAAAGTCTGCACACATATCAAGGAGACAAAAGAGTGCTTGGAAATGTATTGGGATTATTCTTGGTATGCCTAGGTTGTCTCAACCATGAAATTACCAGTAGCATTTTATTAAAAAGACTAGGAAGGGAAGTTTAGAGAAAATTGAAGAGAATTTAAGTAAGGGATTGTATGTAATAATTTGATGAATGAATAAACATGGTATGAGCTCTAGAAACATGGTAAGTGTAGAGTGCAAGCTGAATTTGAGGTTTATGATCAAGTTTGGCTTAAGAAAGGAGGTGTTTTAGCCTAGATAAGTGAATATTTTTCTGATGTAAGAGGTTAGTTGTTGGGTTTTGAGTACTCTAACCTTATTCATTGGTGTTTTTGATAATAGATTTGCATCAAAAAGGTAGGAAAAAATGTTTATTTAAATTCAAAGCAATGCATAAAGCTCTACATTTTTCTAGCATTAGGCACACATTCAAGATATGTTTTTTGAATAGGGAAAAGATAGCCCAATCATCGAGATATAATTCTAGAAAATTATGGATAAATTCTGTAAACGTGGTTACACTAGTCGAGAAAAAACTACAAGTGCATTCTTTAGCCCGAAAGGCATGACTCTATAAGCAAAACATCCCCATTTAGTAGAATTTTTTATTTATTTATATTCTTGTGCAGTATTAATTTGATGATAACCATTGAATCCATCTATAAATGAATACAATTCATGCCCTATAACTATTTCCAAAATCTCATCTATAAATGGCATAGGAAACATATCATTTATGCATGCATCATCAAACACTCTATAATCTCTGCAAATACATATCTCCCCCATTTTATTTGGTTGAGTCACTACTGGGCTTTCCCAAATAAAATTCTCTATAAGATAAATAAGTATAACTTCTATCATCCTTTAAATATCTTCTTTCACCTTAGCTTTCATGTTGGGATTTAGCCTATATGGATTCTTCTTAATACAATTTCCTTCAATTCAATGTGCAATTCCCCTATAGAAGGTTCAAAACCTTTAATTTCACCAAAAATAATGGGAAATACATCCTCACAATCTCTTAATAATCGTAGGATCTCTAACATATCTTTTTACATCTAGTAATCCCCTATGGTTTCCAATTTAACGGTACCCATGGGTCTAATGTATTCTATTCATTTATGCACTAGTTCATTATACACATTCTCTTTTCCCATATCTATGGTATCCTTGAGCATCCTTGACCCTTATTTATCTTATTACGGAATTGAACATCTTCTTCCTTTTGCACCATATCCTTCTCTAAAAGTGGCACAATGTACTTTGGCTCAAACATTTCTTTCAACTTTATGTCTTTCTCACTATATGAACTCGTATCTTCAACTTTATTGTCTCCTACTCTCTGACACAATTTTACTTCTTTCCATTTTCCTGCACATCTAGTACTAGGTTATTTTCTTCATTCAATGTTTCTGGATCCCTTAATTATATTCCCCCTTAATTATATAACATGTCATAACATAGATTTTTTTATTTTCTACAATGTTGCATGAACCATGAGATTCCATATTTGAAAGTGAAGGTTTGTATGAAGACTTCTTAGACTAGACTCCAACCGTGTGTTTCCTTTCTTCATAATTGGTTCCTATACCATGGCTTAGGATGTGGAGTGAGAATCTCAGGGGAGGTATGAACCCACCATTTTAGTTTAATTTGTTTCTCTCTCCACAAATTAATATATACTTGAATGTGTATCTCTAAACACTGACTTGCATAGAACCTTGGCCATACCTTTGCTAACCTAAATGGCAGTGAAAACCTTGCACACATCCTCCATAATACTTCCATCCATGCCAAAATTTGGTATATGTGCCCCACCCACCATATTATTTCTACTTCTTTAGTATGTAATATAATGCACCTAATCTCATATCTTCTTGTGGCACGCTATTGAAATTTAATTAGGGAAGTATCCAAATTAGATGTACCAAAATGATGTGGGATTTTTCTTTCTTACACACACCATTTTTTATGGGATTATTTCATGTTATATCCATATCTAATGATTTAAAACTACATCTAAATCCACAGTGATGGATGAATCCACCTCTCATGGAATACACATTTCCCTATTAGAATCAATATAATCTTGATGCATGTGTTCAAATTCATACACCCTTCCTACTTTTAAATTAGTGGGAGATATGATTCTAAATTACATATCTTCTTATAGGACTGGGTTCTTTGATTATGTAGTGTGATGAATCTCTAAAGTATTACATGAAGGTTGCAAAAATATATTGTGCTCCATTCTTATTTATGTTTCTCCTGAGCTTAGGAATCCTCTAGCTTGATGATCCACTTTAAACCAACTTCCAGTATCCGTAGACACTAGAAAACACACCTTGCATATAAGGTATCGTATTCAAAAATACTAAAAACATCACAAATACACAATAATCCCAAAAAATTAAATAATCCCACAAAAGTAGCTAAAAATATAAAACCCTATAAAATGATGATAAAAGACACCTCATCACTAATTTACTAACCCTCACTCACTCACATTTAATTATATCCATCCTACCTACCCATATGTATGCCCAATGCACTATGGACCCTTATCATCTCACACACATATGCACATTGCACCCATATGTGTCACAAACCCCTATGCACTCAAAAACTATAAAACACCAATTGCCTCCATCATTTCCTCCTCTGATCTCCTTGACTCTTTGTGCACTTGATCCCATACTTGAGTTTTTTACTTCTTTGCTCACATATTTAAGTTTTTTAAGTTTTAGAGAGGTGAAGGAGGATAACAAAGGATGGGTGTAACTTGTTGCATCACTATTTTAGCAATATTTCAACATAGGTGTCAGTTGCAACTATGATTAGATTGCAATCTTCATGTGATTTTAAGAAAATCACAGCTATGATTGGCATGCAAATGATTCAGATATACTATTTTAGTTTCATGCATTGTTTTTTCATTTTAATTCAATAAAATTTATTGTATCTCTTTAAATAGTTAAGGATCTGACCAAGGAAAGTCCCCTGAACACCAAAAACAACTAACATTTCTCGAAGTGTGTTTGTGTGCAGGTTTTAATTCAGATCAGGAAGTTTAGCCACTTTATTCATTGAAAGAACCCATAATTGTCCTTCTCTTTTCAATGGTAGCGTAAGCCCATTTATTTAGTAGAATTGATTTAGATATTTTATATCAACTAACACATCTTGCAGGTGATCGAAATCTAGGCATACATTTTGGCGACCACTGTGGGACCATTTTGGCTGTGGGTAAATTGATTTGTTTTATGAATCTAATAGTGTCTTCTTTAGGGTTTTATTAGTCCTTTTAGTTTGTTTTTTTTTCCATTACGTTTCTATTATCGATCTAACACTTGGTTTTTCATATATGCTAAAAATAAAAAATAAAACCTGGTCATAGGACAGTCACACGCCCGGCTAGGTTGTAATTTTTCTGCCAAAAAATCTAACAATCTAGTTGTAAGATAATCACAAATGTGACTGTTCTGTAATTTTTTTTCTGTAAAATTTTTAAAAAATACTTGTTTCTTCTTAAGAATAAAAATTAGGAATGAATAAACATTCAATACAAGTTTAGATATAGGTAAACACCCATCCACATAAATGTGGGAAGTACTAAGGCATAATCCCTAAAAATCATTTTGAGGAGTACCACAGGAACCTCGAAGTAGATGGCACATTGAGAGGACCCACCAGTGAAAAGGTTCAACAACCCAACTTGATTGACTAGTTCCAACCATGAGGTAGACCCAATGTTTTCTGTGGTAATGACCCCATCTTGATTGATCAAGGGGTAAAGCCCATGACTATAATTTTTTTATTGAACGATACTCATTCAGATAAAATTAGTAGCTAAAGAGAGATCTTTACATAGATATCCAAACTAACTGGGCCCATATTTAACCTGAAAAAAAATTGCTATCTCGATCAAAACACCTCATCTTAATTTCCATAGTATCTAAGTCACATATGTGATTGTTTCTGTTCTTAAAAATATTCTCTCACACTTCCATATTCATTTCTAACTATCGTTTTGAGTCTTGATTTTTCCTAGCCTCAGTCACAAGCATGATTACCTTGCAATTTTTCAACCCCAAATTTTCCCAAAGCAAGTCACAGGTGCAATTGCCTTGCAATTTTCCATCAATCACTTTTCCTACATTTTGAAATTTTACAAAATTTTCCCAAATCCGTTCATAGGCACGACTGCCCTATGTTTTTTTGGTTAGATCATTTTCCCATTTTCTTCCATTCTAGTCAGCCTACTCATTCATATTTCACAATCCAATCCTCCTCTCAGTCGTAGGCATAACTAGTCCCCTCCACACATACTAAAACCCTCACATTCTCCACCCCCTGCATGTGATTTTCCTTATGCATTCCCTGGTCCATCCACATCCCTTTCTTTTTTTCTATACAATTCATTTTTTCTCATCACTTCACCTTGGTTATAGGTGAAACCAACCTACAACCCCTTGCGACCACCTTGCAACGCCTTTACAACCACCCTTTAACCACCTTGTAACCACCCTACAACCACCTTGTAACCACCTTAAAACCACCCTAAAACCATCGTGAAACCACCCTACACCACCTTACAAGCATTGTACAACCACCTTATAACCATCTTGTAACCACCTTGTAACCCCCTTGTAATAACCCTATAACCAACTTGCAGCCACCCTACAAGAACCTTGCAACCACCCTACAACCATCTTGAAACCAACCTACAACCACCTTGTAACAACCTTGCAACCACCTTGTAACCACTCTACAACCACCTTGAAACCATGTTGAAACCACCCTAAAATAACCTTGAAACCACCTTGTAACCACCCTAAAATCACCTTGTAATGACATTGCAACCACCCTACACCCTTGACCACCACCTTACCATCTGACATTCATTTACGCAAACATGATCCATCAACACCTAATTGAATGCATTGTTAGAAATAAGTCCCAAAACTTGGGGGGAACTTCCACATGCACTAAATTATCACACATTTTTTAATGAGCCTATCCACCCCATGGTACCATGCCTCCCTTATCCACAGTATTTCAAATGTATAATATTTGACAAATTCAATATCACCAAGAATCCCTAACATCACTTGCATATATTCCACTACACATTCCACCTTATTCAACATGACAACACACTCCTCTTATGCACCTTCCCACTTTCACTCACTAGCCAAAAATTTGATTGGTATTTCCACCTCACAAAACATAACATTTACATATTCACACATCTTGTTGATACATTAATATCCCACTTCTTCATTCATATTGCACACAAAGCAACATTAATTGACCTTCACATGCTTCGTCAATCCTATAACGAGTCTATTGTTGGATTTTTTTCATGTTGGCGTGCACTTGATAACCTCATCTTTTTTGCACTCACACAATCCGCACTCTTTGAATTTTTTTCAAAAATTCATGTCTCTCACATCTCCCACCACTTACAAATTCATCCACTATGCACATTTGACAAGGCCATGCACATGACACAACTCCTTGAGAATTTCCATCGTGGGTGTCCTACTACCTTGCCAAAAATTTTTGGTGTCTCATCCACCTATTCAACCATCACACTTTCATTTTCTCAATGTCATCCAACCAGATCCTCCTTCCATTTCATCAACTTCTACACCCACATCTTTGTATTCGTCACACTCTACTTGAGCTCATCACTTTTTCCAACCCCCTTCGCAAATTCCACTCCTCTGACTGATTCACTTTCTTCTATTATCCACAAGTTTTTTGATGCCAATATCATCACTCTACCTCCCATACCACCCCCACCATTGTGGTATTCCTCTCAAGTAACATGTTCCCATCATCATATTGACAGTCATTCCACTAACTAATGTCCCCAACTTCACAATATCATTCAAGACCTTCTAGACAAGGGGGACATTGTTGTTCGAAACCTCCATCTCCTCCTGACTCCACGTACTAACACCAATCCAATCACTTCCCACACTACTACTATTCCCACTTCTTCTCCATGTGTCATGTTTCCATCATCTGAATCCACTCATCTCTCACTATCTCCCAATCACCATGTGTACCTAGTGTCTCATCATCTAAATCAAACACTTCCCAATTCACATCATCACATACTTCCACCTTAGACTCCACACAATCATGCTCCCCTATTATCTCATCATCTACATCATCCCCTTCTTTATCTCCACCATCATGTGCTTCCACTTTAGACGAGGTCTCATCCTCATCCTTTTCCGGAGTCCTCCACATTGTTACCACATCTATTTAGATTTCCACCATCTATATCATCATGTGATTCTATCTTAACCACATCCTCTAATTCATCACTTGACTTTGATCAAATACACCCCACTTCGCATACAACCAATTACATCACACCTCCATTACACTCTTTATCACATCTCAATTCAATCATCACTTCATCTATTTCAGATCCCTCTTCATGCATAATCTTATTGCCTTCATCATCACTCATTCAGGCACCCTTCTTGCTACATGTACCACCATTGCATCCTATACCATATATTGTGTTCATTCACACTTCTCCTTACATCTATTCATCATGCCCATTTGTATCCTACTTATTCTTACATCTCTTCCTCACAAGTCACCTACACTTTCTCTCATTTCTTCACCTCTTTTTATTCTTCCACATGCACCTTCTTTCACATCACCACTCATTTCAAGAACCCTTATTATTACAGCTCCTCCTTCATTCACATCATCTATCATGACCACACAACCATTTTTTCTTACACATTTTCCTCACAAGTACTCCTCCACATCTAATTACACTTTCCACATCATTTTTATTTTCTTCCACATTATCATTTGTTTGACATCCACTCTTACATACCCCTTCCTATTCCACGTTATCATCCTCTCATAACACCCCATCATCAATGAACACACCCTTGGATCTCTCATGCTTCCT
The DNA here is from genome assembly GCA_019776745.2 of Taxus chinensis. Lineage (NCBI taxonomy): Eukaryota > Viridiplantae > Streptophyta > Pinopsida > Cupressales > Taxaceae > Taxus > Taxus chinensis. The sequence continues at coordinate 683,892,024 of CM034152.1, forward strand.
TCATAAATCAATATGTTCTCCATTCCTCATTCCACTTAACATCATCACTAGCACCATGATTCATATCAATTTATCTTCTACCATTGATCTATTTTCATGTCCTCATCCTCTCAAAATTATCACACATTCATCGCACTTGACACATTTCTTATTTGATTCATCCTCACACTCACGTCCTCCACACACCACCATCATATGGATTCTATTTTTCATCATTGCTTCACTCATCATCCACATCCTCCAATCCAATCCAATTATCTACCTCATTTATCATTTACTCCTTTACATCATCATGTCTCTTATCTTTTGGTCCCTACATGGAATGGGGGACTCTCATTTATTCTTCACTACCGCATTCTATGCACTCCATACATTCCACTTCTCTTCATTTGTTCTGGATTTGAAACACATCCTGATTCTCCACACATCCTACACTATCATCATTGACATAAACACAAACACACAAAATCCAAAAACAACTAAACATATTTCAAAATCCTATAAAACATACATATATATCCCCAAAATTGCAATAAACAATGCTTGTCTCATGGATATTCTTCCACATTATTTTCTCCATTCATTCATACGTCATTCCAATTCTTGGTTCACTAATACATACTTCACTTACATTTTGTTCACATTACCATGTCTTGGTTTGTTTCACAAACTTTTGATGAACTCTTGATTATCTTGTTGTCACATTTTGTGAGCCAATAGTCTCTACTACAGTTTCTTGAACTTGGTCTCTCCTTACTTGGTGAATTAAGAATGACTGTCCTCTTAGAGATCCACATACTCTTACACACTTAAAAATTTGTCTTGAAGGCCCTATGGTATTATTTGTTGATACTTGCCAATGTCATCTCCATAATCACTTCCACTCCCTCCATCAAGCCACTAGTGGTTCTAAACCTCTTGGAAAAAATGAGAGTTAAATATCATGTCAAATAAAAATTAAAAAATCAAAAAAAAATTCAAAAAAAAAAAGAAAAAAAAAAAGAACAATATCAATCGTCTCTCTCTCAGGGGTCTTTCCAGTATCTCTACCAGGGCTATGGACATCTGATTGAAAGTAGAGAAATGTTGCGACTAGAATCAAATATATCTATGTTGGGGCTATAGAATGCCTGGTTGGCAACAGTGGAGCAATGCACGGACTTACAATTTCCTTCCATTCCATCTATCACCAATCACTATGTTTCAATCACAACTACACATTGGCTCATGTTTTCACTCATTTTCTTATAGGTCTTCACTTCAAGTACCAATTAAGTTTCATGTGCACACACATAGGATCTCAATGAGACACAAGGCTAGTATGTCACCTTTGATGTTTAGACCTTATTCAAGCTCTTGTTTTAGCTCACTTTTTATCTCATGACTCATGCCTTCCAGCTCATCATGTGTTCACCAATACTCTTGTTGCAAACCATGTGTCATATCACCTAAACACCTCTTTTCACTCCATTATTGAAACCACGTCACTTTCATACTTACATTCCACCTCATTTGGAATGGTCATCCATAGGCATTTTCACTTCCTTCTATATAACTTTTGCTACATAACCACCACTTTTCATGTCATTTACCTTGCAATCATTTCTCATCACTTTAGGTTGGGGAAACACTTCTCTCATGCTTTCTAACTTGCATCCATATTGTAGATATATACTATGATTCACATTTTCACCTACACATGGTTAGGGAAATAATGTCCTTGATTTCACTCATCATGCCTTCACCAAGGTTCATTTTCTATCATTTTCAATTGCCACTTTTCATCCCACGTTATGTTGGGGAAACCTATGGCTCCAAAAACTATCACTTGAGGGGGGATATCACATCAAATCCTTCTCATCAATCTTATGACACCCAATCATCAAAACACCTTATTCAATTGACTCAATAGTCTCTACCTTGTGAAATCAACCTATCAATCCCTTCACAGACTCTCAGGTTGAAGTGGCCCATCGATCACATTTCCAGGTTCTTGTCTATCTAGTCAACCATCTAATCCCATAACTGCAAAACCATTGTCATAGGGTTAGAAGAAACCCATCTCGTCTTCATTTTTATTTTTTATGCCATATCATCCTACATGTTGCAACACATAACCTAAAAAGGGGAAAAATATAGACACTAGAAAACACACCTTACGCATAAGGTCTCCTATTCAAAAATACCAAAAAATCATAATCCTAACACAATAATCCCAAATAATCCCAAAAAATCAAATAAAAAATATAAAACCCCACAAAATCGTGATAAAAGACACCTCATCACTCATTTACTAACCCTCACCCACTCACATTTAATTATGTTCATCCCACCTACCCATTTGCATGCCCAATGCACTATGGACCCTTATCATCTCACACACCTATGCACATTGCACCCATATGTGTCACAATCTTCTATGCACTCAAAAAATATAAAACACCACTCACCCCATCATTCCACTCCTCTTGGATACCCCTTGACTCTTTGTGCACTTGAGCCCATACTTGAGTTTTTACTTCTTTTCTTGTATATTTTGGTATTGCATGTTTTGGAGAGGTAAAGTGGATCACAAAGGATAGGTGTAACTTGTTGACATCAATGTTTTAGTAATATTTCAACAGGTGTGTCAGTCACAATTGCTGATTGGCTTACAATCTTTGTGTGATTTTTAGCAAATCACACTCATGACTGGTTACGACTGAGTTAGGTATACTATTCCATTTTTATGTATTGTTTTGTCAATTTTAATTAATAAAATATCTTTTATCTCCTTAAATGGTTAGGGATCTAACCAAGGCAGGTCCCCTAACCACCAAAAACTAATAACATTTCTCCAAGTGTGTTTGTGTAGGTTATAGATTTAGATCAAGAATTTTTACCCACTTTATTCATTGAAAGAACCCATGATTGTCCTTATCTTTTCAATGGCAATGTAAGCCCATTTATTTAGTAGCATTGATTTGGATATTTTATATCGACTAACACAAATGACTTAAAAATTCACAAATAATCCAAGATATCCTACTTTTATTTCCACATCCTCCAACTTCCCAATTGGATCCACTCTCCCATATTCAACTAGACTCAAATTCACCATCCTATATGTCAATCTAGGTACACCAATTGCTTCCCATATGGATCTAGGCATCATGTTTATAGTTATCCCAAAATCAAATTCTATATATTTGATCACATAGCCTCACATAAAGATATTTAAGCACATATATAGATCCCATAGTTTCTTAGTTTTCATATAATAGATTGGTTTGTTAGATTAGGCATCCCCACTTAGTACATTTACTAAAATATATTTTAGAAAGTTAGGTATATTATGGGAAATATATATTCATTGTACAATAAATTTACTATGCTAAGGAGATCAGTGAGTGTAGCTACCAATCCTTATTACTTTATAATTTTCACTACCCTCTCATATACCTGTGATTTCACCTTTATAGGGTTTTGGTTTCACGTATTCATGATCTAAATAAATTTCATCAATATTTTTGCCTCTTCTAGCAACTCCTTTTCTTTTCTTAGGTATGGGTATTTATCCCTATGCGTACACCATAATTAGGACTCAAAATGTATCTTCATAGGTCACAAGCCTTATTGTTGTATATGTAGTCTGGTGATGGCTTGGAGACTTTCATTTTCTCGAGGCACCTTATTGACCATCTTGGCATTATAAAAATTATTATCCTTACATTTTTTTCCCTAATGTGGGATAATATTTTGTGTGATGTTGCATAAACACTCTATAATATCCACAATACATTTCCCATGTTGGATTAGATGGTAAATTTTGTGCAATGTCATTTGGATCTACACAAAGGTAGCAAACCACTTACTATCTTTAGGGTTGAGACCTTGGTATCCTTTTTTGGTAACAACCCTGGTAGTCCCCTTGTTGCACATTATATGACCCTTACAGAGTATTATAGCCCTAATTTTGATTTGAATATCCCTATTATGATCCTTGAGGTTGGGGAGAATTTAATTGTGGTTGATTATATGGAGAATAAGGTGCCCAACCCATCATATTTTAAAGAGAATTTGGATCCAAACTTGGACTCTACTGTGGAGATGGTGGATTCTAGTGCACACTGTGATGAGGAGATAGAGGATCTCAGTTTCTTGTAGGAGCCATTTGTAATTGCGGTGCAAAGATTTATGTATTGGTTTAATTATATTTATATTATGAATATATTTCTAGTTATTTCCTCCTTTAGGTCCATTAATTCTTTACATGTATTTATATTCATGCATGGTTGATTTACAAAAACTACATATTACATTATGTGGTTGAAATATACAATGGTACATCAAATAAAATTTTCTTTTCGGATGACACCATAGTCTTTAAATTTCATAATATTCTTCTCTCCCATCCATAGGAAAAATTAGCTTATTCATTTCGGATCCTTTACATTAATTTTTGTGGGGCCCCTCATCTCCACATCCTACAGACCAGATGCTCAATCTTGGCTTCTTCCCATCCTGTAATTGTTCTAATACCCGCATCATAACATCCAACTTATCTTTAATATTTTGGTTGACACCTGCACTATCCCCATAATCCTCAAATTTTTCTACCCTTGTTATATCCTCAATTGTTTATGCCTTTGTGGAAAAATTGGTCTACACTATAGCAAACCAAATCTAGTTATGTAACCCTTCCAAAAACCAATCTTATTTACTTTCATAATCAAAATTAAAATTTATCTTGTTCATAACATCAGATAACTAGAGGTCATATTCCAACACAAATTCTCCTTAGAGCTTCTTCTCAATCTACTTAAAATATCGAATAAGTCAAATCCACACACTTTCCCATTTTAAATTTTGAAATTAGCACATTCTGAACATCTACTAAGAAAACTATGCTCAAATCATAGTATATACAAATTCCAAAGCTCTGAATTGACTAGATTTTACAACTTTTTACTTCTTTGTATTGTTTTTTATGACCCCCTTTACGCCTCATCTCATATCACATGTTAGAGATAAATTCTTTGGGTTAGTGAACCCGTCATACAAATGAAAATTTTCATAGAATTCAGTATCAAGTGCCATATTCCCTCCTACAATTGGTTTCCTTCCTCGTTGAGATGAAACACTACCAATATTTAGAATGATATACATAGGAGGTTGGTTAGTGCTTGCACACATACTCTTACTTGTGTAATGGAATGTAAACTTCATAGTTTTGGATTTTGAAGATCTGATACTAGATTACATAGATTTAAAAAATATTACTAGATATTTTGGGATCACTAAGCTATCATTGTTACAATCTATACTTATCCTTTCATATTGTGCAGAACCAAAACCATGACCTTTTCTAGTACCAATTTTTTTTACCAAGAAGTGTAGTTGCTTAACACACTTTCCTCATAGTCCACAAGGAAACCATTTTCAATATAATTGAAAGAGCAAAAATTTTGTACTAAAAATTAAGTTACATACCCATCAATTATAGTCCATAACCAATAATCTATATTTGGTTCGTTTAGTATCTACATTGCGTAGTTTTTCTATCTAGATAACCATGCAACTAGTTGCTACAGAAGATTACATTAAAAAATATCATGGATATATCCATATATGTTTTCTATTTTAATCCTTTTCGTAAGAATCCCCATCATAGGCTCTTCATATTTTCCAAAATGATTCATATTCTCATCTAGTCATCTTGCCACATCTCGTAATCCTAGTAGCCATCTAGCCATTTTTTAGACCCCAAAAATGGAACCATTGTTAGAAATTGTCCCTAAAATATCTCATCAAGACATGTTATAGTCGTAGTCTAGGGAATTTATAGATTTAATCCATTTACAACACTTTAAACAATACATGGTAAAGCTAAAATAATACAACATATAGAGTGTACAATAGCTTCATATCAGTAAATTACAAAATGAAACATAAAGATAGGGAGAGAGATGTAGAAGTCATATAAACTATAAGGATATTATTGTAAGAGACAAGAAACTATCAACTATATTTACATCCTAAATCAAGAACACCAATCAACCTTTTATGTAATATGCCTACTATATTTATACATTTCAAGGTGATTGTTGGTCTTCCATTCCCATTATAATCCTTTTTGGCTAAATGATCTCTTTGCATTCTCTTCTTAGGTTAGATAGGATCTACATATCTACTATTTTATATTATTAATACTTTACACACATTGAATTTTGCACTATAATTCTTTTTATAGAAAATGCATCAAGTTGGCATTTTGGCCGCAATACCCTTCCAATAGGTAACTGTTAGTGCAAATCAGCAGCACCCCCTAAATGACCTTTAGATCTGCAAGTGAGAATTGGGTCATTTAGTGTGATTGCACAACATGGAATCCCTTCCCCAAGTTTAGGACTTTAAAAGATGGAGAAAAAATCTCCAGATTGAAGGTTGGTTCCTCTACTCCTCTAATCAGATGTATACATGAAATTTGCAGAGGTTTAACTCAAAATTCTACTCTAATTCTGCGAAGGAGACAAGGATAGAAGAGAGAAAAGAAGATAAAACTAAACTAACAAGGTGATACACCAAAGGAGTGGTGAACATATATTTTTGTAGATTGACATAGATTATAAAAATGCAACACAAATCATGCACGAATTTCTAAAATTGTAATGAAGGATCAGGGTAGAAGCAAACAACACAAGAAAGGGATTGAAAATTCATTCACAGAGCTTGCATTGTCATTTCCATTTTTAAAATACAGTGCATTACAACAGAGGAGGAGGTAGAAAACATGTTTCAGTCCTAAAAAAGTTCTGATATTCCACAAATCCACTTGCCAGGGTGAAGAAGGGAGCCTGTGCAGAACATAAAAAACGTCCGAACCACTTTACAAATGAGCCAAATTTGGCTTTTAACAATGAAAACCCGAGTTCAGGAAGGAGAAACGCATGGGAAAATTGAAATGAATGATTAAACAACTGAACCAGATCTCATCAAAATAGCATGGGTACCCTTAAAATATCATTCCCCAAGATTTTTGACCATGTTGGAGAAGAATGGAAGCCATACTACATTAAAAATGGTAGTTGAATGTCGGTTCTACTCTTTTCCCCATGCTAGAGGAGTTTCTTCTCATTTTTATCTTACTAAACTCCAGCTAAAAAAACAAAATTGAAGATTCCATAATGTAGAGGACTTCAATATTTTTCCAATGACACCAAAATCAAGAAAACCCGAGCTCTGGATCGAAAGATATTCCCCTCTGAAGATTTAGGGAAAAACTAGGGGCAAAAATCAGGTCGGCAGGCCGAAACTTAAAATTTTTCCCCTTTTTTTGAATTTGGGAAAAAATTCCCCAAAAATCTCTACACCCCACCACTCCACTACCACGTGGCGCATTCCCATTGGTCTATGGGTTCAAATGGCCATTTTACGCTTTTTTGAATTTTGGAAAAAATTCCAAAATTCCTTCGCGCCCCATTGCTCCGCTGCCACGTGGCACACTCTTATTTGGTGCGGGCTTTAATCAGATTTATTTCCTCTGCGGGCTCACGAGAAACAAATTTCCTCTGTGGAATTTTAAATATTTTAGCAAATTTCACCAAATCCTTCCGTGCCTCTGACTTTCACCTCCGACTGGACACATGTCATCCTTCAGTTGGTCCACGGGCCTTCGCAACTTTCTTCTCCTCCTCCTTGGCGAGCCTGCGGCCCAATTTTTTTCTTTTCATCCTTTACTATTTTAGAAAAAAGCCAAAATTTTCTCTGCCCCTCTGGCTTCTACCGGTCAGACATTCTTCCGCCACGTGGCACATTCCTATTGGTTATGGACCTTCCCAGGGAAAATTTCCCTCAAAAACTCCGCCAAGCCATAACTTGCAAAATACGAGGAGTTAGAAGGAAACTTTTACCTTTCTGGAAAGGTGAGAAAATTATTTATCTGATGAATCCATTTCCAGATAATTTTGAGTTCCTGAAAAGTAAAAAAAATTGACCAAGGAACAAGGAAGGAAGGAATGAAATAAAGTTAGTCAAAATAAGCAAGGGGTTTATTTTGGATAACAGTAACCTCGATCGAACTGATATTTCATATCTCTTTTCTTTTTTGAGCTCTCAAACATGGATGTGGTGGAGAGAAACCTAATGGGAGAAATTGATTTCTCAAACTCCCTCAACAATATGCTAAACTCATAAGAAAAGTTTTGAATTGTTTTCAAAAATCCCAATGAAAACCTCAACAAAATTTTACCTTGAAAAATCATTTTAAAAGTCTGGTGAAGGCCTTGGAAAATTTTTGAGTTACAATTAAAAGTACGATAAAGACCTTAGTGAAATTTTACATTGTTTCTGCAACTAAAAAATCCACAAAGACCTTGCAAGGGGTTTTTAGTTGTTTTTGCACTTGAAAACTTTGTGAAGACCTTGACAGATATTTTCTATTATTCAAACAATTGAGATCTACTCTCTACACTTAGGCATAACTTTAAATTGACTTTATAACTTAGAACTCTAACATAAACCTTGGCGGGAATGTTTTATTGCTTCAATAACTTAAGACCTCCAAAAAACCATTGAAAGCACTTTTTTTGGTATTTTATTACACCATTGCAAAAATAAGTCCCTTTTGCACCTTTCTAAGAACCCTTGGATTCTATAGTGTGTTTGTATTTGTTAAAAATTACTTGTGACACCCCAAAAAATGAAAAAACGTTTGTCTTGACAAAAAACCTAGGGGTTTTGACACAAAAGTGGGGTAAAGTATTTGAAACCATAGATATAAGAATAAACTAATCACAATGGTCAGTGGGTTTGAGGTTTTTTTTGCAAACATAAAAAATTCTAGCTAGATGATAAATGGTAGATATTTGAATGTGAAAAAGGTAGAATTTGAAAAATTGACAAGTGCAAATGACATATGAAAATATGGTTATATAACCATATAATTGATTGTGGGGGTTTTGACATCTGTGAGCATTATTTTTGAGGGCGTTAATGGAATTGACCCGAGATCTAGAGGTTAATGTGTAATTTGCAAGTTAATTTCAATTTTTCACCAAATTTCTAAATTCTTGATCCCTAACCAAGTTGGAAAATCAAGATCCGGAGTCCCGAGAGTAATTTGCAACTAAATCACAAAAGTGCTTGAGAGCCTTAAAAATACGTAAAACACAAGAGACAAGAGTATTTTGGGTTTCAAAGTTTCAAATGCAATTTTTAACAAATATGTAAGTGTACTTGAAACCTTTAAAACTCCCTTTTAAAAAAACTAAAGGCATCGAGATTCAAGGATTGGGAAGCATTTTACAACTCAATTGAAAAATTGTTTGGAAATATTAAAGCTCATTTTTGGTCTAATTTTGCATAAAATAGTAAAAAAATTAATCCGTCAAATTTTTTAAAATTAGGAAAAACACTTCAAGTTACAATTCTTTACAGTTACCTAAACATTTCACTTAAGTTTAATTTTTGGGATAACAAGCCTCCACTAGCTCTCGTAAGTATTAATATGTACAATAATTTTTATCACATCTATTTATTGATTGAATATATTTTGTGTGATCAATTACCCTTAAAGGAAAAAGATACAAAAAAAATTGATAGATTGGATACAAAATATCCATCTAGGAGAAGGCACCCACCATTGTTGTAAATGCTTACTTTTCCCAATTTCAAAGAGACTTTAACACATTTCTCAAAGAATCAAAACAAGAGATTTTTTTTGATGTAGTAGTTTAGCTAGAATAGTAGAGAGGTCGAGAATATTCTCGAGGAAACCCCGATAAATCATGCCAAATGGGAAGCCTCAATTTTTTCCCTAACATCCATATTCTCCCCACCCTTAGATGCAATAAATCACTTTCCTCGAAACTACTTAGGTGAATTCAAAATAAACAAGTCGTATGTTATCGACTACATGTTAACCATGGTGTTAGTGCTCGTTGGAACAATAAAAACTCCAACCACATTGGTGTCCGTAGTTTGAGAGACATGCAATGATAGGAGAGGAACAAGTGAATATATTCACACAGTCTCCTTCACCATCACTTGCGATAGGTAAGTTTGCATCCCTCATGTTTCTTCCCATTTTCTGCCATGGCCCAATATTTCAACATCATTGTCCTTTTAGTTCCTCGAAATATCATTTTTTGTTTAACATTAAAATTTGAAACAACCATGAACATGAATGAATTCATGACCAAGAACAATACTAAAAATTAGAGAGAAAAATAAGGAATATGTTTGTATTGTTCCCATACAATAGAGACCATTTATTCTTCACTTCTTTATTCTCTATGCTCATATAAAATCTCTTACTGAAGACACTTCATGTTATATTGTTCAATACTACTATGTGCATATGTTGGTAGAGACTCACAACACCACTAGAGAGGAATTCATCTTGGATATTATTGAACATGAAAAGAGTGTCCCCCTAGTATCCAGGATTATGTTTGGTGATTATGTATGGGGAGAAGATATGTGTGGAAAATACCCTATGAATCATTCTATAAATTTTCCATTAAGAGTAGAGTCGATGGATCTCCCAAACATGAGCTATTGATTTAATTGCTTGAGTGCCCTGTCTACGAAATGAGGGGAGCTTAAATAGTCAAAATGTGTCTTTTGTAGTAATATTTCATGGAAGATTAAAAAATATTAACACTAAACTATGTACAAAAGGACATGTAAACCATTACAAAATAAATCAACACATTCCCTTTTGTTGTACATAAATGCTCTCTACAAATAAGCTCAAACAGTTAATTTTTACTGACAACAACCATCATCACATTCAAGGAATGCATATAGACATAACAATATTAATTAAAATAATAAAATTCAAATATTAACAATACAAAATCTTTTATAAATACTATATTAATAAAATAATAATATTATTATTGAATTTAATGATTTAAAAAAATAACTCGGGGGGCACCCCTACCCCTAAAGTGAGGGGGTGGGGACAAGGGACAAAGCCCCCCACTCTCCCCCCGCCTCTGCTGCCCCCCCACCCCGCCTCAGGAGGAATACACTTTTTGGCTGGGTTTTGTTTGCATAAATGGTTTGGTGTTTATAATGTTTGGGGCTTAGGACTTTAGTGGTAAGGCCCAGAGGCGGAGTTGAGTTAGGTCTATGTATTTATAGAGAGCTAATTTTCATAAACATTTTTTCTTAGTGTAGTTTTTCCTCACATTAGAACATACATTATTTGAATAAATTGAAATCTCAAAAATGTCTTTTGCCATATTCCTTCATTTTGAAGCTTTCTCCCCGTATGTAGATATTTTTTTCGACACTAAATAATATTCACAAATTTTCTAAAGACTCATTAATGTATTATGTTTTTGTTTAATTCAGTGAAGAATTAAATATTATATCAATTGATTAATTACATTAAGACATGTCTCAAATGAAATACCAAGTCCATATTATCATGTATGAATTTACAATGCATTTCATTTCCTTTATTTTTAAAATGAAATTTGATTTAATTTGGTGTTATCTTGCATTACAAAATGATATAAGAGAGACCCAAATTAAGTACTTACAGTTGATTTGTAAAGATTGTTATGAAGACAAGCTCGTCTATATTTTTACGAATATATGTAAAAAAACGTTAGGGTCCTTGAAGCATCATCTACAGGTTTAGTTTATGATCTAAGGGATTCTAAACTTGATTCTACAATTAACACACTATGTTGCAATGTGTGCAGGTCACCCAACAACATGGAAACAGGTTTCTTTTCACCATTGCATGATCCATCCACCAAATTACAACCAATGATTCAATTCATTGAGAACGCCTCTCGGATTTCATAAGATCAAGAAGCAAGGATTTTACCAAAATAGGACGAGGGTAATTATTTCATTCTTTAGAAGCACCTCCAACACTATCTTGCCTTATGTGAAATTTATCCCTATGGAAATTACCAAAAGAGTGAGAAATATGTTGCTACAAGTGAAAGGTCATGCATTTTTTATTCCAAGTATCTTCCTTCAACATTTTTCATGCCTTAATGGTATATGATTCCCTATGCTTCTTAAAAGACTAATGATGAAATGAATGTCCTCTTTTTTCTATCTTCCACATTCATCTTGGAAGCCCCAAGACCTTGCATAAGAAAAGTTATCAAAATAAATACAAACAAAATATTAGAAAGATCCTATGAGATCCATATGCATTATATACAATGAACACAATATTTGGTTTCAATGCACCTTGGTTCTACCTATAACTAGTATAAATATATTAAATACATCTATCTAAAATACACTGAGAGATAGCAATCATAAGGAACTTATCTAACTATGAATGTGTAGTATAAGTATATTAAAAAAAGTAACAATTTCAAATAAATATAGTCATTTAGTTATGTGATTTTGTTGGTCTCAAATATATTTATTCAAGAAGACAAGACTTAAACATTACTACATGGGCAAGACATTACTTGATGTAGGAGCATCAAGGGAAGAAGCTATAATCAGGTTAAAATATCATTTTATTCATTTATATGGACTCAAGATAAATGGATATGATTCATGAAGTCATGAGAGAAGGTTTTAGAGTCATTTTATAGTGTTAAGTGGAGTTAGAAGTTCAAAATTTCAAAAAATTACATTTCCCTCCATTATCGAATTTGAATTACTAAAACATGTAATAGGGCTTAAAGTGGGTTGTTAAGAAGTGTAAAGGCATCTATATGGTTTGGGAGAAAGTGAGAGGAGTATAAGAAAGTGTAAAATGACTCCTATGCTATAATGAACTAGTAAAATGTATATAAGGTGCTGTAAGATGGTCATGTTGACTATGTATGAGTATGAGAGCCTTACAAAAGTTAGTTAGGGTTTGAAAATATGTAGGGAAATGAAGTATAAAGGAGAAGGATTCGATGGAAGAGGAGAGTTAACCTCTTAGAGGGAAATTAGATGAGAAGAGGACTACAGAGAAAGGAAGAATGTAATGGAGGAAGGAAAGTATGAAATTTTGTGAAGAAATACAATTATATATATATATACAAGCCATGTTTTGTAAGATCTTATCTTTGTTATAAATACTTTTGTGATTTTGGACTAAATTCTAATGTTACACTCTCCAAAAACATTTATAGATGAGATTCAACCATGCAGGAGGATTGATAATGAGTAGAGAGTGAAGGATGTTTACTTTGTTCTTAAGTTAGAGGTTAAAGCTAAACTGTGTGTCCAAACAGGTCTAATGGTCTAAGTTGTGCATTATGAACTCCCTCCAGTAATGAACACGATAATAAGGTGATTGTAGGATCAATGCATGAACTAGAAATATTCTTGTTGTGATATTCTAATACAAGTTGATACATTATCTAGAGACAATATTGTGACTGTGTCTTGTATTATTTGAGAAAAGCTTCACTTGTTGTCTTTGTAATGGATATGAACAAGAATGATAACTATAGGATAATTTAGATGAAGTATAGTTAAGGTGTGATTGATACTTATACAAGATGAAGGAGTCTCTGTTTCTTTGAGTTAGGAGTGAGGTCTCATAAAGCCATGTGTTTTGAATGTGCATGAAAATACGTTTTCACTTGGTTGATCAAGTTATCTTGTGGTTATCACTTACTGATAACATAGAAACCTTGAGGAGGTTTAAAAATTCCTAAGGACGAAGTTTGGAACCTTGAATCGATGATTATATAAATTTATATGACAAATTTGATGCTCTCAAGATGACCCGTGACAGTGAAACCCTTTAGCTAGGGTTAGTAGACAAAATTTCTATGATCTCTCAAATGCACAAAAAAAATTGAGTAAAATTTTCTATAAAGGTTCATACCACTGTGATCAAAGTGATTTCAGAGGTTTTATACTAAATTAATTCAATTCATATAATATAGTTTTGACATTTTATGAAGAAGGCCTAAGCACCCACTTTATAGGGTAATAGAGAAGATCAATTATTAAGGGAGTAGTATGTATCCTTGAATCCTAAACATAAAACTTTTAAAAAATCACCTCATGAGTGTGTGTTAACTGTTTGAAGTGATTTTAGTTCTTGGAAAGTCCTTAATATCCCATGAGACCTAACAGTACACTTCCACAGACTGCTACAATACCAATAAACCTAATTGAGGTCTAGCAACAGTGAAATGAGCACATTTTCCCAAAATAACTCTCCATGAAATTTTGTACACTATAAAAAGGGTTAAAATGGTATCTTTAAATACCTTAGTTTTGTCTTAAAACTCTATATAATGCAAGTTTTGATCAGAAAGGCCTAAAGTTAGGGTTAGAAGGAAGGATGAGAGCCTGAGAGAAAAAGTGATTTTGGAAGAAGAGTTTTAGGATTTAGTTCCTAAATTTTAGATCACACCTTATTAGCCTTAATGGGTATCTAAGCAAGCTTTCACTTTGAGATGGGTGTTTCTAGAACATTCTAACTATGAATGGAGCAAACTATATAGACTTCAGATCACTAAGATGCAAGAATAAGTTTTTTAGGTAAAGTTTGATTCTATAATCCATTTGAGACAAGTTAATGTTAGTACTAACATTGTTTGTAAGTGGTGAAAAAGGCATGCTAGTGGAAGAGGTCAGTAAAGGTCCAGGAACCAAAAGTACTTGTTGGAACCTAGAAGCTAGTGAAGGATGTTGAAGGAAAGTTTTGAGCTAGAGAGATAAAGAATGATAAAATGAACCCCTTGCATCAAGTTTATGACTGATATAACCTAGTTTGAAGTTGTAAAATAGGGAGAGAAGAGATTCTAAGAGGATTTAATCCTAATAAACTAAGATTGACATCTTTGAGTCATGGAGAAAGTTAACAAATGCAAGCAATAACAAGTAAGGTAAGAATTGGTGGAAGTTTTCTGATAAGAGATCAATTAGAATGTTTAATTGTCATTTTACAAGGTGTATGAAGGTATTAGAACATGGGATATATACTAATTAATCCATTGAAGGAGCTAATAGAGAAAATTTTGCATATTTTATCCATTTGGGTTACCTAGATTGATCCTCCCTATAAAGCTTGTTGAATGAATTTTTGTTTGATCTCTAATTAAGTTGAATGCATGTTTGAAAATTTTTGTATGCTCTGCATCATTTGGTATCAGATCGTGAGTTTAGAACCTCTTCAAATTCATATTTTGCACTAATATTGAAGTGATAAGTTACAGGGTTGAAAGAATCAAGTTTATAAGAGGAAAGTGGTGAGAAGGAAATTGTTGAAAGTTGGTGTAAAGATCTTAAGGTAATGGTATTTGTCTCAAGGATATATCTGTAGGTTACCATGCCTTGTTGAAGAATAATTTGTGAGCCTTGAATATTGTATCTCTCTTGAAATTTCATAAAAGAAATTTGAGCTGTGAAGAATGAATCTTTCTTAATTTTTCATGCAACATGGCTACTGAACCTAGATTAAATATTTTTGATAATTTGGAGCTTTGATGTTTTAATATTCTATTTTATCAGTGAATTAATTAGTTTTAATGATTTTGAGACATGTGTGTACCTAATAAATGGTGAATTTTTGAATAATTAACAGTTTGGGAAGCTAAGAGAGCAAGTTTCTCAAAATAGACAGTCTAGAGGTGTTGGTAAACTTAGTAAAGTACAGAAGGAGAAGTGGAAGACTACAAAGAGGGTTACTTGTAGTATTGAAGCTACTAGACAAGGCCAAGAGACTAGGGTGCAATAGACCTAGATGAGGACTTAAAGAGATCAATAGACCAAGGTGAAAGAGACTTGGGTGAAGATCTTATGGAGATATTGAGAAAAGACATGGGCAATAGATTCAAGAGATTAGAAGAAGGAAAATGTCATACTAAAGTGAAGGAAAGAAAAAAATTGAAAGAGTTACTATCTGAAAAAGAGTTAAAGGAAACAAAAGAAAATATTGAGAAGTTGGAAACAATGATCAAGACCATAATGGAAGAGAAATTACAAGGATTTGAATGGAAGCTGAAAAGGAAGATAAAATGGCCTATCAAGCTACGTATGAAGAAGAATGAGAGGAAAAAAATGATTCCTTTGGAAATAGGAATGGTAGAAGTTATTCGTGAAAAAGTGAAGGAAAATGAGATGTTATGTGAAGAAGAGTTTGAGAAGAGAGTTTTCATTGAAGAGAACAAGAAAGAAGATAAAGTGGAAAAATAAGTTAAGATGAAGAAGACTGTCATATGGGCCTTATGGGATCTTGTTTTGTTATCTAACTTCATGTGTGAGTTTTTGTTTGCAGGTATGAATACAATTGTGATGAAAAGGAAAGAAAATACCTCAATATGGTTAGAAAATAGGTAAAATGAAGCACTCTTGAATATTGATGAAGCTAAAAGAGGATAAGTATAAATGGTACAAGGAAATAAATACCGAGTAGAAGACTTTGGATCTAATCAAGAGGAATTTGAGGATCAAATTTCATTCTATGAGGAATGGGAAATTTACTTGGAAGAAGAGAAAAGAGCTAGTGAAAAAAGAGAGACTCCTAATAATGGAGCATTAAAAATAAACCAGATTGTGTAGGTTGGAAAAGAAGAGAATAGAGGTTTGAAAATTACTCCTAAAATTTAAAAGAAAGGAAAGGGGTATACTAAGAGAAAACACCAAGTTTTTCACACAAAAGAGAGCATAAACATTGGATATATTTCCCCTAAGTGACTTAAAGGAAATGTAATGAAAGTAGAGCATAAAGAGGGTGCAAGCAAAGGGAAATTTTACCAAGGATTTGAGTCAATTTTACAAGCCAAAGGAGAAGGAAGAGCTGATATAGGAAAAATTTCAAGATACAAGAGAAATCACAAAGCTAATATAAGGACAAGAACTCAACCCAAGCATATGGTAAGAAATAAATGGATATTCAAGAGTAAGAACTAGATGAATATACCACAAGAATGCATGAAGAAAGAGGGAAATTCTAGATTTGAATAACAAGATATCATGAGATAACTAGTCCAAGGTTGGAAGCCAAGAAGCATAAATAATAATGAACATATTCATAAAGAAGACAATGGAAAAATCCCAGGTAAAGAAGAGGTTTATGGAAGATTTTAGGCTATGTTAAATAATGGTGACATAAAATCATTAAATGAAGTAATAAAAGGAGAACACGCAGCTTTCAAAGAGGTGAATGGAGAAATTAAAGGGAAGATTTATGAATGCTCCTACACAAGTCAAGAAGAAACATGGAGGATAAGTGAAGATCATGCAAAGAATGATGACCAAGACAGCCTCAAGTTTGATAAGATAGTTGGATAATAGGATACTCTCATGTTGAAAGAGGAAATATGTATGATATAATAATTTATTTACTCTTCAAAGGAGATACATGCAAGGAAGGGAGATGAGGTGAATACATTTGATGGTTGGATGCTTGATAATGTTGGTTTTGTGTGTGAGTTATTTGAAATTCTACATAATGAGTCTACTTGTGCATTTGAGCATGTTGACAAACAAGAAGGTGGTCAAGTTTATATGAGTGAATGTGAAGAAGTAGTACAAGAGCTGATGTTTGTGATGCATGAAGAAAAAAATGGTGTAGGTACAATTGAGAAAGAGATGATTTCTTGGGCACAAAATGATCAAAAAGAGAGAAAGGAAGAAGAAGGTACAGGTTTAGAGAATTTTAGTATGGTGAAGTAGATAGATAAACAAGCAAATGGACAAGGACATGAAGATCATGACAAGGAGACTGAAGAGAACAAGTTATATATAAGCTATACAAAGATGAAGGAGGTGGAAAAAAATGAAGAAGAGTATATATTTGTTATAATATTTGTGTATGCATGTACCAAGGATGGAGGAATGAATATGATTCAAATAAAGATGGAGATCAAGAAGTAAATAAGAAAAATAAAGGAAAATGAAAGGAGGAAGACCACTATATGGCACCTAGGTGGTTATGGAACAATTACTAGTGGTTATGGAAAGCATACAAGGATGATAAAACATTTAAAGAAGATGGAGCTATACAAGAAAAGTACAATGGTAATTTCCCATGCTGGGAGTATGATGTTGGAGCATCAAGGGAAGAAGCTAAAATCAAGTTAAAATATCCTTTTAGTCAATTTTATGGAGTCAAGAGAAATGGATATGAGTCATGAAGTCATGAGAGAATGCTTTAGAGTCATTCCATAGTGTTAAGTGGAGTTAAAAGTTCAAAATTTGACATTTCCCTCCATTATCAAATTTGAATTACTAAAACATGTAAAAGGGATTAAAGTGGGTTGTTAAGGAGTTTAAATGGGTCTAGATGGTTCATGAAAGAGTGACATGATTCTAAGCAAGTGTAAAACAACTCTTAGGCTCTAATGAACTAGTAAAATGGTTATAAGGTGATGTAATATAGTCATGTTGACTATGTATGAGTATGAGAGCCTTACAAAAGTTAGTTAGGGTTTGAAAATATATATGGAAATGAAGTAAAAAGGATAAGGATTCAATGGAAGAGGAGAGTTAACCTCCTAGAGGGAAAATTAGATGAGGGGAGGACTGAGGAGAAAGGAAGAATGTAATGGAGGAAGGAAAGTATGAAATTTTGTAAAGAAATACAATTTTATATATATAAGCCCTGTTTTGTAGCATAGATCTTATGTTTGTTATAAAGACTTATGTCATTTTATACTAAATTCTAATGTTACAATCTCCAAAAACATGTGTAGATGAGATTCAAACCTATTGGTGTATTGACAATGAGTGGAGAATGAAGGATGCTTACTTTTTTGTTAAGTTAAAGGTTAAAGCTAAATTGTGTGTGTGCATGCAGGTCTAATGGTTTGAGTTGTGCATTATGAACTCCCTCCAGTAATGAGCACTAGAATGACATGATTTTGGGATCAATGCATGACCTAGAAATCCTCCCATTATGATATTCTAATACACTAGATGGAGACAATATTGTAATTGTGTCTTGTATTATTTGAGAGAACCTTGACTTGTTGTCTTTGTAATGGATATGAACATGAATGATAAATATATGAGAATTTAGATGAAGTATAGTTAATGTGTGATTGAGAATTATAAAATATGAAGGATTCTCTGTTTCTTTGAGTTAAGGGTGTCTCAAAAACCTCAGTGTTTTGAGCGTGCATGCAAAGACGTTTTCACTTGGTTGATCAAATTATCTCGTGGTTATGACTTACTTATAACATAGAAACCTTGAGGATGTTTAAATAGTCCTAAGGACGAAGTTTAGAACCTTCAATTGATGATTATAGAAAGTTATGAAAAATTTTATGCTCTTTGGCTGACCCATAATAGTGAAACCCTCTAGCTAGGGTGAGTAGACAAAATTTATATGATCTCTCAAATGCACCAAAAAAATTGAGTAAAATTTTGTAGAAAGGCTCATACCAACGTGCTCAAAGTGATTGCAGGGGTTTTAGACCAAAAGAAGTCGATTCATATAAGATAATGTTGACAACTTATGAAGAAGTCTTCAGCACCCACTTTATAGGATAATAGAGAAGATCAATTGTTAAGGTAGTAGTGTGTATGCTTGAATCCCTAGCATAAAAATTTTAAAATATCACATCATGATTGTTTGTTAACTATTTGAAGTGATTTGAGTTCTTGGAAATTCCTTAATATCCCATGAGACCTAACAGTCTACTTCCACATACTGCTACAGTACCAAAATACTTAATTGAGGTCTAAAAATAGTGAAATGAGCACATTTTCCCAAAACAACTCTGCATGAAATTTTGCACATTATAAAAAGGTTTTAAAGGGTATCTTGAAATACCTTGTGTTTTTCTTTAAACTCTCTATGATGAAAGTTGTGATCACAAAGGCCTAAAGTCAGGGTTAAAAGGAAGGATGAGATCCTAAGAGAGAGTGAGTTTGGAAGAAGATTTTTAGGAGTTGTTCACAAATTTTGGATCATAAATTAAAGAAATATTTCACTTTGAGATGGATGTTTCTAGAACATTTTGACTATTAATGGAGTAGAATACATGGGCTTGAGATCACTAAGATGCAAGAATACGATTGTTAGGTAAACTTGAACTCTATAATACATTTGAGACAAGTTAATGTTGGTACTAGAATTTTTTGTAAGTGGTGAACAAGGCATGCTAGAGAAAGAGGTTAGTAAAGGGCCATGAACTAAAAGTACTTATTGGACCTTAGAAGCTAGTGAAGGTTGTTGAAGGACAATTTTGAGCTAAAGAGATAAAGAAGGATAAAATGAACCCCTTGCATCAAGTGTATAACTGATCTAACCTAGTTTCAAGTTGTAAAACAAGGAGAGAAGATATTATAAGAGGCTAGAAGCCTAATAAACTAATATTGACATCTTTGATCCATGGAGAAAGAGAAGTAGTATAAGAAAGAACAAACAAGGTAAGAGTTGGTGGATGTTTGCTGATAAGAGATAAATTATAAGGTTTAATTATTATTATACAAGGTGTATGAAGGTATAAGAATAGGGGATAAAGACTAAAGAATCCATTGAAGGAGTTAATAGAGTAAATTTTTCATATTTTATCCATTTGGGTTACCTAGATTGATCCTCCCTATAAAGCTTGTTGAATGAATTCTTGTTTGATCTCTAATTGAGTTGAGTGCATGTTTGAAATGTTTTGTATGGTATACATCATTACTTATTTTTGATTGACTTATTCAAGCAAAAATAAACAAAAAAAAATTAAGTGGCAGACAAATAGAGGTCAAATTTATGAATAAATTGTCACATGACGTTCAAAAGAACATCAAATTTAATGTCAAGAATAAAATTGAACAACGAACTCCATTACAACCTTTCCTACCATTCTAGAACACCTCTCAACATAATGAATCTTAATAAAGACAAAATTAATTTTAGTATATCATGTATTGAAGATATCGAATCTCTGAAGTGTACACATCTTCACAGCCTCACAAACTTACATAAATATTGTTAAAAAAAAGTTGTGTGTGTGTGTAATTCCCAAGTATTAAAAAAAATGTAAAATAAATATAGTGCTAATTAGTCTTTGAGTGACATCCTTATGAGGGAAACAACATGAAGCAAAGATGTCATCTCATAAGACATCTTGAGAATCTCTCATAGACCCATGTGATCTTGCAGATGGTTCATTCCCTAGACTTTTCCTACACCTTCCTTTTGGATTAAGGTTTTAGAGCCAATTCTACCACTACCCACTATATCAATAATTCTTTCATGATAGTTATTCAAAATATCATTTCATGCGTACCATTAACAATTAAAACAACCATGAACATGAATAATTCTTAACCAAAAATAATGAAAACAGAAAAATAGAGAGAGAAATAAAGAATATGTTGTGTTGTATGTAGAGTACAAAGTTATAGAGATAACTACTTAAGTGATCCATCTACAAAATGATGGGATCTCAACAACTCTCTTACAATCTAAGGGTTTGATGTATAACAATTAGAGTTGAGCCTGATCTGAAGGCCATTAACTTCTTTACATCATTCCTATGAGAAATTTGAGTGGGGTTCCGATGCACAAGCCCCACACTCATATCGATGATGATTTTGATGATGGGAATGTATATGAGGAGGTTTCATCCTTCACCAAACATATAAAGGGAGCATGCGCTTCTGTTGTATGTCAAAATACTACAAATAATTTCAAACCATTGATTTTCACTAATAACAACTTTCTTCCCATTTTCACATGGACAATTTTTATGGTGTTATACATTAACACGTGCATACGGGTTCATCTCCACAATCCACCATCATACTCAAGAATTTATTATGTAACCATTCATGGAGTAGAGGCATGTGTATCAACGTAGTTATCTCATTCCAAATTTTGATGGCCTGGTCCATGAAAAGAGTAATTACAACTATTATATCATTCCAAGTGGTCCCTAATAAATTTGTAATAGTAAAAACAATCTATTCTCCAATACATTAAGAAGTATTTGTGGTGTAGGGATCTATAGAATGATATAATATGAACATATATACTAGCACTTGCAGCTTTAGGAAGTGTAATGCATGCCAAGATAGTAAATTTCAGGTTTATCTTTATAAAATGTTTTCTAACAATTAAGACTTGTTTTTTGGCAGGATAAAATTTGTTTCAAAGTGTGAGACAAGTATTAAATAATATTTTTGGATGTGCAAGTTCATTCAAAAATCCTATCGAGTAATTTTAAGACTTGTGAAATAATCATGTAATTCAAATAAAGTTATTGCTTATTTTTTAATTTGTAAACTCCCAAATTTTCTTACATGAGAATTCACATAATCACTATATGTTGTTATAATTTGAATATTATTCAACTTAAATTTTTTTGAATGCTTAGAATTAGTGCATTAGAGTGAGAATACTACTTGTAAAACCATGAACAATAAGAGAATAAATGGAAACAAACAAAACATAGTGTTTTTCCTGGAGAACCTTAAGATATAGAAAATCGGCTGAAAGTGGCAAGTGCATATCTTGATATTATTTCAATGAAATGGGTCAATATAATGATCCCATATAGCATAAAAATAACTCTCCCATATCTTCCCTATGTTTTGATGAAATAATTATAAAAAATATATAACAAACAACTACTTGCAAGTACCCTATGTCCATGACCCTTCTTATGCATACCTGGATATTTCACTTTAAATAACCAAGCCTTTGAAACACCCAAGAATGAGAATACCAATTGTTTCGTGTCCTTAATTTTTATTTTCAATTGATGTGGGTGAAAATGTCAATGTTGGATGTTTGTGAGACTACTAATAGTTGTAGAGACTTGTGGCCCATAAGTTGCAAAACCACCTTGGCATTTGTGAATCCTTCACATAAGTTTTGCAAAACTTTTCCAATGGTTTTTCCACTACAAAAATTCATTTACCTTCAGGAGGCCACATCTTTTCAATAAAAAATTGAAATCATGTGTCACATTTTTGTAAAGTGTATAAATTTTAAAAATGAATCAAAAAATATAGTGACATTTGAATTTTGATGAAGGATGTTATTTATTTTACCTACATGAACTAGATAGTTTCTTTTTCGTTAGCAACAATGCACAACCTTTCCATTTTATTTAAGTTAATTGATATGAGTTCAACATTTCCCATTTCATTAATCCTGACATGTCCTTGGTTTATCTTGGATTTAGTAATAATTTGCATGGATCCTTACAAATCATGTATCTCCCTTTTGGGAAGCTTTTGGCTCTCTACATCTCTTCGGGAAGCATTTTCCCCCCATCAAACTTACTTCCAAGATATAAACAAATCCTTACCTCTGGTTCTTGGATTGTTTTGTGAATTTTTTGTGTGGCCTTGACCCCAAATTGTTTCTAATTCACTTTAAGATTTTGTTACGATTTCCATGCACTTTTCCTGGAAACATATTCCACACACCCCCCTTGTTCATCTCAATGTGTTGTTTCCCACTTTGTCTATTTTATCACAATATAAAACATATATTATAGAAGCTAGTAATGCAATCTTCCTCCTCATGCAATATGGAAAGCTACTAAGGATATACACATCCTTAAAAATACATGCTTGAACGATGAAATTTTCATCTACTTCCTCCCATACATGGGGGTTGTTATTTCTTGTTCACGAAACAATTGAAGAGAAAATTATGTTTCATTTCTTAGAGTTGATTGTTCCTATATGTCTTACTATAATGAATACTTGATAAAGAAATAAATTGTTTACATTTGCACCATCTCTAAATTGTTGGAATTCATCACTAGGCTTTATCTCTTGATTGCTTTGTCACATCATGTCCTAAATGCACACATGAAGTTGTATATTTATAAAATTCTTAAATTCAATGTAGATCTCTATCTTAGCATTAAATGAACATTTAACATGAAAAAAAAGGCACAACATGTCTACATAACAAGGTTTCACCTAGACCATTATGAAAAAATAAAAACTCATAGAGAGGCACCTAAAAAAGAGAAAAGAAAATGACATGAAATAGCTAAAAAATCAAGAAAACACACCAACAAAATTCAAATATAAGCTACTAATAAATATAATATAATTTTATGACTAGTAAAAATCCCAATACAAAATTTAAGTGTGTATGATAATTACACAAGAGACACGAGAACTTTTAATAAAGCTACACAAAAAATATGAAGCTTACATCAATAAAAAACACATTGCAATATTTCTAAAAATTGAACAATAGAGTTACAAACTATTTACAACACTAAAATAACATCACAACGTGTGTAAAAAATTACCCAAAATAGAATAACAAGAATTTCAAGTACATATTCATATTCAAACTAAATATGATGAAAAAACATACTTATGTAAGTACAATACTTTAACATTGACACTAATTAATGTTGTTCTCTAAATAAAAACATCGATCAATACATACTATATAGGATTTCTTTCGTGTGATATATCCATGGTCGACAAAAAAAACATTATATGATCCAATAGTGGGCACCACATGAAATAGAATTTGAATTGTCTTTGGTTCCAACCAAATATGTTATATAACAACCAATAGGTTCCCTTCTAATATCATATATCCCATGATAACCGAAAAATTATATGCTAAATCATTCAAGCTAAGTCTGAGGCAATAAATAAATTTCGATGTGAATGTATTCAAGTATGACCCATTGTCCACCATTATGTCATATTTTCCTTTGTCTTCAATAAATTCTCTTATAAATATTGACATGTCATATAAACTATCATATGAGATATCCTAAATAGATGGTATTATTTTTCATAATCAAAACGGTTACTCAAATAAAAATGTTTCTTGTGTTCAATAGGCATGTTGATAAACTTTGGTTTACCTACCATATTGACATTGATGCTATCAGTTGATAGCTCCTTGTAAATAAATATTTCTATTTTTGAAGGTGAACTTGTATGTGTATTATCCACTTGAACTTTATCAATTAAATCTGGCATCTTGTGTTTCAAAGCAATACATTTCTAATTGTATAACGCCCTTAGAGTTTGATAATCACAATATGCATTCCAAACAAAATGTTTAGGAAATGGTCATGAAGTATTGAATTCCCTTTTTGGTGGTGAATTTACTGTGTCAGACTCATGTAACTTCTTCAAGATATTTTACAAATTTTAACTTCATTTTGTAAATTTCTTGCACTCCTTTTTTTGAGGTAGCACAAAATTATTATATGGATGCTCTATAACATTGACCATTTTCTTGGCATCATTCTTATGTTGAAACTTGTGGTCATTTCTCTTAGCCTTGAAACTTGGTTTATCTTCAAAAAAAATAGTCAAAGCATTGGTAGCATATTTGAGCATTCTTACATCTAAAAGATTGAGTTCAAAGGTCTCAGCTACATGAAAAAATTCACCGTAGCATTAATGTGTTGAAATCTACCTTGTCTTTGATAATTTATAGTAGTCTATTGATAGAAATTCTTTAAATCTCACTACTTAGTGTTTGATAAGTCATCTTAGTTACTATAGATTTTAACCTTAGCATAAACTCTTTAATATAACCATTGGATGTTTGTCTAAGTTGAAAAAATTCCAAAAATGTAATCTTCCAAGAAATATTGATTTGAAAGAAAGATAAGAGATCAAAATTTAGAGATTTTAATGAATGTTATGGATCCATATGGTAAAGTATAGAGAAAATCAAGGGCATAGACCTACAAGATTCTTGGAAATAACTTAGCTAACACCTTATCATTATGAGTGATGTCTAAACAAGAGACAAAAATTGATCTAATATATTGATAAGGCTCTCTTTTTCATTAAATGATACAAATTTTGGAGCAATATAACTAATTGGAAAAGTATAAGCTTTACATCACAGGCCAAAGGTTTAAGACTGAGTTTAAAAATACTTATGATACAATTGAATATCCATTTATTGGTTTGATTCTTAAGGCTGTTGGGTTTTAGGGGAAAAAATAGAATGTCAACACTTTGTTTAAGGATGCCTCTTTTTAAGTTGAGGTGAATGCTAAGCTCCACGACTCCTCTCTTCAAAGGTGCATTTGACAAGGTTTCCATCTTACATCTTATATTTTTGCTATCTTGGTTGAAACCTTACACTCCCTCTTGAGAGACCCCTGTTTAGGACATCATATCAATCAATCTCCCTAATTAGGATAAAATCATGTATGTTTTATTTTGTATGACACCTCTATGTACTTGGTCCTTTAGGAGAAAATTTTTAAACAAATTCCTTTAAGACTATAAATATATATGGTAGGGCTTCATGACAAAATGTTTCACTAAATAAATCCATTTTGATGGGATTGGGTGTAAAAAATCCTCATTGGATTTAGAAATATGATTGGGTTCAGGGTGGTCCTAACAAAATTATCAGACATCTAAGAATTCGCTTTGCTCTCTCCTTCTTTAGAAATAAATATAGTAGTGGGTGTTTGACAATATCAATAAAAATAATTGTGCAATAGAATAGCCACATGTTATCTCTTCCAAGTAGAATTCAAGTGTGTTAAAAGTTCCATTCTTCATTAAGTATTTACTTCTCCATTTGTTGGCTTTCCTACAACGTTCAATTTTATAATCTTCCTAAAATAGTGAGAGAGATTTTGTGGTGTTGTGGTATAGACTCCAATAAGAGGCATGTTGTAGCATGTGATATATGTTGCAAGCCTAAAATGATGGCAGGGATTCGGATTAAAATTTTGAAAACTCAAGGAATTGTTATGGTTGTCAAATGTATCTCAAAATCCTTCTCTAGTAGTGATCCCAATTTTCTTAGTGAGATATAATATTGTTAATGGCTCACCTAAAAGTAAACCTTGGTAGAATGGCTTGGATCTATTTGATTTGGTCTTAGGTCACTTCTTATTTAAACCTCTAAGTTTTGTTGTTTTTAGTCACTATGGAAGGCTTGGGAGTAAGTTAAGCGTTGTGTGGTCTCTCAACCAATCTTTTATTGGTATAGTTCATGTTGTTTGAGCTTGAGATCTTTATGGTTGAATCTCTCTAATAAAAACAAGCTCCTTGCTAATATTTGTGATTTATATGTTTTGGATTGGCATTAAAAACACACAAAGACCTTTATATATATTTCTTATAATGAATCTTGGTCCTCTTTATAGAAATTGAAGAATGCTTACAAACTGCAGAAAATCAAAGGAGAACCTACCACTTCTTATGTAAATCATTAAAGACTCCTTTCTCGGATCTTAAAATGGAAACTAATGTATTATTTTGGCTATTAACTAAATGGATCAATGGGCCACCCCTCTTTGAGATGTCTTTTGAGTTTTATGATAAAATTTTCTTCTCTCATGAGGTATTACTAGGTCTTAATAAGAAGTGATATGTATGTGATCCCCCAACTAGATGGAAAGATAGGTTTCATGTCAATGTGGTCTTCCTATATTCAACCAGAAAATTTTATTTTAGATGGATTTTATTACAAGAAATACTTTTTTGGGTTTGTGATGGCTAAATAAGGTATTAGCAATATGGTTTGTACTACATATGAGGAAGAGGAAAAATTTTAGTTTCTCTTCTTTCGAATTTCCTTTGCTCAAGTTGTTTAGAAAGTTATCCTAAATCCTTGGTTTTTGTGTCTTAAGAAAAAAATTCTTTGTTTGATATTGTCTTTGGTATTATAGGACATGAGAAAAAAATCCTATTTTCTTACCAAAAAAATGGATTTTTGTCAATTGAATTATTGTCATATATTTAGAAAACTAGAAATGGAGATATGTTTCAAGGCAAGGTAGGACTATCACCAACTTCAATAGTGAAGTTGAAATTAGATTTTTTCATGTACAAGTCACTATGCAGCTATACATTTCTAAGAGAGAATCAATTTTTTTCTTTTAGCAAGATATATAAAGATTTATGATGAATATTTGATTGAAACTGAAAGCTTCCTTAAGATTAACATTGTACTTGATCGGAAGGGTCACTCATAAGACCATGTTGGTATGGATATCTTTGAGGAAGAATAAAAGCTAGTTAAGAATTCATATTCTACTGTGGGACCTAAGAATGTGGTAGTGGGGCATGTTAAAGATGTTGATGCCTCCTTGATCCATGAAGAAGTTGATCATGAAAATTAGATTTTAAGTTACATATGGAATTCTCTAAGTGACCATTACACCTGTTTTCATTTTTCTTATTAGTCTTATGTGACTTTTAGCTTCGATTGATGCTAATATATTTTGGTTGCTCCCATGTTGAGCTTATATGTGGATATTATGATGGTATGTTGTTTTGGTATCAAAATGAACTAAACCTATGGGCTTATAATTTTTTTAACTGTCATTTCAATATTAAAAAAACTTGAAAAAATCTCTTAAAAAGTGACTCTAGCACTTGGCTTTTGAGATTTTTGAGAAAGTAAATTAATTTGTTAGTGTAAAAAATCACACAATGTATCCATCATTGTGGTAGTTTTAGAAGTTTTCATAAATGTGTGAGGAGGGGAAGTAGAAGAAATTGGAATAAGAAATAAAGAGGGATTAAAAAGAGCAATTTAAGAATTCATAATTGGTTGGACTAGATAAATTTCACTAGCTTGTTGAGATATTTTGAAATCTTGAGAAGGCACGAAAACATTTTGAGAACATGGAGGAAAACAATTTGAGAAAGGGGGAAAGTAATAGAAGCATTTTGAACATTTTGGGAAGAAAGAATGGTAAAAAAAATATAAACATGAATAGGGTGATGAGGAAATTCTAAATGGACCTTGAGAAAAGAGGGATTTTGACAAACAATTTTTTCAATCATTCATAATTTTATATATTTAGTGTGGTTATCTACAATAATATTATCAATGTTGGATCCATGTTTTCTTCTTATGACCTATATGAAAATATGGGTTCACCAAAATGTTGTATGGGAAAGTGGTTTTACATTGGCAATGCAATACATCTACTCATAGACATGCAGTTAAATCTTATGAAACCTAAGACAATAAAATCACATTTGATTGCTAAAGTATTTCCAATGTCATAATTGACAGGAGGAGGTTTGAAAATAATATATGATTTTGTATAAAAATGGAAACAATCACCACGAATAGACCTCCAAGCCAAGGTTACTAGGGCTAGACAACGAGAACTATAAAACTAGCAGTGACATAAACACCTTCCTAGAATTGTTAAGTTACTTTTATAGGATTGTCAATTCACTCTCCTAAGACTATCATAAAACGTTCTGGCAATTTTTGCACAATCAAAATCTAATTTGACAACTTTGGTCATTAGTCTACGGCTTCAAGAATTTCACTCACATTTTTGAAATTTCACGTTGATCTCATGGAAATTGATCTCATTCCTCAAATAATTAATACGAAATTCAAGTATACAAAATGATAAGGAAATGGTTTTTTGGGTCGCGTTACACTAGAGGAGAAAAAGTTCTTTGATATTTGTCAAGCCCCTCAACTATATACAATATTGAAAACAATAAACCAAATGCAAATAATTATAAGTTAATCTAGTGTAATGCAAGTGTCTACTATATATGATTTTTCATGCTAAAATGAAATGTTGATGAAGAAATAAATGCTTCAAATCTATTTTTTGATCTAAGTGATTGAATTAGTTGTTTTAGCACATTCACAATGAAGCTCTTTGTAAATCCAATTCTCATTGCACTAATTGCATTATGTACATGTGTATTTATAGATTTATTGATTTCAAAATATTACCCAATTAGTGTGTAAACCAACACACAACGAGAGGGGAAAGCAACAAAGGGGACTTAAAAGACTCAATCTCATATCATAAGATTCTACACAATAAAAATCCCATAATCGTACACATAGTTTTGGGGACTTAGGACCATACATGCACGACTTTAGGGAACCCATAAACATGAATGTACGATTCTAAGGAGACTACTGAAACATCAGAAAACAAGGGGAAGAGATGGATGAGAGAGAAAATGGGGAGAACACAATATAGAACAACCAAAACATGAAAAATGTGCCAATAAGAACCTTATCCCATCCAATAATTAGAAAACACACAAGTACACTAGAATAATGTGAATTTGTTACCTATCCATGTACCAAAATTAGGTATTTGTAGTGTGTTAAGTGGGTTCCCTTCCCTTGTGATTATTACTAACATGTACATAAGGAAAATTTTCATTAAGGAGAGTATAATATGGAACAACTAAAACATAAAAAAACACACCAATAAGAGCCTAATCTCTACCACTAATGAACAAACACAAATAGACAAATAATGCAATTTTACGGCTAATAATTGCCCCTATACTAGAATTAGGTGTCTATAATTTGCTAAATGTGTTCTTTGCTATGTGATTATTACCAACATATACATAAGGGGGAAAAATCATTGGTGTAGTAGATACTTATAATGTGATGACTTAAATATAGGTGATTCAAATAGCAGAAAAATTAAAAATCTATTAATAACACTTCATTTGGAATTTTAAAATCTTCATACCTAGACCCACCTTCCGTAGCAAACAAATCATGATCATGGTGTTTCTTATTAAAATTAAACTTGCAATTAGAATTGCGTTTAAATCTAGAGTTGATTTAAATTTTGAATTCCAAAGTAATGTGTCCAAATTTTAGTGTTGTGGTGATCTTGTTATATAAGATTCTAGAATTTTATTGGCCTAAAAAGTTCATTTTAGTTATATTTCTAGTTCTCATAGTAAGATTCCATTTCGGTGAGGAAGGTCACAATGTGAATTAGTGAAAATAATAAGCCATTAGGTGAATTTCCTAAGGTGACAGGTGAGGCAGTGATAAAATGTCACAACATTCTCTGCTTGGACAACAGCAACAATCATTGTTTAGAGTATCCCAATAATTTTTCAATAACAATTGACTTAACGAATGAATCGAATGACGATGTGGAATCTCTTCTTAAGTTTTCCCTAACTGTATAGTTGGTAGGTAAATGGTTTGCCATTGGTGCAATAAAGAAATGGTGTCCTGACATGGTTTTTTATTTCTTCCCCAAAGGATTTTTCACAATCATTTTCAAGGATTAGAAAACCCGAGCCGATGCTTTCAATCATCATGGATAATACTCAGAAAATGTAGGATTGTTCCTTCAAGCATGGGTTCCTAATTTCAATTCTCTTACGGACAAGATGGGCATTACTCTAGTTTGGATTTTCCTCTATTCTCTTCCTTTAGAATACCGGGGGAAGAATTTTTACTCAAAATTGACAGTTGCTTGGGGGAGGTTCTTAAAATCGATAAATGAACTCTCGAGAGAGATCCCACCTCTTATGCTCAAATTTGTGTCACTGTGGATCTTTCTATTCCATTCCAAAATCCTTCAATATTCAATCGTCGAATGGATCCTGGTCGTAAGAGATCGATATTGAAAAAATAACATTCAATTGTTTTCATCATCACCATATGGTCGCCACTTCCTGGTTCTTCATACAAAGTGCAAGCCCTCCCACCCTCAACACAAGAAGACTTGGTGCCCTAAGCCTGGTGTCCCCTCCAAATAATTTTTAAAGAGACATGATATCAATGCACCTCACCTTGCCACCTCTGTTGGCGTTTGGGTTCGTGATGAGCCTTCTTCAAAGACATCGGCATCACAATTTAATTAAATGTCTTCTAGATCCATTCTCAAGGAGGTGGAATCCATTGCTAATTTTTTTGTTGATTTGGTTTTGGTGATGCACCAAGGTCTAGGAAAAGGTGAAACTGAAAACTTCAAAGAACTCAAGAAGTCGGTTAATAATATTGAGGTCAATATTTCAGATGATAAGGATGAGGTCAAAAATCCCCTGGAATTTTCAATTCAACCCACATATTCTATCTTGAAACAAGACAATTGCAATTCCAAACTTAAAAAGGGAAGAAACTCTAAATTAGATAAGGAAAAGGTTGAGGTTGAAGTTGGAACTCAATATGGCATTAGCTATGTTTTCTGTTTTGAAAGGAAAGTGGGAGAGGTCCCATCACACTCCCAAAGAAGATCATATCATGGAATGTTAGCAGCATGAATGTCTCTTATGAGCAACATCTAATTAGGCACTTTATTCATGTTCAACATGTAGATATCTTATTGCAAGACACTAAAATGTCAGCAAAGAAGGGTAGGAAACTTAGGAACATGGATTGGTCTGGCTGGAATGGTACTTTCATTGATGTTGTAGGTGCTTCGAGTGGACTTAGAATTAAAGATTACACACGATTCCTAGTTGATTAAAGATTACACACATCTTGTTTCAACCAATTACCTCGTGTATATGGAACTAAAATAGGAATGGTTTACTTAGAACAATAACAATTTAGGAGCGGTCAACATCTATTAAAGACTTGATTGATTTCTTGTCAACTTAGAGTGGTCACAAGTTCATTGGATCGGGGAGTTTTTTTGTACTCCTCGGATTTGATAATTTCCTAATCCAGATAATGATATATGAAGATTCTACCCTGCCAAACTTCCCTTTCAATGAATTAATGTGGCGTCGGGTAAGTGACTTCCTAAGTTAATCAATTTTTAATGGAAGGAGCAATGCATCAAAGGATCTTAGACATATTTAATGGTAAAGAAATTGAAGCATGTTAAAAAAAATTCTAAAGGAATGGAATAGGAGACACTTCAAAAACATCTTCAAGGAAAAAGAGTGTGGAGTTGGAGCTAAAGGAGGTTAATGAAGTGGTATTCAATAGGGCATGACACATGTCTCTTATGTGAAGGAGAAAGAATGGTTAGTAGAACTCAAAGAACTACTCTTTACAGAAGAAATTTACTAGAAGCAGAAATTAAGGGAGACTTGGCTTAAGGAGGGCAACCAAAATACATTTTTTTTTTATAATTTGTTCTGAGCTTGGAGAAATCATAAAAAATCTCATCAATCGCTTCCTCTAATGGGACTGTATTTTCCTTAGAGGATGACATTAGAGCTGAAGTTGTAGGTTTTTCCAGGGATTATTAGTTCCTCCTAAGGCCTCCCATCTGTATGCTCAAAAATCCCTTCTCAACAACATCCCCTCAATCATCAACTCTCAACAAAATGATTCCTAGATGTCTCCTATTTCACTTGAGGAGGTTCATTCTGCGCTTTTTAGCATGCCAAGAGACTCTACCCCTAATCCAAATGTATTTCCAACTACCTTCTTCCATGAATTTTGGCACATTATGGGTAATAATTTGCATGCAATTGTGGAAGAATCTTAACAGTCCAAAAATATTTTACACAACCTCAATTGTATTTATTTGATTCCACATAAATAGCATCCTGAATCCTTTGTTGATTTCGAGTCAAATTCCCTCTTCAATGTAGCATATAAAGTCATTTATTAAATAATTATATCTAGATTGGCATTGGTTCTTCGAAGCACTATTTCTCCATAGTAAGGAGGTTTTAACCCCGGTTGTTTGATCTCCAAAGGGATAATCATCACTCATGAAATTATGTACTCCCTCATTTCCGAGCATCACAATGGTATATTGATTAAATCGGATATCAAAAAGCCTCTGACATGGTTGATTGGAGGTTCCTAATGAAGATCACTAAGAAATTTGAATCCCCCCACAAGTTGTGTGAATGAATTTTTAGCCGCAACTCCAACCTAAGCTTCTCTATTTTAGTCAATGGTTCTCTGATGGGCCTCTTCTCTCCTTTCGAAGGAATACGATAGGGAGACCCCATCTGTTTCTTCCTTTTCATCATTATATTTGAGGCTTTAGCTTGATCCATCTCTGGAGCCCTTACATCTCAAGAAATATAGGGCATTAGAGATTGAGAATTGTTGGAACCATTTTCTCATTAGCAGTTTGTTGATGAAATAATTATATTTGGGCAAGCTGATAGGCAGTAGGCTACAACTTTAAAGAACCTCCTGGATGCGTATACCTTGGCTTTTAGGTAGGAGATCAATTGCACCAAATATAACATCTTCATAATACCCAGGCTTATCTTCAGGCTCAAATTAGTAATATCTTGGCCTTCAGTATTTAATCTCTTCCTCATAAGTACTTAGGCATCCCTCTCTTCACTGGTCCTGGGAAAACCTCCCTTTGACAACCCCCTTATTCAGTCTTTTCAGAGCCTTCTTAGTGTTTGAAGGGCACAAATTTTAGTGCCAAGGGATTTTTGAGATTTTAAAGTTTTTTTGCGATCATGTTTTTCTTGGCAAAGTTGGGCATTAGTCTCATCTATTATTTGGTTTATGGCTCCAAAGTTGAGTTCTTCAGTGGGGCATGAATGCATATCTCTTTTTTATTTGGTAGCAAAATAGGAAGGAAAAGATTCAATAAATATTAGCTTCATAGTAGGGTCATGTACATGGCCTGAATTATAGTATACATATTGCATATAGCAATGATACTCTTTTACCCTACTCATATCACATATTATCACTTTACAAAATAAATTTGTATTCTTTATGTGATCATTGTTCATTGTTCCTAAGAATTCACAAATAAGAGTCGAAGCAAGAGCAATGGTAACTTCTTGTAGAATGGTTCCATGTTGATGATGATTTAGAGAATCCCACTATTCTTTAGCAATTCTAACGAAACCATTGGCGATGGTTTCAGTAATTGTGTGTGGATCCTTTTGATATAAGAGAAGTTGAGTGTTTTACCATCTGATCATTCCATGAATCATTTATTTTATTTGTGTTGATGTAGAGCACTCAATCTTATACCAATCTCGTTGTAGAGTTTGGGTCTTTGTCGTGTTATGTAGTGGTTCACTGGAAGATGATCTTGAAGTTTGTTCTACCATGACCATACGCTTTGCATCTTCTAGGGTAATTGTAGACATACTGACACCTTTGTATGATGTGGAAGGATTAACAAGGCTCCTTGAAACATCAAGTCTCATGACATCTGACCATATTATCTTTTTGGACCAGTCAAGTTATGGCTCTTCAGTCTTCTTAGTATTGTTAGCAATCTAATCTACCTTAACAACAATGTCAGGTGCAATCTGTACATGATTCTTTACTAGATCTATCTTTTCACTAGATTCAAGGGTTGACTTATGAAAATCTTGTAGGTTATTATACAATAGCTTATGACTAGTTCCTAATTTGGAAGATACTTCCTTACTAGAATCATCTACTTGAGTAACAATTGGTGGAACTATTTTTGAAACATTTTCTAGACTATTTTGGAAGGACTTTGACATAGAAGTATTTACAGAGTCTATCTTTTCATCTATAGACTGAAAGAGACAGATAGGGCATCTACGTTGGTATTTAGCATATGGACTGATGTCTTCAAATCTCCTTTCTGTAATAACTCCATAGCCTTAAGGTTCTTCTCCATTTATGTAATTTTAGATTTCGGGTTGTAACATTTTCATGTACAATGTTTACAACTTTGTTTGTCTAGTTGAACATTTAGGACTCAAATGGCTCAACTTGTTTATCAATTGTTCACTAGTAATAAAATACAACTTTTTGTTTTTCATCATCAAAAAAGACTTCAGTGTTACATGATGGAGGTAACTCCATATTGGAAGTAGAGTGATTAACTAAAAATAAAAATTTATTCTTATTTTATGAGTTAATCTAAATAGAAACAGAATGTTATACTAAAATGTTGGATCTAAATATATTACTTTATTATTTGAATGTATTGAAATAATACAAGTAAGAGGGATATGGTACTAACCTTAATTTGACTTACCTCGTTGTATGATGGAATGAAGTAGATTGTTGTGCAGACTGGGAAATTTGTGACTGGGTAGCCTCGAGAAGGGCAAAAACTAAGTATCTGACAAGAGTGAGGTGCCTGGGAGGATACTAGAGCACCCTGGGGTGCCCTGGTCTGTGATATAGGCACTGTAACATGCAGAAAAGATTAGGACCTGGGTCTGGAAGTGTCGCAAGGTATCTGTAATAACTTTGTCTTTAATGCATGGGTGTTGCAATATTATTGCTTGTGTCGTTGTGAATGCAGTGCGAAGATTCACCTGCAAAATCCTATTCAAAGCATGAATTCCTAAGAAATAAAAATGCATATGAATAGGTCAAACTGACCTCAGCTGTCCCAATGGTGGACTTACAACTAAGTGTTGTACTACATTCTAGACCCCATGTATTTGTGTGTGTGTGTGTGTAATTTTTTGCCTAGGATTCCCTAGCACCAATGATGCAAAAGTAGGGGGCAATAACTAGATGTAAAAATGTAAATGGTGGATGAAATAGAAAGAATAAAACCCTTTCCCCCTATGTTTGTGTGGTGCAGATGTAGAAGATGCCCAAATGCAGTCCCTTTCCTTAGTAGATAGTTGCCATTGATAGTAAGATGTCTTCCCATAATGTAGTGAGAATGTTATGTTTATATAGGGATCTCTTGTTCAAATTTCAACACTAGTGACCCGAAAATGCCGACTACAACCTAGCGGAATGCACGGGATAAAAAAAAGATCGACCTCACATAAATAAACTAGGACCAAAAATGACAAAAACACGAGTGCCTAAAATCATGTACTAGAGCACCGTGGGGCACCCCAGTGCAACCCTAGGATCCCCAGTATAGAACTAGAGATGACAACTAAGAAAATTATGACACCTATGACTCCCTAAAAGATGTCAAAAATTGTATAGGTAAGTGATGACTGAACCAAACAAATAACAATGACAACTGACCAACTGACAATAAGACCAAGAGATGGGTCACTAGTGAATACTTTTATTATGTCATATCCATATATAAAATAACATACCCGGCTATATAAATGTAATAGTAAGTGTGTGATTTTGTGACTACATTTTCCCCAAATTTATGTTGGTGAGTAGAAATCTCAGTAACATAAAGTAGATAGAGATGCGTACCTAAGAAAAAGTCAAAGAATCCCATG
Source organism: Taxus chinensis (assembly GCA_019776745.2). NCBI lineage: Eukaryota > Viridiplantae > Streptophyta > Pinopsida > Cupressales > Taxaceae > Taxus > Taxus chinensis. The sequence goes on from CM034152.1 coordinate 683,928,714, forward strand.
TTGTAGAAGAGCTCACTGAAGTCTAGTACAAGTGTGCCGATAGAACTATAAAATCGTGTCAAGTAATTGATCAGTGGGTTGATCCATGTAACGTAACAAAAAAGTGTAAATGTTGAGATGGAGTGTGTTAAATGAAAGTACTGACTAGGATGTAGAATGATTTCGAATGCGGTTTAATGATGAATATGTGGGTAGGGAGTGATCAGTTCCCAACTCGAGCGCTTGTATATGAATGAACAATCGAAGGATTTTGGCATCCTGCCGCGATAGGAAAAGTGTAGTGAGAAAAGTGTATTATTATTTGATCTTTAACTACAACCTCAAGATCTAACCGCTGCAAAAGGAATCAGATCAAATTTTGTGATTTTTAGATCCAAACGATTTTGATAAAATAGTTTACCCATAAATGAGTGATAGAGGAAAGGAACTCTTGCCCCCACTCCACAGGTATCATTGTCATGTGAGAGCTTCCAAGTTGGGTCATCTAGAAGTGAACACAATATGAAACTAGTAGCTTCCAAGTTAGGTCATCTAGAAGAAAAAAAAGAATGAAAGGGGTGGCTTCCAATTTAGGTCATTTTAAAGTGAGCACAAACATATATGATGGATTCCAAGTTAGGTCATCTAGATGCAAGCGCAGAATATATAATGAATTCCCAATTTATGTCATCTATGAAAGAAGTGGTGAATATAGCTCCCAAGTTAGGTCATCTGGGAAACCACTTGTAGATTTGAATGATATTATTTTTTATTTGAACACATTGATTGGTTGATTAATTTTTTTGATTGATTACTCGTGGAGAGATTTTGCGCTAATTTCCCCCAGGTTAGGTCATTAGAGATAATCGATAGAAAGTAATGTGTGATCATGTTTAGGAAATTTTAAATGTTTGTTTCCCCCATATTAGGTCATTAGGGGGAATTGATGGTGAAATATCACGCTAAGCATTAGTAAGTGTTGGATTCACAATGTTTGAACATATGGTAATGTGAAGAGGATTATAGGAGGACCCCCAATAATGTGCCCTCCCTTTTGGTGAAAGGGCGAGTGAATGAAAAGAACGGATGCTAAGCTGAAAGTAATAACAAGATATGAAAATATGTATGTATTGAAAAGGAGACAATGGTGAAGGGATATAATGCACACCTAAGGTTAAAAATACGGTGGTAGGTAGAATTATAAAAAGAATGCCACAAATGGGGTGTAAATCAGAGAAAAAATGCTGAAGATATGAGCGAAACGGTGTAGCATGTATTAGTTGTGGTAATAAGAGCGAGAAAAGGATCATAGTAAAGGTATTAATGAAAAGGAACTATAAATGGTGAAGTGAAAAAGTAATTTGTGACTTCATTTTTCTTTTTTGTGAGTGAGCGAGTGTGTACAGAGTGAGTGAATATGCCTCAAGCAAGAGATTTGCATCGTAGCTAGTTTGAGAGGGTGGCGACCGTTGTAGCATCGCGTATGACTATGGAGTTGGTAAGTGCATTATTTTCACAAAAATGTAGGGTGTAATAGGCATTTTAGTTCAATTGTTGAAAATTTGGGGTTTTTTAGTTTCTGTGTTTAGGACCTGGACAAGAGTGATGAGGGCACTAGTGACCCCTCAGACTGGGGCACCTAGAACTGGGTGCTAGTGTCATGGTCCGGGGAGCCCTGGTCCTGCATTTGGGCACCCTGGTCCAAATTTTTTCTATTTAGTGGATAATGGTAAAAATCATGTTTCTAGTATGTTGAATAAGTGTGTTTGGTTGTGTAAGGTGTTCTAACACGGTGTTTGTTGTTGTTTGGTGTTGTACATAGGGATATCTACTCAAGGGAGTTTCACAGTGGGCGTCACTTGAGTACACTACTTGGATTGGGTTTTTCGGATAATGAGTGGGATGTGATGGACCATGCTAGCCTGCGGCACATAACATGGATGGAGGATGTGCCCCATAATATGCCCATGTTGATTGCATTGTGTGAGAGATGGTGTGCAAACACATGCACATTTTGGTTACCTACAAGCAAGATGACTGTGACATTGGATGATGTCTATCACATATTACAATTTCTAGTTATTGGGGAGAGGGTGCGAGTGATGGTAGTAGTGGATATGGAATGGTAGATGCACTCGGCTAGGAGATACTTTATAGGGGCCCAAGTACCTACCGAATCCCATGTCAGTTTGGATGTGATATTGTAGTTAAGGATTTCATACTTACGAAATTTTATCGCAGTGGTGATTGCTTCATGTATAGCCATGGAGGGAGGAGGAGTTGGCATCTTGTATAAGATGCATGACATATGTCAGCAAAATAGAGGAGGAGGGGACGAGATTCATGTGGGCACGGAGTGTGATGGCCTATTTATACAGAGACTTGTATCGATTTATGTAGGATGAGCATGGTGGAGGTATAGGAGCCACCACATTGATGCATGTGTGGGCATATGAGCACATCGTTATATTGAGACCAGTTGTAGAGCCACGAGGAGAGTAGGCTCAACCTGAGATATATGCTCGATGTTGGGTGGATAATCGTAGTAGGAAGATGGATACTTATACCTTCAGGGCATTTATAGATAAGATGGGGTCCGATTCAATGATACGGATGCCATACCGTGATTATGGGGGATGGCCTGAGGATACTACTCAGTTACGATGCATTCAGAGGACTATGTGGCTAGAGGACCACTTTCCAGGTGTGGCGGAGATTTTTTAGGTGGAAAGGGTCTCACGATAGTTTGGTATGGCTCAAAATGTTCCCTTAAAGCCATATATGTGATTGAGAGCTATTAGAGCCTCTAGGAGGAATAGTGCTAGGCAAAGGCCCATAGTAGACCATTGAATACCACAAGGGCCAGATGAGGTAGAACCAGCGATAGTAGTTACATATGGGGATGACGCGGGGTGTACCAAGGAGTATCGAGTGTGGTGGGTAGTGCATCGGTGGGTATTATTATACTCACTCTTCGCAGGTCCTATGGAGTTACCCCATGGAGGAGGAGGGGAGGGAGGCATCCCCAACCCTATAGCAGCAGCCATGGCAGAGCATAAGTGTTTGTGTATGCTTATTTGGTGTTGAATGGATTGTTTTTGTTATTTTATATGTGTTTAGCTAACATGTGGTCCTATGTTATGTTCGCAGAGGATACATATTAGTCATTGATTGTAGACACATCCATCTATACTTTGACGCAGAATGTGTTGAATGATTTGCTAGGTGGAGGGACGCTAGAGCGTGTTAATGGCATTGCAAGCGAGCATGCCCATCTATTTGAGCTAGTGGATATAGAAGTAGTGACATGTATGGTGTTACTAAGCGAAAGATATGAGGCACACAAAGAGACTCGATGTGCCCAAGAGGCGGTAGGTGGTGGTCCCTTGGCCCAGGACATGTTCACACTGTATGTGGACTTGTAGCGTCAGTTTTCAGAGAAGTCTACAGAGATTACTATGCTACGGAGGCATGTGGAGAAGTTTCAAGGCCACGAAATGTGACTGTAGACACTAAAAATTAGAATAAATTCGCTTAACCCCTATCAATTAAATAAATTCATACTATACCCACTCATGTCCCTAGTGCACACATGTTAAGTAATTTCATTGCAATAATCAAATTAATTAATTACTCACCCATCCACCTCACCTACAGCCAACTCACCTATCCACCTCACTCAAAGACCCATTCACAAACTATTAATTAATTAGGACTAATTCTATACCAATCATAACCAACTAAGACTTAGTCTAAACCTAGCATTAACTCCCACTACCTCTCTTATAAGAACTCATACTTATCTAGGTGGACTCTATCACTTGAGACCCAGATTAAGGATATCAATCACGCCAAAGATAGTAAAGATCAGGATATTTTTTTGGAAAACCTAGAATTATATGCCTTAACCGCAACCGGCGCCAGTCACCTAACCGCCATTAGTTACTTTATATACAATTTTACAACCTTTTACCTAGGTTGGTCATTTTCAGTTTTGAGAGAACTATTGCATTCAAGCATGAATCCAAATCCTCTCAACATCCAGATGACACAAAATACTCAACCATAGGCCCAAACAAGCATTCGATTCTCCTTCTATAGCATTGGAATACTTACGAGAACACTACAGGAGTACTATCGCGACACTCACTCTAGAATCTCTTCACAAATCAACCACCATCCACCTTCACTTACCATCTCTTTAAAAGTAAGTAAGTATTTGTGATTTCTATCACATTGTGTTTACTTAAAGTACAGATTCCTTACCTCTTTCATTATACTTTATTTCTGTATGTATTATTTTATTCTCACCTCCTTGCCAATCTACCAACCCAACCACCTATAGCCTTTTTTCCTTTCATGACTTCCCCCTCCATATCCTTGAGTCTTTTCATAATATTACAAACCTAACCATGCCCTTCTCACTCTATGTGCAATCATAGAGAAGACCAAAAACCATTTTTATCAAATTATTGTCAATTGCCCCTACCGACGTCAATTACCTAACCACCATCGGTTTCACCTCTATACCGACATCGGTCACCTGACTGATATCAATGTTTATGTCATCTCATTCATTTGACTAGAAAGCCTCTCGATCAACCAAAACTAACCCAAACCTCACCCGATCAATATTAGACCCCTGTCAAACTTGCAAAACCCAAAATAACCTACCAAACCTTAGATATAATCACAACCTTTCTTGTTAGATTATATTTTCTTATTATATTTGCACGAGATACCTAAATCTTATAACTCCAGTAGGATTTCCTTACATCATGATTTGTAATATTAATTTGTGTTTGAAAGGGGATTAACAACATTCAAAGAAGCAACTCACTTCCCGGATCTAGCACTCACTAGACAGTCCACTAACCTACATTATTAATATTATTTGGTGGTCTTGTTTTTTTTTTATACATGTCATTCCTCCTAGCCAAGGGGAAGCTCACACAATTAACGTGGATCAAAATTCTACAACACGTGCATTCAACCTTCGACCTACATATCACAGGTATTCCTCCTTAACTATTTACCTTCTATCTATTTCATCCTAGAAAACGTAAAACTTATTGGTGAAATATATTATGTCACTCGTAGGTGGATCCTGATCAACCGACTCACATTCCAACTTCCTCAAACCAAGTTAATATATTTTTTCACCAGATCTTGTGCTAGACACATCTCCCCAACTCTCCAAGTTCAAACCTTCTGCATGTTTGATGAGGCGTTCACCATGGCCCAGAAACTTGAAATTCGTGACATTGAAGAGAAGAAGATATAATTTCGTAACAAGAACATTGTGTTTAAATCAAACTATACCTCTTCTTATTCCAAATTGTAAAATAAGTACTCTAAAGAAAAAGGATCTACCAATGCAATAGTTTTGAAAAAATGTCCATCTCACTCATCCAACCAATCAAAGCCTTCTTCCAATCTTTCTCTTGTTCAGGATTTTCAATTCAAGCGTGAGCAATGAAAATATAATCCCATAAGATAACCCTACTCTTTAGTTTTAGAAAAACTTCTAAAAGTCATAGTAGTCACTCTTCCACTTGTTAAACCACAAAGAAAATGATTACTACAACTATCATCGCGTTAGAGGTCATAGCAACAGTAATTGTTTAACTTTTAAAAATATCATCCAAGAAATGTTAGATAATGAAGATCTCGTCTTGGATAATCCTAATGCACTGGCTAATCAGAACCTTCACATCTTCAAGAAGTTGTTCCCAAATCAAACCTTTTCATCTAACCAAACTGGAGAAACCTTGACCAATGACCGTAACGTTCATGAGTTTCATGTTGTTTTCTACATCATACCAGTTCTTCCTTCTCAATTTCCTCCTACTCCATCTATCGAGGAAATTATTACATGATCTCCTTCATCCATGCAGGGACTGGTTTCATCCGATATTTTACCCACAAAGGAGTCTCCTTTATCTCCTCCTTCACCCATGGAGGATTCCACCATATCTGTTGACACAATTTCCCCACTCACCTCTCAACTTGACGAACAACCCACAGTACTTACTCTTCTACCCATGGGAGATTCATGCTTACCTTCTTCTTCATCAAAATATGAATTTACCTCATCCAACTTGTCATCTCCCCTACCCACAAGGGATACATTAACAACGTCCCTTCCTATTGGTGACAATTCTTCATTGGCTTTCAAGGATCTTGTTGATTTGCTCTCATCTCTTTTACCCACAATAGTCTGAAGCCAACATTTTCCATGTCTCACAAACATTATTTATAGATATTACTACAAAATCAACATCATCTCCCATTACAGAAGTGTCATTTTCACATTTGGCTGACCACTTGGATTATGTTGACAATTCCATACTTTGGGGATGCATTTGACTACATGTTCTCAACTCAAATGCAAATGTTGTCTGCTAATACTTCCATGATCTATCCAAAGGTGTTTCAGACAACCAAACCCACCATGTCCATGTCATTTTTAGTGGCCCCTTCTTCATCACCCTCGCCCACACCTAAACCTTTACCATCAAATGAAATTTTTCCAATGCCTAAAAACTTACCTACACCTATATCTTCCTACGCGTCCAAACCCATTGCCACATTGGGAGTCATACCAACATCAAGCCTAGTCCATCCTCTTATCAAACTAGATTTAGCCACATCCTAACAAGCCATCACAAAGACTATTCCCTCACTTAAGAGGAAGCCCCAACCTCTTAGACTGCATACACGGGCTTCACCCACTACCCCTCTATCACCTTCACCACTTCCATCTATCCTAGGTCCTGACCCATCAACCTTGGCCAAACAGATTCCTAGCCAGAGTAAACCAAAATCACAAAAACATACCTCGTCATGATCCCCTGTTGCACCCAAATTACCTACACATCTTACGCCTTCATTGTCACCTACATCCTTTCTACCTCCTATACCTACACCACTTCTAGTATCCTCATCATTACCTATGTTATTCCCTTCTCTTCAACCAATACCTTCCACATTACCTCTTACTACAACCTTCACCGCACCTCCATTATCACCTTGGCTAACCCAGCCCCTTCCACCATTTTCCTTTCCTTCTACATCACACACTTCTTCTTCACCTTTACCCAAGAAGGTGCAACCAAAGCCCAAGAACCCACTACCCTCCAAAGAGGGAGTTAAACACAGACCACCTTCAACAACTAGTTCACCCGCTACATCTTTACCCAATAAGGTGCAATCCAAATCTAAAACTGTACTATCTACCAAACAGGTGGTCAAACTTACTCAACCTCTAATTCCACCTCTAGTGGTGCCTCTCGCACCAAATTCACCCACACTTCCATCTAGACCCACAATTACTTCACATTGTGATCCATTGGTAGGGTCTTACGAAAACATCTTAGCTAACCTTTTGGAAACCTATGTCATCACATTTCCACCACTTAGACCTTATGACCCACTCAAACCTAAACCAAAAGGGTTTGATGATATCAAAAAAATTTCTTACCATCATGTGTCAGGGCATGATGTGGAAAACTTTGAGGCTCTTAAGACTAGTCTTCTCCAACTATGTCCTCTTGAAGAAATATTTGACAATGATGATCTTTTACATGAGGACCCTCTTCCACCTGAACCTATCACCACACATCCTTGTCTCGTACCTATTTAGAAACCTTCATCTCTCCCTCCACAAACCTTTTATCCCCTTCCAACATTTGAGATCAATATGGTCTGCATAAGAGAGATAGACAAACCTCACCAAAATGTCAATGTGTTGCATTGTTTTCGCAAAACTAGTATATGCCCTCACCATATTTTTACACGTCATGTCACTACACCAATCATGAATTTATCCTTTACCATAGATTAATATGGTTCAAATTTCCACTTGATCCCAGAAGGACAAAGGAAAGGAGAAAACAACCAACTCATCTACTACTCTCTTACCCAATATTCCATCTACACCTGCACCAAAAATCATCGTTCGTGGACCTACATACCCTATTTCTGATGAGGTTTCCCATCATACAATGCTTAAAAAATTGCACCAATCTCCTCTCAAAATGTCTTTGTATGACCTTGTCTAAACCTCTGAGTCTCATTGACAAGCCCTCATTGAGGTTCTACAATCTATTGAGGTTCTACCTAATGACCCTACTCATGTTGCATCCATTATCACTCCTCACCATGTGGCCTCTCTCACCACTTCACCCCCTTCCTCTGCTCCCACTACCACTCATCAAGTAGTTGCTCTTAGTTTCTCAGATGATCCTGATCCCACCCTATTTATTTCCATCTACATTGATAATATACATGTTTGTCGCATTATGATCGATGGCAGTGCTAGTATTAACATAATTTCTTCCCATGCATACAACCAAATGCGCATCCTTGCTAATTACATGCATAATAACCCAGTTATGTTGCGTTCATTCAATGATGCCATGACTTCCACCCTTGGCACCATCATTCTCCACATTTGTGTAGGCCCCCATGCCATTATTGAATTATTCTATGTCTTAGAGGGGGAATTCTAGTACAAAATGCTACTTGGTCGATCTTGGAATCACGCCATGGGTTGTGTTCCTTCAACCTTACACCGTTGTTTAAAATTCAAACATGAAGGGTAAAACTATACCATTCCAGCCGAACCTTCACCATTCAAGATCTGTAACATGTTGTATCGACCCAATGATGTCCTTATATCAGTTAAGTCATCTACCACTTCTCCTTCAGCACCTACCTCATCCACCAATGGTATCGCTACATCTCCCACATCTAACTCCTCTATTCCCACTGTTGTCATAGCTTTTGTAGCTGACCCATCAACCAACCCATCTACTTCTCAAACAACTAATGCTTCTTCTTCTTAAATGTCAAGTGATTCATCCATTCCCACTACCCACATATCAACTAGTGATCCCTTAGAAGGTTTGTTTCAATGCCTCACTCTAGGGGAGTACCACCTTTATAACATTGACACATTCCTTACTCCTCAAAAATATAGTAAACTTCACCAACATCCCCGCTATGATCACCACATAGGTGAGGTTTTCCCCTACGGTCCTCCCCACCTTCACACAAACTTAATGTATGGGGGACTTGATGCTTCTAACTACTTGCCCAAGCCACCTTCCCAAACTCGACCATTTTCCTTTGACCTTCAATATCTCACCAACCATCGCTTCACCGACACCTTCCTCCATTGTTGTGCTTGGAAGAGATTTGGATTTGGTTTCTATGAACAAGGCTGCCATATTTTCATTCCTTACACCACTCGTAAGCATAAAGACCATAGTGGTAATTGATTTTCTGAACCACCTTCTAGGAAGGCCTGCATCAAACTCATTGAGGACGATAAACATTCCCCATCCCGTTCACAAACTTCACCACCTTCACCTATAGAGTCTATGGAACCATAATCCATTCCTCCTAAAAATTTTGTTCGTGGACACCATTTCCCTGGGACCTATAAATTATCAGTATGATGGTGAGGTTCCCTCTTCTCTTCCCTTCATGTATTCTGACATGATCGATGACAATACCCCTTCTATTAACTTCATTCAATGTCAGGAAAATGAGTCTATTCTCACCTACCTTGGTGTGAAAGATTATTATATTCACCAGTCGTTACCTTCTGAGATGCAAACCATGTTGAATGAATCGACCATCGAGATCAATATTCATACTCAGGATGACCCATACATTCTAAAAATAGGTCAATCTTTAGATGTTGTTGAACAGGAAGCTTTCACTTCTTTCCTATGGCATCATAGAAATTATTTTGCTTGGTCATATGTTGATATGCCTGGTATTGACCCAAACATTGTGGTCCAAAAATATCGTAACCATTACCGATGCTAAACCCATGAAATAAAAGCCGTGAAAAATGCATCCTCTCATTACCCTTCTTGTTAAAAAAGAACTCCAGCACCTTCTTTCGGTTTCCTTAATCCTACCCATTGATTAGCCCCAATGGATATTTAACATCGTTCCTATCATAAAAGTGACAAGGGGACTCTGCATTTGCATGGATTTCTGCAATCTTAACTTAGCTTTCCCCAAAGACAACTTTCCTCTACCTAGTATTGACCAATTAGTGGATCTCACCGCTGACCATGATATGTTTTCACTCATGGATGGTTTCTGGGGTTATAACCAGATATCACTCGCCCTGGAAGATCAACACAAAACCACCTTCATCACTCCTTCTGGGACCTTCTATTATCATGTCATGCCCTTTGGCCTTTAAAATTTTGGTGCTACATATCATCGGGCTATGAATTATATCTTTCATGACATCTTGCTTAACATATTAGAAGATTACGTTGATGATCTTCTTACCAAATCTAAATATCAGGTTGATCACCTTACTATCCTTAAAGTTGTTTTTGACCGTCTTATCAAATACTGCATTCACCTTCAACCTAAGAAGTGTATCTTCGTTGTTCTCTCTGGCAAGCTCCTCATCTTTTATGTTTCTTTACATGACATTGAAGTTGATCCCACTAAAATCAAGGTTATTCTCAAAATGCCTCCACTTAATAACCTTTGTCAACTTCATAGTTTGCAAGGCAAGTTACAATCTATTTGTCACTTTATTTCTCATCTTTCCAACCACTACCATCCATTTCATCATCTTCTCAAAAATGATTTCTCCTTTAAATGGGATGATGAATGCCACAAAGCCTTTGATGCCTTTAAAAAATACCTCCTCTAACCACCTGTGCTCATTCCCCCTAAGGATGACCAACCATTTTACCTTTACATTTCTTCTACTGATTATTCCCTGGGTGCCATGCTCACTCATCGTGATGAGCAACACAGAGAGAAAGCAGTTTATTATATAAGACGTATGCTTTTAGACTATGAAACTAGATATATTCATGCTGAAAAACTCTGCTTAGCCTTAGTTTTTTTTGCCACTAAACTTCTCCATTACCTACTCAACCAAAAAATATTTTTTTTCACCAATACTAACCCCTTACATTACATGTACGCTAAGTCCCACCAACATCAACATGTTACACGTTGGCTCATGCTTCTTATAGACCTAGATCTCAAATTCATCCATCAAAAAAATTTCAAAGGAAAAACAATTGTTGACCAACTCGCAGATGTACCTCTCTCTGGAAACCAATCTTCTAACTTTGATTTCCCTAATGAATCCATCATTACCATCTCCCTGGATGATATCATTTACCATATGACCTTATTCTTTGATGGTTCTAAATTTCAGCATGGGGGTGGTTCCGGATTTATCCTCATTCCTCTTGATGGTGAGCCTATAACATTATCTTTCTAACTAGATTTTGATTGTACTAACAATATTGCCGAATATGAAGCACTCGTGTTAGGTATTCAAACCGTCATAGTCTTCGATGTTAAATCAATTAATATCTTTGGTAAATCTCATCTGGTTTTGAACCAAGTTAATGGTATATGCCAATGTCATAATGAGATACTTCAAAACTATAAGCATAATGTTGACATGCTATTGACTACCTTTGACCATTATGAACTTCAAACCACCTCATGTTCCACTAATAAATTTGTAGACACCATGGCCTGTCTTGTTTGTCAAATCCCTGCCTCGCCCTCCGACTCAAAAATATTTGTCATAGTAGAAAGGTTGTAATCAAATTCTTATCTAATCCTAGACATCAACCTTTTAGGAAACATTAAGCCACATGACCTTTGGTATAAGCAGTTTGTTGACTATCTTTTCCTTTCATTTGTACCTCCAGATCTTACTCGCAAAGGTTCAATGAGCCTTTCTCAAAAGTGTCTCTTGGTATGTCATCATGGGTGGTCTTCTTTATAAATATTTCTTTGACGCTATCCTCTTACGATGCCTTAAGAGTTTTGAAATTCCATAAACCATCAAGGAAGATCACAATGGGATTTGTGGGGGTCACTTCAGTTGCTTAGTTATCACTAAACACATCCTTCACCTAGGCTATTACTAGCCAACCCTAAATCTTGATTGTTGTGACTATGCCAAGCATTTTGTGAAGTTTCAGTAGCATGCTAATCTTCATCACACCCCCATTCATGCCTTATAGGTCGTACGAGACCTTTGGCCTTTCTCTCAATGGGGTTTGAATCTTGTCGGAGAGATCAACCCTCATTCTTCCCAACGTCATCAATGGATTATTACCGCTACCAAATATTATACTAAATGGGTGGAAGTCATACCTCTTATTTCTACAAAATCTGAGAAAATCTATGAATTCATCAATCATCACATCATTTGTTGCTTTGGTGTTCCTCACTGCTTCATCACTGACAACGTTAAAATTAAAAACATAATCCTATGGAAACTTTGTGATGCCTTTAGCATTCTTCTTAGTTTCTCTTCCCCCAACTACCCTCAAAAAAATGGCCAAGCTGAATTAACCAACAAAACCTTAAATAAAATTATTATGAAAGTGGTTGATGATACTAGTGAGGATTGCCACACGCACATTACTTTTTCCTTTTGGGCTTATCACACTAGTATTCACACCTCAACTACTACCACACCTTTCTCTTTGGTCTACGGTATAGAGTTTGTCTTGCCTCTTGAAGTCCAAATTCCATCTCTTCATATCTCACTCAAAGATATGCTTAACGATGATGATTTTTGCTAGGATCGGTTGGCACAACTTGAGTTATAAGACAAACGTCGTCTAAATGCTCTCGATCACCTACAAATCTACAAAAAATGTATCAAACATGTCTATGATAAACATGTCCAAGAATGAACCTTTCAGTTCAGAGACCTCATCCTGAAGGAAAATCAACATGTAACAAAATTGGAGAAAATTAAACGGGGAAAGTTTGCTCCTAATTGGCTTGGACCCTATATCGTTACTCATGCCTATGGATTGGGTGCTTATCATTTATCTTCACTTGACGGTAAACTTGAACCTGATCCCCTCAATGCCTTGCATCTTTGACCATTTTATTATTGAATAAAGTCATGTATCACCTTCTATCTATTAAATGCTCATCCCTTGAGCAACATCCACCTTCCACTTACCTATTTTAAGAATCAATGACTAAACAAGAATCATGTGATTACCCGTCACCTTTCAGCCCTTATCTTCAATATGAGTACCACGTCTCTACTCATGGCATGATTCTCATGGATACATTTCATCCTTTTCAATATGGAATCCCATGGTTGTTCATCACTTAAAACCTCTCTTTCATAGCTAACTCCTATGTGATATGGTTTTGTCTTCATAAAAGAAACCTAAATTTCTCTATAGTCTTTTCCATGACCTAAAAGTCCAAAAAATAATTCAAAAGTAATATACGGGATTTTCAAATTCAAAATCCTTGATTTAAACTTCAAGAAAAAAGATGACTCCCTCAAAAAGGAAATATACCTCTCTATCTCGCTGCTATAAATAGATTGCTCCCTCGAAGGACAGCTATAAAATTTAGCCCTAAAAAAACATGTAGTCTATCCAAAAAGGAGACTAGTTCTATACAAATGAAAATAAACCATTCTGAAGCTTCCCACATCGATCAGCTTCACAAATACCTCAAGGAGATATTTTAATCATCCCATGTAGACTTCCCACATCGATTAGTCTATAAAAAAAATCAAAAAGAAAAAGATAGTTTTTTTGTCATAGACTTGCCTATTTTGATCTTGGGTATCTTGCAAAAGAGGCATGTTGTCTCACACTAGGGTTATGATAAAACAACCTCTTTCACATCACCTCATTTCCCTTAGAATATTTTACCTAATCAAGGGACGTGCCATAAATGTGAAATTTTGTGATCATGTGACCTTCTTCACCCTTAGAACAGTCAATCATGCAATTCCTTTAGGGTCATACATTCATAGGCCAATCTTTGATATGATAGACTCATAAGGGTTATTACAAATTAGCTGGCTTTTTGTCACCTCTTACCATTCACCTATTTTCTTAATTATTGATCCTCCTTCACATGACCAAACCTTCAACACCTCATTCTAGTAATTCCTCTTCCACCAAAATCACCCATATCTATTCAACCTAGTCTCAATCATGCCTAAAACCTACTAACCCATCCATCTATCCTCATCCTATTCTTCACTAGTTTATGGGAGAACTACATCGACCCAATGCCCTTTTCTTTAGGGCTATGTAGGCATCACTCTGAGGGAATTGGGCCCTTGGAGGTTATCTCGGCCATTTTTTCCCCTAACCAATTTTCCCCCTTTATGTTCACATTTTACCCTAGTTAGTTTCCATTTTACACAAAACTAGGAAATTAATCTATCATAAAAACATGCATACCTACCATTTTATAACATCAACCATATCATACATCAATCATTTAGCATTTCCACGATATCAAATACTTAGAAATTTAACCACAACATACATATAATCCATTCTTTCCATAAGATCAGTAACTTGGAAATTACGTAGACTCCACCATGCTTATACCTGACCAAACCATGCCTATACTTGACTCCATCATGCCTAGATGACCGAGACTCCACCATGCCTATACCTGAATCAACCATGACTATACCTAACTCCATCATGCCTACATGACCTCGACTCAATCATGTCTAACTGAACTAGTTTCTATAATACAAAATAGCATGGAAATTAAAACAAGTACATCATCCATCCAAAAAACATCACCAACTATATATTCTAAGTGTCTATGAATAAGTACATATATATATATATATACACAGATATAAATAAGTCTCAATATCTCAAAAAATATCATGTACAATCTCACATCTTTGGCACACAGACCAGTATATATAACAAAAAAATCAAAATGATAGTACAATATCCGCTATGGATATCAATCAGCCCCACCTAATGCCCTCCTCTTTGGTATCACTTGTCTCCTTCTCTCCCCCTATCAGTCACCCTGTCAGCATCTCTCCATCCTCTACTAGTCCCTTAATGACCTCCATCTCCCCCTCCTATCCCTTTATCGGGCCTAGTCTCTGAGAACTAGTAACCTCACCCTGGCCCTGTGTTTGGGGCTGATGACCCCCTGTGCTACCAGAACTATGATTCATGGATCTAGTCTTCTCACTGGTTTCCTGTTGGTCTTGGTACTTGGCATATGAAGGCACATCAATCCCTGCGATGGCTAGATGATCCTGATAATAGCGAGCCTCGTTCAGGGAATCCCTAAACCTCGCCATGGATATGGTTTGTGGTGGTGCCATCAGCCTCACTGCCCCCTGTGAACTCTTCCTAACCAAAAGTGTACTATGTCTTGGTGCACAAGCCTGTACTATGGGACCCTATCCATGTGCTTGTGGTGGTACCTATACAGCTACCTAGGCCTATAGGGCCGCAACTTGTGCATGTGTTGTGGCCAAATCACCCTGTAATCTGGCCACCTATTCTTGTGAGGTGGTTACCTGCCCTCCATCCCCATCTCCACCCTATGTGTGAGCTTGTGCCTGTGCTACATGGGCCTGCAGGGTTGTCACATGTGCCTGCAAGGTGGTCACCTATACCTATGCCCCTTTCAACTATCCCTATAACCATGTAACATGTGCCTATTGGGTAGCCACCTACCCCTATAATGTATCTCTCTGCACTATGACTGTAGCTAAATCAGGCTTCCCTGGCCTCGGTGGTGCCGCCCATAGCTGTGTCACCCACCATTGCTTATATCTGTTAGGAAATATTTATTTAGTGCTCCATTAATATTTATGATTGAATATTTACTTAGAGGTAAATATATATGGGTGATGTAAATGTTAATGTGAGTTGTTTGATAAACAACTCATATAACAATATTAGTTTGGGTGAATTTTAATAACTCACGTAATAGGTGTTGAGAGAGAGATTTGTGGGATTGTTGTTGAACAACCTCCTTATTTTTAGGAATGTATATTCCAATATATGTGTAATCCAATGATATGAATTTTATATAACAGAGATTGTTTTGAGTACATCTGCTTATACCCTATCATCTGGTATCAGAGTAGTCATGAATTCCTAGGATATAACCAGGGGCAAAGCCATTACAACTTTTGGTCGCCTCGTTTCATGAGAGAATAGTATTGTGGAGAGATTTGTAATATGGTGTTAGTTCTGTTTGTTTATTTTGTGTGTGATTTGAATTAAAAGATCACTAATATAGATTGAAGGTGGCTATCAATAGATCCAATCAGATAGAAGGAGGTGCTTTAAATTATGTCTTATATCTAAACATCCTGTCGCATACCTGAAGACCCGTGTCTTCTTTATAATTGCATCTATTTTATGGAAATATCACATGCAAAAGGATGATTGGTTGATTAAAGATATAGATACAAAAAGCAAATCATAGATGCCACTGCAAATGACAGGGTGTATTCCCATCTATTTCTATTGATTCAATCTTGCAGTGTTTGAAACTTCCTTTTCAATTCGTTCCTTGTATCATTAGAAGACTCTGTTCCATGCATTAAGCTGAGTCAATTCTATGAATTCTGTGATAAGCTGTCACATACTCCTCCATCCATGTGTGCAGTCCACCAATCACCGTCTAATAAACTGCAGCTATGATTTAATGCGTGAATTCAACGATGCTATTATTCCCATGATACCTATGTGTCGAAGAACATTAGATGTGAAATGTCAATCAGTCCATGCCTAAACAACATACTCATACGAGCTCAAATGTGTGGCATTCACCTGATTTAGTTCAACCTGCAGCTGGTTCTCTATTCGATTTGGTTCCTAATCGACTTTGAGTATGTCTGTGTCAAATCTGTTTTTAAGTATTTGTTTAATTTTTTAGTGATAGGAATATTCTTTAAAAAAAGTGGGTTTATCTTTTTTAATTGTCATTTTTAGTCATGTTAGTTAAAGTCGTGCCCATTCGTATTGGTGTATGCAATTCCATTTGTTCCATTGACTATAGTTTGTAAGGTAGCATTCATGTCGTTTTATGTAATTTTTTTGTGTAAAAATTATAATCTATTATGTATAAATTAATAATTTATTCTACAAAAACATTTGGGTCACAAGTGTACAATTGTGAGTAATTTTCATTTTAGGTCTAAATATTGTTGTTCATTAAGATAAAGAGTATTTTTGATCAAGTCAAGTCAAAAGTATATTGTAAAAGTTTCATTATTCTCAAGTTAATTAAAATAGGTGATTTTAGGTTATCTGTCTAGTCATGTCTTCTTGTCCAAGTCAATAGTGTTATATGGTTAGTCAAACCATAAAGTTTTGTTTTGTGAGTCAAAACTTGTAAAAAAAAAAAAAATTGCCTCACGAACACATTTTTGGTGGAATCTGACATTCAAGGCATGTTATTGAGCCCCATGACCAAATTTGGCTGAGTTAGCAGTAGATCCACTGGAGGCAGGAGGCATCAGAGGTTGGAGGTCATTCAGCAACCTCTCGTTAGTTGCTAATGACGGGACCGCATATCAGTTTTGGTGACATGTGTGTTTCAGTTTGGTTTCAGTTTAGGCAGTGTGATTTCCATCGTGTGCCTATTTGCAGTGTTCTTGATTTCAATAAGTGGAAATTTCACATTGAGGGGGGGAACATGATCCAATGTTCCATTTCCATTATGTCAGTTTTTTCTATGTATGTATGAGCAACATATTTCAGCATAATTTCCCATGTTATTCCCTGCAGTGAGATATTGATGAGGGCTGATAATAGTACTTGGCACATCATGATGTGGTTATAGGTAAACCACTTGAAAACCTTCATTTGTGGTTTGTGGTAAACCAATTGCAAAACCACCATTCTTGGTTGTTGGTAATCCGTTTGCAAAACCATCCCTGAGGTTTGTGATCATCCTGTGAAAATCACCAGATCATGAGTAGGTGCAAGTATAAGGCAGGTTTTCCCCATGTTCGCACTAAGGAGGGGAATGTTAGGAAATATTTATTTAGTGCTCCATTAATATTTATGATTGAATATTTACTTAGAGGTAAATATATATGGGTGATGTAAATGTTAATGTGAGTTGTTTGATAAACAACTCATATAACATTATTAGTTTGGGTGAGTTTTAATAACTCACGTATATAGGTGTTGAGAGAGAGATTTGTGGGAGTGTTGTTGAACAACCTCCTTGTTTTTAGAAATGCATATTCCTATATATGTGTAATCCAGTGATATGAATTTTATATAACAGAGATTGTTTTGAGTACATCTACTTATACCCTATCAGTATCCATCGGTGACATCTGCATCATCAATCCATTGATCTAGCACCTGATCCTCCTACCCTGTGGGAGAACTCAGGCATGGTGGAGACATGGGTCTCTCCATGTCATCTCTATGGTACTATGGGAAAGGTGGGGGAACGTCTGTTGCAATCCAAGCTACCATCTAACCTGTCCATGGGTATCATCTTGTGCTCACCACAACGCCACCCTTGTATCCATCTCAATAATTCAAGCTCCTCTAACTCCTCAACCATGCCTCTAAATGACATAAAATCAACATATGGCCACCACACAATATCAACCACTGATAGGCCCTCCAACAACTTCTTGTAATATGTAACATCATATTTGGCCCTAGCCACTCTCGACTGTGCCCTGACTGGTACTCATCTCCTGAAACCCACTTTGTAAAAACCACCCCCGAACCATTCCTGTTGTGGTAAACCAACTGGACACACATAGACAATGTGTTCATACACCCAACATTGTAACAAGTATGTACAACACATACCAAATCTCTTGTACATACCATAGGCCCATAGCTCCCTGTATAGTTGGACTAGAAAATTTGGTGCCCAAGCAAAACATATCTACTCCTCAATCATGTCCTGTAACACCCCCATCATTGCTCATGGAAATATCCCACCCTAGAAATCTAGGAGAGAAAAACAACCTACTACCACCATCATCAAAACAGATAGCCTGGTCTCTTGTGGATATGTTGCATACATATGCCCATAACTCAAACTCACACTGTGATAACGCAGCATGCCCATCGCCTCACCAAATACCGCCACTATCGGCTCCACCGACGCCTCAGAAAAAATCAAATATACTGGCTCCCCCAAAAATGGGAAGCCGTAGGATCCTATACATGTCCTCCAATGTGACATTCATGTCGTCAGTCGGTAGATGAAAGGTATTGGTCACAGAGTCCCATCTGTCGATGAGAACAACCATCACGCTAAGATCTCATCCTATATGTCTATAGCACCTGATCGAACTAAGTCCCACATCTGTTATATTCTCCCACTCCTTAGTTATCACACTAGGACGCATCTGTACTAATAGATGTGGTAATTTTTCTCTCATACTCATTTGATCTCTCACCTACATCATCTAACCCAACACAGTTAATTCAATACCTTCTCACATCACCTATTCATCAAACCTCAATTGACCTCATACTTAGCCATTTTTTACCAAATCATACCTATAACCATCAATCATACCTACCCTTCGCATGGATTCCATACCTACCCTTTACCTATTTCACCTAAAACCCTATTGCCTCCATTTTGATGCTTACCCACTATCATCAATCATTTCACCTACTTACCTATCACAAACCTACACAATCATGCCCTACCTACACTCACTTTTCCCTCTTCCGCCTAACTATTTTTTAACCTAGTCCATTTTTACAATGACTGATACCAGTCACCTTGACTGATGTCAGTCACCCTTTAATCGACTGATGCCAGTAAACCAAAGCGATGTCAGCCAACCCTTGATCAATGTCGGTCACTATTTCAGTGATAAACAAAAACCCCATGCCCTCCCATTGCAAAAAAATGACCAAAACCCACTAAAAACCTATCCTACCCCACCAAAATTCAACCTACATTCATTTCCCAACCTATTTAACCTATATTTTCCCTTCCCTGCCTCAATTTCACTCATTTTCACCCATATTTTTTAAACAAAAATTCCCCCCCCAAAATTCATTCATTTTTACAAAATTATTTTTTAAACTAGGGCCTAAGGATTGATTCCTACCTCTACGCGATGGTACCTCAGGTATCTACATTGGTGGTCCTCATGATCCCTCTCCCGGCTCCTCCATGGCCACAAATCCACTCCTCCAATCACAACCAATCAAATGGATCCACTCGATCTTGTGGGCCTGTCCACTAGATGTCAATCACCTCCTCGCAGATTGCTGACTCTGATCACCACTTGGCATTGTCATTTTCCACTTTCACACCTCTCGTTTGTTGTTTTCTATAACTGACAATCAACAAATGAATCTGTAAAAAGTGTATTTTTCCCTTTTTAGCCTCAAATCGACATGACTAACATCAGTCAATTCATGCCCTAGTCAACTGATATCAGTTAACGTCTAACCGACATCGGTCACCACAATGAACCATATGGCATCAAAATGCCTTTTTTACCCAACAAGTTGTCATTCTTGCACCATTTACCCTTAGCATCACCTATTAAAATCTCACCCCCAAGCCTACATTACCTGTCCATTTCCTTAATTACACTTAGGGACATGTTATTTACCTACACATCAGCCCTACCCATGACCCCACCTACACACCTGAACCCAACCCTCCAATTGGACATTCTGATTCGTTCCCTCCCTATACCTTGTGATGATGCTACTTGTCTTTTTTAGCCTACAACCCTTACCTTTCCTAATGTCATGATGTTTATCCCAACCAAACCTTTTATGCCATGGAACAAAACCTATTACCTATTCCAACACCTTTCCTAGTTGTGATTCAGGACCATATCCTCTATCTTGGATACCTAAACCACGTCAACCTCGTTTGGATAAACCTATCAACCTTTGACAAAGTAGAGTTTGTAAGCTCTTCAACCTAGTACCTTATCACAATCTATACATGTGCATGCGTTTGATTTCCATTACTTATTACCCGACCCGACCATTACCCTTACCTACAACCCATCCACCCTTGTTTTTATTAACATCCTATTTATCAAACCATTCATTCTCTCCATTTCCTACCTCATTAGTTCCTGGTTTGAGGGGGGGTCACCTTTACTCCTACCTGGGCCAACCCCACTCTCACCTATATTTGGGGCAACCACTTATGTTTTTGTTAGAATCACTTACCAAATATAATCTACATGACAAAAAGGGGAAAGTGTAGACATTGAAAATCAAGACAAATTACCTTAACCCCCGTCAATTAAATAAATTCATATTGTACCCATTCATGTCCCTAGTGCACACATGTTAGTAAATTTCATTACAATAATAAAATTAATTAATTACCTCACACATCCACCTCACCTACAGCTAACTCACCTATCCACCTCACTCAAAGACCCATTCACAATTTATTAATTAATTAGGACTAATTCTATACTAATCCTAACCAACTAAGACTTAATCTAACCTAGCATTAACTCCCACTACCTATCCTATAAGAACTCATACTTATCTGGGTAGACTTTATCACTTGAGACCTGGATTAAGGATATCAATCACACCAAAGATAGCAAAGATCAGGCTATTTTTGGAAAACCTAGACTTATCCGCCTTAATCGATGTCGATTATTCCAACCCCAACACTGGTCACCTAACCTCCATCGATTAATTTATATAGAATTTTACAACCTTTTACCTAGGTTGGTTTTTTTCAGTGTTGAGAGAATTATTGCATTCAAGAACAAATCCAAATCTTCTCAACATCCATATGACACAAAATACTCAACCACAGGCTCAAACAAGCATCCAGTTCTCCTTCTAGAGCATTGGAATATTTACGGGAACACTATGGGAGTATTGCCACATCACTAACTCTAGAATCTCTTCATGGATAAAACACCATCCACCTTCACTTACCATATCTTTAAAGGCAAGTAAGTATTCATGATTTTTATCATATTGTCCTTGCTTAAAGTGCAAATTCCTTACATCCTTCATTATACTTTATTTCAGCATGTATTCTTTTATTTTCACCTCCTCACCAATCTACCAACCCAACCACCTATAGCCTTTTTTCCTTCTGTGACTTCCCCCTCTATATCCCTAAGTCTTCTTAGTAATATTATGAATCTAACCACACACTTCTCACTCTCTATGCAATCACAGAGAAACCCAAAAATCATTTTTATCAAATTATTATCAATTGCCCCTACTAATGTTAGTTACCTAACCGTCATCGGTTTCACCTCTATACTGACATATGTCACTTGACCGATATCGGTCTCTGTGTCATCTCATTCCTTTGACAAAAAATCCTCTCGATCAATCAAAACCAACCCATACCTCACTTAATCAATCCCAGACCCCTATCAAACCTGTGAAACCCAAAATAACCTACCAAAACTCCATATCTAATCACAACCTTTTCTGTTAGATTAGATTTTCTTATTGCATTTGCATGAGATAAATAAATCGTATAACTATAGTAATATTTCCTTACTTCATGATATTTACAATATTAATTTATGTTTGAAAGTGGATTGATAGCCTTCTGGGAAGCACCTCACTTCCCGGATCTAGCACTCGCTAGGAAGTCCACTAACCTATATTATTAATACTATTTGGTGGTCTTGTTGTGTTTCTTATATAGGTAGTTCCTCCTAGCCAAAGGGAAGCTCACACAATTAACTTGGATCAAAAGTAGACAATACGTGCATTCAACCTTCGACCTACATATCACAGGTATTCCTCCTTAACTATTCACCTTCTATTTGTTTCATCCTAAAAATCGTAAAACTTATTGGTGAAACAATGACGTCGGGTTAGTGGAGAGGAATCCAATTCTAGGGCTCTCGTAGTACATGAGAGTGAAAATGATGATGAGGTCTGATTGGGATTATTTTATATGATGTGGGGGTCTTGGCCCCCAATTGTGAAAAATGTTTTGTGATGATGATTGTACTAATGATACATGTATGGAAACCTATTTTTGATATATGTTAAATCTATGTTGGAATGTTTTTCCATTGTGATGGATGTTGGATGAATATATGTTTATTATCCTAGCATATATATTGTGTGTATATGATGATTATAACTTCGTATGATGATGTTAGTAGTGGTAGATAAAATGTGCATGGTAAATGATAACAATATAGATAAGCAATGTAATGTGATGGATGGAATGTTAAATGAATGAAATGTGTAGCATGTAGGTAATATAATGATTATAGTATAATAGATGTGAAAAAATAAAATGCATGATAGTGAAATGAATCTATCGTAATGATTGTGTGAGAATGTAATGTAGTCTTAATAGGATAAGGAGATGAAAATAAGACGAGGGTAGAGTAATGATGCCCCCCATCGTGTGAATGAATAGGCTCATATAATGAATACCCCTCAACAATCAAGTATGATCCGCATAAGCAGGAGTGCATCATCGGGAAATGATTGAGTGTGCTAGATTAAATGACGAAGCACATGATGAAAGGTTCTTAGAAATAATCCATCAACATTCATGTAAGAACCATAAGAACACAAGTGCTTCATCGGGGGGTAATGTGATAAGAATCACCTACCAAAAACCAAGACGATGGGTGGTGGTGGAAATATGTGGAATGGATGTAGCATTAGTGTATGAACCAAATGGAATGTCATGGGTAGTAACCACGGGATATGCAGAGACTGGCAGAAAACTATGGGATGTAGCAGCATGAAGTGATGGATGGTGTAGATGTAGCGGATGTAATGAATGTGGTGGTGGAAATGATGGATGAGATGGAGAACAAGTGTGTGACAGTGCAACATGACAAATGAACTAAGAACTTGATGGAGAATATGCAAGTGGGGTACACTGACATGACGAGGTGAAGGAGATAGTGACCGCTCATGAGAGGTAAAAGAGATGATATCAGAATCCACTAGTTATTGTATCCTTCCACATAGGGAAAGATAATCATTGTGCTGATGGCCAGTGATGTGATGATCATTACAATAATGTTGGTCATGCTAACATTGTAAATGGTGTGGGGGATGATGTTGGTTAGAGGGTAACTAAATTAATTTCTCATTGAGTAATATGAGTAGCACATCATACGGTCAAGTGTGAGGGGATAAATATAAAGGCTCTCGTGATGGAGGTGGAGTGGTGGAAGTAGAAACTTGTTGTGGGACCAAAGAATAATGGGTTGGTGGTGAAGGAGTGGGTTGAGCTTGTTTGGAATGCACTTTAAGTAAAGTTGGATATTTCTTTAGAAGCTCAACTGGAGGTGGGAGTGGAAGACTAGAGGATGAAATTGTCAAAGAAACATGTGTGTGTTCAATGGTATATGAGGATAAAAGATATTTTTCTAGATCAATAACTTTATAGAACAAGAGAATGAATGACTCGTAAGTATCATATTGCAGCCTTTTCTTAAGTGGAGGAATCAGACCATGACAAAAAATGAATTTCTTTTCTAAGTCACTAGTTTGGAAGATGAGTTGGTGTATACAGGCATTAAACCGTAAGATGTAGTCCTAGATAGGTTTAAAGGAGCCTTGATGTAAAGTAGGTATGTGGCCATAAGTAACTCTAGGTCCATTATTGAGGATGAAATGATGGAGGAAAGCATCCTCTATGTTATAAAAAGTACTAATGGACCTAAAGGGTAATTGGGCGTACCACTATAGTGCCTCATCAGTAAGACTATAGCAATAATCAATCATTAGAGTAAGCAGCCATAAGTCTATGGTAGTGTAGGATATGAGCATGAGGATCACCAGTACCATCAAAACATTGGAAATTAGGCATGGTAAAGTCTTTAGGGAAGGTGGAATTATGAATCTTTTTAGGAACATGATTGCCATGTAAAGAATTGTTGTCAATATAGGCGTAATAGGCTTTACTTTCTGAAGTAAGAGTATGAACTTGAGATTGGAGTTGTCCTACAACATGCATGAGAGATATAATATCGTGTGAGGGGATGGTAAGAGACAACAATAATTTATTAAGTGGTTGAATTTTTCCATTATGAGTGATCATACCAATGTTAAGAGGCAATATAGTGGAATCTGATGCTAAAGGATATATGGTAGGTGATGATGTAGGAACTATAGTATGACTAATATCAACACAATATCTAGTAGGTGCAATTATCAAGGAGGAAATATCTATAGGCAAAGATGCAGTAGGAACTACAAAGGATGTGGGGATAGAAGGAGAAGAAGCAATAATTGGTGGTGATTCATGCACAATAGTAGATGCAACTTCATGAGAGGACAACAATGGAGTAGGAAAGTCACACTCAGCGGTATAGAAAGAAGGAGACCCATAATGATCATTAGTAGAAGAAAGGGTTATAGAAATAATGTTATTTCCATCAGTAGGATCAATAGTATCATTAATGTAATATGAAGGAGAATGCAAACTAGAATGAGATGTGGGAGAAGGACTATTAGAATCAATATAAGACATAGGAGTACCTATAATAGTAGGTTGAGTAGAGAGGGATGAGGCATGAGGTAAACCTTATTATGGATCAAGTCCTAATAAGTAATCAATGATAGATTCATTTAAAGCATCAGGTGGCATATTAGAAGGACCACATGCAACTAGATGGCATGGTGTACAACGAGTGAATGCAATAGGTTCATCAACAAGGAAAATACCTATAGGAGAATCAACAAGACTAGTCACCACATGTGGTTGGCCTTCCAAGAGGGCTTGTTGAGTATCATTGGGTAGAGTCATGGGGGTACTATATAAATCTTTGAGTTTAGCTATGGCGGCCCCATCATAGATAGGATTGACACTAAAATGAGACATGGCAGGAGAAAATAAGAACTATGCTTAACCACTAAGGTAATAAAAAGGATCTAAAGGAAAAATATTCTTAAAGTCGGGTTCACCAAAATGATTAACTAAAAATAGAAATTTATTCTTATTTTATGAGTTAATCTAAATAGAAGCAGAATGCTATGCTAAAATGTTGGATCTAAATATTTTACTTTATTATTTGAATGTATTGAAATATTGGAAGTAAGAGGAATGTGGTATTAACGTTAATTGGACTTACCTCGTTGTATGTCGAACTGAAGTAGACTATTGTGCAGAATAGGCAAGCTGTAATTAGGTGACCTCAAGAAGGGAAAAATCTAAGTATCTAGCTAGACTGAGGTGCCTGGGAGGATACTGGAGCACCCTGGGAGGATACTAGAATGCCCTAGGGCACCCCGGTCTGTGATATCGGCTTTGTAGACCACATAAAATCTCAATACCTGGATATGGTAGTGTTGCAGGGTCTCTATAATACCTTCATCTTTGTTTCATGGGTGTCACAATACTATCACTTCTACGTTGTAAACGTAGTTTGAAGATTCACCTACAAAACCCTATTCAAAGAATTAATTCCTAAGAAATAAAAATGCATATGAATAGGTCAAACTAACCTTAGCTGCCATAATGGTGGATTTATGACTAAGCGCTGCACTACATTCTAGACCCCATGTAGTTCTGTGTGCATGTGTGTGTAATTTTGTGCCTACGATGCCCTAGCGCCAATACTGCAGAAGTAGGGGGTAATAGCTAGATGTAAAAATGTAAATGGTGGATGGAATAGAAAGAATACAACCCTTTCCCCATATGCTTTTGTGATGTAGATGTAGAAGATTCCCAAATGTAGTCCCTTGCCTTAGTAGATAGTTGCCCCTGATAATAAGATGTTTTCCCATAATGTAGTGAGTTTTCCATGTTTATATAGGGATCTCTTGCTCAAATTTCGACACTAGTGACCTGAAAATGTTGACTACAACCTAGGGAATGCATGGGCTAACAACAAAGACCGACCTTGCACCAATAAACTAGGACCACAAATAACGAAAACATGGGCACCTAAAATCACGGACAGGGGCACCCCAGTGTAACCTTAGGCACCCCAATATAGAACTTGAGATGACAACTGAGAAAATTATGACACCTAAGAATCCCTAAAAGATGCCCAAAATTGTATAGGTAAGTGATGACTAAACCAGAAAAATAACAATGAAGACTAACCAACTGACAACAAGACCGAGAGATGGGTCACTAGTGAATACTTTTATTACACAAGATCCATATATAAAATAACATACTCGATGATATAAATATAATAGTAAGTGTGTTATTTTGTGACTACATTTTCCCCCACTTTATGTTGGTGAGTGGAAAGCTCAATAACATAAAGTAGATAGAGATGCATACCTGAGAAAAAGTCAGAGAAGCCCATGTCCTTGAAGAATGTGCAAAATTTTAGTAGAAGTGTGCCGAAAGAACTATAAAATCATGTTGATTCATGGATCAGTGGGTTTATCCATGTAACGTAATGAAAAAGGATAAATGTCACGATGGATTTTGTTAAATGAAAGTGATGACTAAGATGTAGTATGATTTTGAACATGGTTTAATGATGAATAGGTGGGTAGGGAGTGATCAATTCCAAACTTGAATGCTTGTATATGAATCAACAATCAGAGGATAGGGAGAAGATTATATTATTCTCTAATCTTTAACTACAACCTCAAGATCTAGCCACTGCAAATGGACTCAGATCGAATTTTTGTGATTTTTGGATCCAAACGATTTTGATAAAATAGTTGACACATATAGGAGTGATAGAGAAAAGGAACTCTTTCCCCCACTCCATGGGTGTCGCCACCATGTGAAAGCTTCCAAGTTGGGTCATCTGGAAGTGAACACGATATGAAAGAGGTAGCTTCCAAGTTATGTCATCCGGAAGAAAACGTAGAATGAAAGAGGTGGCTTCTAAGTTATGTCACCTAGAAGTGAGTGCAAACATATATGATGGCTTCCAAGTTAGGTCATCTATAAGTGAGCACAAACATATATAATAGCTTCGAAGTTAGGTCATCTGGAAGCAAGCATATAATATAGAAGTAATTCCCAGGTTATGTAATTTGGGAAAGAAGTGGTGAATGTAACTCCCAAGTTAGGTCATCTAGGAAACTGCTTAAAGATTTGAATGATATGATTTTTTATTTGAACGCATTGATTGGTTGATTAATTGTTTTGATTGGTTACTCATGGAGATATTTTGTTCTAATCACTCCCAAATTAGGTCATTAGTGGGAAGTCAATATAAAATTGATGAAATATGGCATAAGAATATTTTTAATCACTTGTTGCCACCAAGTTATGTCATTAGTGGGAATCGATAGAAAGTAATGTGTGATCATGTTTAGGAAATTTTAAACGTTTGTTTCCCCCAAATTAGGTCATTACAGGGAATCGATGATGAAATATCATGTTATGCATTGGTAAGTTTCATATTCACAATTTTTAAATGTATGGTGATGTGAGGAAGATTATAGGGGGGCCTCAGTAATATGCCCCCCCCTTTTGGCAAAAGGGGAGTGAATGAAAAGAATGGACACTAAGCTGAAAGTAATAAGAAGAGATGAAAGTGTGTATGTATTGAACAGAAGACAATGGTTATGAGATATAATACACATTGAAGGTAGAAAATACAGTGGTAGGTAGAATTATAAAAATAATGTCGCAAACAGGGTGTAAATCAAATTAAAAACGCTCAAGATATGATCGAAACAATGTAGCATGTATTAGTTGTGGTAATAAGCATGAAATATAAAGGTAATAATGAAAAGGAACTATAAATGGTGAAGTGAAAAAGTCATTCTTCACTTCATTTGTCTTTTGCACAAGTGTGAGAGTTTGTATGGAGTGAGTGAAGATCCCTCAAGTGAGAGAATTATGTCCTAGCCAGTTTGAGAGGGTGGCGACCGTTATAGTGTCCCGTACAACTCTGGAGTTGGTAAGTGCATTATTTTTGCAAAAATGTAGGGTGTAATAAGCATTTTAGTTGAATCGTTGAAATTTTGGGGTTTTTGAGTTTCTCAACATTTAGGACCTAGAAAAGAACGATGAGGGCGCTAGTGACCGCTGGGACTGGGGCGCACAGAACTGGATGCTAGTGTCCTTCTTTAGGGCACCCCAGTCATGCGTCTGGGTGCCTTGGTCTAGAATTTTTGTATTTAGTTTCCTCGCATGGTTTTTACCATGGTTTTATTGATGGATTCAAGGGGAAGTTACCGACATTGACCTCAATATAGCAGAGTTTCTAGGATACCCACAATTGTTGATTATTTTTTGTTTTGCGCACCATTTTGAAATCAATGAATCAAGTCTTTCGTATGAGCAAGACTCCTGTAAACAAGGTTACAAGATTATATCAAGATAACATTATTGATTAATAACAACACTTCAATTACTGCATATAGTTGCGTGTACAAAATCTTGCTAAACAAAACATATGTTTATCACCTATTTAGTTACATATATGATTGATAATAATCACAATTAGATCTACAAGTTAGATTCTTGATCAGTATAGAGATTCTCAAAGATGGGGGAATCAGCAGAATTAGTATTTTCCTCCTCTTCTTTAGTCAGGTTTGATTCAGGCATGGAAATGTAATCCTCAACAAAGAAATCTGAATCTTCTTCTTAGGTATCATATTGGTAGGAAAAGGTGGATTTTGAGCTAGAGATGTTGATGTGACTGATGGAATTAGATTCTGAATCAGTATGATAATCCTTTTCCAAATGTTCAAGATTGGTTTTGTAGAGGCGTTTAAATTTAGCAAGCTCTTCTTGAAGCCTCAATGTCTCGTCGTAGGCATTCCAGAAGGCATCATTGGATTCACGGATGCGTTGTGTGGAAGAGAAGATATATTTAAGATGATCAAGTGGGGCAACCTGAATGGCACATAGTTCTAAGTCATTGATCAACTTGTATTGTTCCCAAAAGAAGGGATGACATATGACGGGGAATGATTCAGCTACAAGGAATTTAGGACATCCTAATGCCATCTGAGATCATAACACTTGACAAAACATTATTAGATAACAAGATATATACATCCATTTTGATCAGATCTATCAAAAAGTAGTGAAAAGGTATAAAAAGACAGGGATCACTAGCGATTCAAAGGAAGCACTGGAGATTGTGGTAATCACTAGCGATTACTGTGAAACTTTACAATTTTCCCAAACATAGTTACTATTATTTTTTAAGCTATTGATTTTATCAAAGACAGAGGGTTAGTGATGTGAAAATACTCTTAAAATCATAACATACCTTATTTTAGTGCATGGAATGAACAAAATGAAATATTTACCTTGAAATTGCTGATGAACAAGAGAAGACAGTTGGAGAGAGAAAATGATCAATTCGTTGACAAGTTGGACATTCCTTGGACAGAATGGCGTTGTATTGTGTTGACTTGAAATACCTAGATGTTTTGATGAACTAAAAATGTAGTAGAATGTACCTGTAAAACCCGTGGATTCCTCCCTAGAAATGGGGGTCTGAAAACAAGTATTTATAGATCATTGGCGATTAGGAAAATTGTTAGTGATTTCGGTAAAATATTAGTTTCTCTAGGAGTTGAATGATTTTCTTTCCATTTTGTACTCAAAATGAAGGATTTCGAGGTTGTTTGGCATTGGGGGCGTTAAAAAAGTAGGAGATGACTCATTTATATGGAGGAAGGAGTTAGATTTTGGCATATTTTATTTTTTAGGAGATAAGTTAGTTTAGAAAGAAGGTTACAGTTCTCAAGAAGTGGTTGTAAATAAATTATTGAGTAGCTTAGTGAGGTGTCATAGTGAACTCGATGAGGTGTAAGGGTGAGGTGTGAGGAGATAATACCTTATCTCGATTATTATTATTATTTAAATAATCATTTTGATCTCTAGGAATATGATGGGGGTAAATATATTAATTGAGGGAGGAGGTGATATAACAATGTGTCGTAAATGTGTCATGTCTAGTCATGTATTTTTTAGGTTTGATAGATGTAGATTTTTTGGTGTCTACATTTTCCCCTTTTTGGAAATTTTTGGACAAATTTCTAGACAAAAACGATGAAGGAAAATTTGTGTTGGTATAGGTGAATCCACTGTAGCGCAATACAACAAGCACCAATGTGTTGTTTTGTTTCAGAAATCTTTCCCTATTTAAAAAGGGTACGAGGAACAATGTTGGGGAATCAATTGTCAGGGTGGCCAAAAGGTTCAAATCTTATGGACGTATGATTCTTATGAGATAAAGTTATTGAGTAGGAAAACCAAGTGATGGGGGCCAAAGGGCTCATCTCCCATAGATGTATGGCAAGTCTTGATGTTTGTGACTATGTTGTTGTGAAAGATCTGAGGGAAAAAACTCATCTTCTAGAAGTATGGCGCATTTGTGCAAAATGTAGAATGACACATTCTGAAGCAATGTAGGCATAGAGGATCAAAACAAGGCAATCATTGGTGATTAGGAAAATCACTAGTGAATGCTTCAATCACTAGTGATTGTGGTCATGGAAATTTTTCGGGCTATAAATACCCAAATGGATTTTTTATTCGTCACTTTGCACTGTGCAACAACAGTGACCAGAATAGAAAAAATGTGTTTTTTTGAGCAAATGAGTGTCAAATGGCCTCCTCCAACTGCAAATGGAAGCCGGGTTCTTATTGAGGTAAAGCCTAATCATGTTTTTGTTTATTTATTTTTGGTTTTTTAAGGATTTTTTTTTGGGTTTCAAAGAGATTTAGGGCCATATCGAGGCACCTGGATGCCCTAGGGGAAAAATTTTAGGAATCACTAGCGATTCACCTACAAATTAAATGTTTTTTGTTTTGAGTGAGAGAATGTGGTTTTTTATCAATGTTTTTAACTTTATTAGATGTTTGAGTCAGGTTTGTGTTTCATGAGGATATTTATGGTTGCTATTGATTTTTTTAGGATTTTTTTTTCATCATTATTAAAGTTTTCTTTCATGTTTTGTGTTTTACAGGTGGATGCTCAGTTGACTATCCAAGACTGCATCCCTCTTATACTAGATGAGATTAGAGAGAATTTTTCTTATGATGACTGGGTTCATTTGAAGGCTATAGGTTTTGGTGGGATGAGATTTTACCAGCGGATTCATAGATGTTGTATCTTGATTCATGAATTGTTAGAGCGGTGGAATCCTTCCACCAACACATTTTGGCTGCCTATAGGGGATATGACCATCACTTTGGAGGATGTTCATCGTATCACTAGACTACCAGTTAGGGGGATCTTTTTTTATTGTATTTTGGATGTAGAGAGAGGGGGATACTATGCAGTGTTTGTAAGGAGATGAGGCTCATGGTGTGAGATATTCCTCAGAGGCTTTTAATTATAAGTATTTATATGAGTCTGAGACAAAGGAGTTCCCACAGCTGACTCTGATGATGTTGGGCATCTCATGTTTTACATTATTAGATTCAGGAGGGGGAGATTCCCTTGGATGATGATGGGGGTAGTCATGGACATGGTGGATCACCATACTATCTTTGAGTGGGCTCCTAATTTATTAGCACAGACATACAGGGATTTGTGGGCTTGGATAGTCCACAAGCGTTATGGGATCGATGTTTATTTCTTACTATAGTGTTGGGCCCAAGAGCACATTGTCATTCCTCATCCATTCTAATTTCCTAATGTTATAGATGTGAGGCACCCAAGCTTCATGAGATGGAGTGCGAGTCTTGGAAGAGTGAGGAAGGCCAAGGGGGCCCTACCTATTAAAGGGACTTGATTTTAGGTTTACAGGTCAGGGATGTGATTTGGTGACCATATATAGGTTATCAAGATTGGTTGGTGTCATCTAAGTATTTTTCATATTTACAATAGGATACCTGGGTACAGGGCCGCAGAGCTCGTGAGGATGAGTTGGTGTATTTTAGTTAGGTTATGAGGCAGATCGGGATGGTTCAAGACATACCCAAGGATCCAATTCCATATAAATAGGAGGAGGGGGATACTAACACCCCAAAGGTAGTTGTGACAGGGCCAATACCTATTATTAAGCAGTTAGGGGTGATGGGTCTAGATGAGGATGGCCATGTGGTTGTCGATTGATGATGTAGGGTTCACCCCAAATTTTATTACTTGATGGTCACGTTCATTGAGGAGTTTTGAGAGGACGAGGGCTATGGAGAGGGCAGCCTAGTCAATTAGATGGGTGTGGGCTCAAGCAAAGGGAGAAGCCAAGGAGGGTGGTGAGGTTATTGAGGAAAAATTTGAGTGTGATGCAGCTATAGCTCCAGATGTTGCTACTGTGATGGCCGAGAAGGTTGTAGTGGAGGTCGAGAGATATGTCACTCATAGAGAGTGAGATAACTTGAATAGGAGTAACGGATAATCTTA